>JAVDPK010000857.1:1126996-1161816 GCA_034780415.1 Cichlasoma orientale | reverse complement strand
CTCCTCACCCCCCCCCCCTTCAGCTACTTCTGTGTAGTCTTTGACAAGCAGCAGGTAAAAGAAGAGACAGAATTCACAAATATGTATCTCTGCTCAAATGAGAGCAATGACTCTTGTGATGAGCTTCACTGGGAATGCTCATCACAACAGTGTGCTGGAGATGATAAAGACAGATGCACAAAAGCCTCCCAGCTCCACCTCTAACCCAAATGCACATGCATCCCAGCATGGGCACACACAAACACAGCAATTTATAGCCTTATCACCGCTAAACTGTAATACACCTAGGCTTCTTTTCACCCGCCCACCCAGACTTGGAGACAGTGCCTCAGCACAGCGTGGTACAGAATGGTGCAACATGAGGCACCAACTTCAAATAGCAGAACATGACTCTTACTGGAGAGGAAGTGCTGCGATCCAGGGCCAAAGTCTCTATGTGCATCCTGGAGCTGCTTCAGCCGCTCCTCAATGGAACCCTGAGGACACACACAAGCACACACGAGCAAAGTCAAATCAAAGGGAATCGTGCTGTTCGCCACTGCACCACAAAATCCCCCACAATAGAAACGCACACACACACAGACCACCTGCTTCTCCTCCATTAGTTAACTGCAGAATATAAATTATGTCTTTTTTTATCTGCTTCTCCTCTTGGAGGACTTTGAGAGCCTTTGAAGAGCAGCAGGTAGGAAATGAAGACAGATATTAGAAAATAATATGTTGTTGAATTGTTGAAATGAGGGCAGCAGCTTCTGGTTGCAGTGTCAGTGTGGGGGGAAAAAAAAGCTGAAGAAAAGAGATAAAATGAGCGCGAGAGAGGGGGTTGCGACAGCTGACGTGTGTTGCGTCAATAATGATGAGGACCACGGAGTTGACAAAATTAAGTTTGCCATTGCCTTTGTAAAAACATTTCATCAGTTATGTTTCCCACCAAATGGGATTTAGTCTGCCTAATCCTGGTTTATTTGAAATATATTGGATTTGGCACTTGAATCATTGTCAGCTGGATGTTGAAATGCGTCCTCAAACAATGGGAGGTAAATCCACTCTCTGTGAGGTAGGCAGATAACTTGAGAAAAAGAAAAGAGTGAGAGGCTGTTAGACTTCAAAGAGATGCACCGTCAGTGGGTTATAATGTGTAAAGATCGCTATATTGAGTTAGCGTCTCTCAGCGTATACACATCATTGCTCTCTTACCAGAAAATAAAAAAAACATACTCTGGAGTGTGATTTAAATTGGTTGGGACTAATATAGAACATTGTCAATGTGCCGAGGAGATATAACTGCCAACTGTTCTGTGTTGTACAATCTATTTGCTGTACAGGCAATTTGGGTTGCCATAAGGAAGACAAATGACTAAATTATCCATGATCAACAAATATTAGCAAATCAAATTTGGAAATGCATTTTTGCTAGCATCAGTCCGGCCAAAATAAACAGGGTACAGGATGTTGCTGGGATTTAAAATTTATCATTTTAATTAAGACAGCAAAATGTGACATGGAGAGGGAGACAAAGGAAGAGGTTTCTCCATTCGTTTCAAATTAATTGAATTGAATTAAATTTTTATTTATATAGCACCAAATCACATCAATAGGTACTTTATATTGGACGCTAAAGACCCTGCAACATCGGCGCATCTTACTGCACTAAAATTAATAATGTGAATGAGCAGAGACAGCAGATCAACAGAAGTACAAGCAAGACAGATCTTCATATGTTGCTTGGGCCCTACTGCAATCGCAGAAAATCTGAAAGCGATCCAAAATCTGCAAGATGAATATCTGCCGGTGTCTACAGATACTAAAAATCTTTTTACCACACTGATCATCAGAGAAGATTATAAGCCTTCATCTACCTTCATTTACCTCCTGAATCAAAGACCAGAGGGCACACCAACTCTGTAGTACATACAGTAGTTACACCAAAGATATATGTAGCATAAATAGTTCCTGTGAAAGAACTTTTGCGTGGACACTCTTTTATATTTTATGCAAAGGGACATAAATTAGGATCAAGATAAGTCAAATCCTGCTCTTTCTTCATAGATCACTTGTGCAACAATTCTCAACAATCCTTTCTTAGAAGAGTGGAGAAGAAATATCACAGATTTGCACTTTTTGGTCATTTTTGAACACTGTAGGAAATAGCCACACAAAATTAGGGTATGATTGATTGATGACTGACTCAGGAGTTAGTTTGGTAGGTTTGATTGTGCTAATAGAACATAACATTTTTTTAAACAGTGAAATCTCTGCATTTTTTTTTCCCCCTTAGGTCTGAACACCACGTGAAGATTCGCAGTGGTCTCACACCATCTTTGCTTTTTGCAGATGTTGTGGTCCTGTCAGCTTCATCATAACCTTAGTCTTGCACTGGGGCAGTTTGGAGCCAAGTGGAAAGTGATTGGGATGAGAATTAGCACCTCCAAGTTTGAGGCTATGGCTCTCAGCAGGGAAAGGGTGGAACGCTGTGGAGGAGTTTAAGTATCTTGGTGGTGCTAGAGGTGAGTAGAGGGAGACTGGAGTAGTTGACAAACACATTGGTACAGCATTTGCTATGACTCTGCACCAAGCTGCATAATGTGAATATTTAATGGGTTTTGTAGATCAGGCTAACCTTGTGAATAGTAGGGCTGAAGGGTAAACCATCGGTAGTCTTTAAATGGCTGAGTTAACAATAGTGGCTACTGCTGGAACCTAATGTCACCTGTCACAGACCCCATTTTTGTATATTTTTATGCTTTTCTTGCATGTTTATTGTGAGTAAATAAACACCTGGTTGGTCTGCACCTCATCTCCCTCGAGCCTCCTGCTTTACTTCAGCCGCTGTGGCTACTCTAACAGAAACGGTGTATTACTGGGCTTCCAGCATACATGAATGTTTTTAACACCCGTTTAAACTTCACTTTGCCTTGGGACTCTTGTTAAAGAAAAACTTATCTACAACAGAAGGAGTGTCAACTACTAATGTGTATAAAGTAAGACTGGCAGATGTTTCCAATAACACTAATTCACAAAACAATAGCTGCATGTGTGGAATATGAAGCATCTCATTGGTTTATAAGCAAAGGCCAATAAATTTAATTATTATGATCAGATGAGTATCTTGGATCAACCACTAGAAATAGAACCTCACAACGTCGGGGCGCCTATTAACAATACACAAGCTGTGTCCTGTGTACATCCATGTTTATATTTGTACTACTAATTCTAGCGAGTATGTTCTCAACATTAATAATCTTGTCTGTATATAAACATATCAGAATATCTTATCATTTTATAAAGTCAATAAATTAGAGTAATTGACTGACTTGTAAATCACACTGCTGATGAAAATCGAATTCACATTTTTCAGAAGACTTTGCATCTATTTACTATTTTTCGAGCTTTGTTGGGTCACCTACAATCTATTCGGCTGTGAGCTGCAGTGCTCGCTGACAGCACATTTAAAATTCAACTATATTTAGTATGCATAACACATTATGTACTTAGAACCAGTGTAGAGGATAGATTAAAAGCAGGTCATGGCAGTCTATAGTGATGCGAGCATCTCTGTGTTTACTTGTTTACACATGGAGAGCCATTGAGTAGTTATTGAAATGTTACATTAAGAAGGGTTTAAGAGAGAGCGTTGAGGAAACACCACGGTCAATTAGAAAAAGCCTCTTCACTGTATATTACTGCAAAATAAAAAATAAAAATAAATCATGGAAGTTGAACTTACATTTGATGAGATATTTCTGTACCAACATGGTGGGCGGACTTACTGACAGACAAACATTGCCGTAGAGCATCTACCTACAATTTCCCAGGCTAAGCCAAGTTATTGAGAAAATCTTTAGAAGGCACTGACATGAGGCTTTTACTGGTCTGTTCTATTTTGTTTTGTTCTGTCCACGAACTGCTGGACCTATTTCAAAGCCATGGAAGCAATTTGAAAGTCATACTGAGACAAGTCACAGCGAGGGTGCAAAGTGGGTACTAAGAATTAACTTCTAGGAATTGTTTAAGAGACACTGAAAACCATCATGCTCAGAGGAGAGACAGCTCATGAGGCAGAGAGGTTGGAGCAGCAATCATCATGTCAGGCTGTGGGAAAAGTGTCACGACAGTTATCTAATGGGAATGGGGTGTCCTTACATGAGATGCAGTGAAGGCTGAGAGGGTTTTGTTGTGCTTCCAGGAGCGCTACCAGGTTGCTGATGGTGGGTAAAGCCTGCGCTTTAAAAACACTGCAGTTACAGTAATGCACAGTGGATAATGCATCCACCGAGCATTCCGTTAAGCACTGAGAGGAAGGCAAGTTCAGTTCAATTTTTAAAGGGGGTTAAGAGTAAGTGCTTTGATGGCACTGATGAATTGCTCTCTTTACGTAAGTGCGTGGATTCAAATATAGATTCATCTCATTGGTGCACTGATGTACACTCACTGCACACCTCTCCTATTAGTAACACCACAAGAATACTGGGTAAGGCTGCTGTTTGTGATCAAGACAGACTCTACCGCGGGTGGTGCAGATTCCACAAGATGTGCGAAACATTCCTTAGCAATTCTGCCCCACACTGACATGATGATATCAAATAATATTCTGCAGATTTATGCTGTGAATCCATTCTACCAGAATGATACTAAAATAACTATAACCATGCTGAACATTGTTATAAGAATAGAATTTACCATTAGAATACATTAGCTTGACGGCTGGAGCAACGGGGTGATTGAAATGACAAATTTCTCTCAATGTAAACATTGTTGCAAACTTTGGGAATCATGTGAGAAAAAAGTCTAACAAAATATATATAATTTAAAATGGAAATCTTTCATGTTAGACCATTTTGATACTGAATACACTTGGTACTGTACAGTCAAATAAAGTAGGGAAGTAAAAGAAAGTAAAAAAAACAAGTATACACCTTAATTCAACAGCTTGTAGAACCACGTTTAGCAGCAAAAAATGGTTTTCCATATGACTTTATCAGACTCTCACATCACTGTGGAGGAATTTTAGCCCACTCTTCTTTACAGCAGTGCTTCAGTTCATTGAGTTTTATGGGCATTCATTTATGCATGGCTCTCTTAAGGTCCCGCCACAGCATTTCAATCAGGTTGAGGTCTGGACTTTGACTGGATCATTGCAACACCTTGAGTCTTTTCTTTTTCAGCCATTCTTTTGTAGATTTGCTGCTGTGCTTGGGATCATTGCTCTGTTTCATGACCCTGTTTTGGCCAAGCTTTAGCTGTCAGACAGACGCCCTCACATTTAACTGTCGAATACTTTTATATACAGAGGAGTTCATGGTAAACTCAATGACTGTAAGTTGCAACCAAGTATCTGGGCAGAACAAGCCCCTCCACCACTCTGCTGTGATATGAGTTGATGAGTTGATATGAGGTGTTTGTGCTGAAATGTGGCGCTTTGATCTCTTCTGTCCAAAGGAAATTGTTCCAGACGTCTTGTGATTGTTCAGATGCAACTTTGCTGCCATGGGTTTTTTGTTCTGTTTTTTTAGCCAGAAGAGGCTTTCTCCTGGCATCCCTTCCAAATATATTGTGCTTATTCAGTCTTTTTCTAATTGTAATGTCATGAACTTTGACATTTAACAGTTTTTTGCAAATTCTCCGAGCATTGCATGGTCTGACTTTGCTGGGATGTCTACTAGTGGGAAGATTGTGGCATTGTGTTAACACACGTCTGAATGCTCCAGAGCAGCACTGCCAAAGTCTCTGTTGTTATAAAAGTAATCACAGTTAATGATGATCACTAAATCAAGTGCACTTGATTACCAGCATTTGATTACCAGCTATTTATGCTCTTAACTCCTATGGAAACAGTAAGGGTGTTGTTCAGTTTTCACTAGGCCACATAGTCCTGTGAAAACTCTTCTTTTCACACGAGTGTATATTAAAAATACATACAAAGTGAAAGTGCTGTAAACAAATCAGAGAGGTTTTGTCCTTGAAACAGTTCATTATAAAAATTAAGCTTCCTGGGTAGTTTAAAAATATTTAATCCTAAAATAATGCTTCCAAAGATCTTTGTCATCTATTGTGAACGCCATTCTGTTATAGTTTCTGCACCAGCATGTAGCAATAATAAACAAAAATAGAAGCTATGGAACCTGGAATTTAAAGTGTTATTTCAGCCAGAAGAGAATACATTAGGCAGGAAAGCAAGAAGAGAATAAACTTCACAAATTATTCAGTATTTTACAGCATGGGTATTTGTGCATTGGTTTCGTTTCTCTCTCTCTCTCTCTTGTTTTATCATCAGTTTTACATAAAATACAAAGTCACTATTAATGAAAAAACTGTATACTAAAAATTAAAGAAAAAATACTTTTTTTTAAGGAATTCTCCCTGAGGCTTTAAAGCTTCTTTTTTTTTTTTTTAAATCCTCCTCTGAGTGGGCAGGAGGCACTCATTACTTATTTCTCTTCAGTTACAATGCTCTGGGGCTCTTAAGCTCAAGAGGGTTAGGGTCGACTCTAAGTAAATTGTGACCAGTAAATATATTATATAACAAATGTGTGCTATCTAAATTACCTCTCTTTTCTTTGAGTTCCCTTAAAAAAAAAAAAAAAGATAAGGAGACAAAGGAAAAAATGAGCTCATCGCAGAAATGAAATGCCATTGGAAAAACAACAGCTGTTCATAAAGCAAGTTCATATTGTGATTAGTATGTCAAGGCTGCTGGGATTTAATACATTTTTGACAACATTACCACGCTTCCAATGCAAATCCAGGACTCATTCAGCCCAGTTTACACACTATTAGTAAGAGTTTGGTAACTGATTTTTTAATTTTTTCAGTGGGGGAAAGAAAAAAGTGTGAGAAAACTAAAACTTAAAGTGCACCGAGGTTGAATTTAACACATTAAATAGATACTGTACATTTTGGTGTAAAATGTGCTTGTTTCCTTTCCCCCCCTGAGATTTACATGCATTAAACCGTAGCCTTGCATACAGATGGTGAAATCACTAAGTCAGACCACCTTCAAAGCTCAAAATATACTGACCAACACGTCCAACCGGCAAAATAATTTGAAGCCATCTTCTGTATTTCATTCATACACAAACAGTAATGTATAATGACACTTTGTACTCTGCTGGCTGGTGGATTATTTAACAAATCAAATAGCTCTATATTTGTATTCAGTCTCTGTACTAAGGTACAGTAATTACCTGCTCATGAATGTGATTTAATCTAATATAGCTACTGCGATTCACAGAAAGCAAAAAAAAAAAAAGCATATTTTCCAAAATGTTATACTATATTCTTTAAAAATACCAAACTTCTGATGTTGTTAACCAGTGGCTTTAACAGCTCTGTGAGTTAAGTGAAAGATACATCATTGATCTTTCAGCCTGCAAACATACTCTGATCTCCCTCTTAAATGGTATCAAAACTCCTCATCACGCACATGGTCCTTCATCAGTCTCCTAAAGCACACCACTGTTCTTCACAAGCTCAAAAGATGTGTTAAACATAAAACAGTTGGAAGCCAGAAATATAGACACCATTAAAGGCCCAAACATTACACGTGGAATCACTCTCTTAAGTCCTCTTCGAATTTCACTGCTGCATAACCTGCTGCTGACAGAGTCAAACAGGCACCATGGACCTGGTAGTGAACTCTACCTGAAGCACTTTCCATCTGCTGTTGAGATGCTCCAGAGCACGGGCATTCTCCATCGATAAATGGACGTCAGAGATTGCCAGCTGGTGGGCTAGATCATTGATGTGCTTCATGCCCTCCTTCACCTGGGTCAGTTCCTCCTTAAATAACTGAAGGAGTATGAGCAAGAACAAGAAAAACAGAGGACCAGAGGGAGGCGGATGGAAGCGAGAGCAGTGGAAAAAGAGAGAGGGAAAACGGATTAAATCCAAAATATAATAAATACTGCATAACATCAGACATAGATGAAATCAGAAAGCAATCCAGAAACATCCAGTCTGGATGAACTACATTTAAATTAAATAAATAAGAAAAAATCAATGGAAACTGGATCAATTATAGCTTTCAGCTCTGTTTTAGAAACCATTTGGCAGCAGCCATATTTTAATGTCCTAAAATCAGAGGGAGAGAATGTATAGTACTGAACCAGAACCAGCCTAAGTTCACAGTACATGCTAATGCACACGATAAAGCGCATGGAGTACGTTTTGTTGTTAACGCTTTCTACGTGATTTTTGCAAACCCGTTAGAAGAAGGATACAGCGCTCTGGGACACGTTGAATGCAATATATGTGAGTGTAAATTCTCTGGTTTTTTATGCAAAAAGACGTATTGCTCTATCGTATGTGGTTGCAATTTTACCGGCATTCAAAAGCAGTCGGGAGCGCCGGCGATTGGTTTGAGGAAAACCAGAAAATTTGTAAAATAAATACAGGATACACAATAACTCAGATGGAATGTGAGTGCACACTGATGTGTCCCAGTGTCCTGTGTATTTTGCATTGTTGGGTGTATGTCTTTGATGTTTTTTATTTTGTGAGACTGCTTTCGATTTTCACACACTTCACAGTGCCACATCTAAACTGAACTCAGTGTGTATGTGAAATTTACAAAGACATAAAAAAAAAAACCCACAAAAAAATTGTAATCAGTTTTCCAGAGATAGGCCTCAGTCACACACACCTAGAGACCGGTCCTGCGACCCTCTACCAACCACCAGTCACATGTGTATTCCCAGACTGGTTGGTGATTGGTTGTGGATAGAGGTGTGCGATATATAAAATTTGTAAATACAGGGCCAGTATTGCCAATACCAAGTACTGATACCGACACCTTTAACATATTTAACACAATAAATTCTTTCACACTTTGTCACGTGTTTTGAAACTGGGTTTTCTGTAGGCCTGGAATGGAAATGCACTTGCCTGAAAAGCAGTTTGGGTCAACTCTTTTTTTTTTAAAATGTGTTCTATAAACAAAATTTACACTACTTTACATTTAACACAAAAGCGTTATTATATTCCAGCATTTTCATAGTTCATGTTCGAGGCATATTTTTTCAATTCCAATCAAATAATTCTTTATTATGTTTCAGTGGGCTAAATGTATCCAGTCTATAGGTAATCAATCTGCTAAAGTAACAACTATGATGAATAATAACGCTTTGAAAGTTAACATTAACTAATGCTGCAGATCCAATATAAGTCATGACTGAAACATCACTATATAAACTACTTGGATATTCTTTGCCTCTCTGAAAGGACTCTGCCAGAGACCTCTGTCTCTGTCTGGGATGTGGGTCTGTTTGAGGGATTTCCCTCCTCTTCTCTTTGTTTCTTTTGCTGCTCAGAGTTCACTTTTTTTTATTATTATTTTCCACCTGTTTCAATAAATTGGTAGTGATGCCACAGTAGCAAATAGTTTTCACACATAGATTGCAATTTGCAGTTTTTATTTACAACCATAAAATATCTCCACAGATGCTTCTCCTTCTCTGTGCCATCACGCTTTCTGTCACTGCAGCCTATATGTGTCTGCTCAGTGCCACTGAGTCACATGATGGCACAACAACAAAACACAGCAAAGCAGGGGAGGGGAGGGGGAAGAGCAAAGTGTGCTCAAGATATGAGAGGAGTGGTGTTTGCACTTCACATGTCTAGTTTCTGACGAAATACAAGCAATACACTGAAAACAGAGGAGAGAAACTGAAACTAAAGTCTAGATCCCATCATGCTAGTACCGACTCAATACCAATACCAATGCTGGTACTGATGATGTCAATATTTGGATTGATCGTCCCACCTTTTTGCTGGAGGTGAAACAAGGCACCACTTTTACTTTGAAGGTAAACAGTGTGCATTTCCAGTCAGTCGCCAACCAGCCAGAGAATTCACATTTTGCCCTCGTGACCAGAGGTTGCCGACTAGTTTCTGTCTGTGTGTGACTGAGGCCTACGGTTTCACATTTACATTGACAGTGTAGCTTGAGCTATTCAACAGCAAGAAAGCGCTTCACAATACCCAGATGTAAAATAGACTCAGTAGCTTCTTTTGAAAGCAGAAACTTAATTCTGATTCTCTCGTAACTGTTGCTACAGAAATAAAGAGTTAATGAAATCATAGGAATCTACACAGGTATATGAATGCAATCTTTTTTTTAGATAATTACTAATTAAGGATTGCTTATTCTTGGAAGGAAGGTTAATAGGATCTGCTGTTTTTCTCAATCTGTATATAATAGTAAAGTTATATTTTGATTTTGGCTACTTATCAGACTAAAAAAAAGACTTTTAATTATACTAATTTGGGATTTAGGGAAGGTGTTACAATTTACTGTTTATCCATTAATACATTTATTAATTGGTGCAGAAAGTAATTTGATTCAATTCAATTTTCAATTCTATTCAATTCAATTCTATTTATTTAGCGCCAAATCACAACAGTCGCCTCAAGCCACTTTATATTGTGAGTAAAGACCCTACAATAACAACAGAGAAAACCCAACAGTCAAAACGACCCCCTGCGAGCAAGCACTTGGCGACAGTGGGAAGGAAAAACTCCCTTTTAACAGGAAGAAAGCTCCGGCAGAACCAGGCTCAGGGAGCGGCTGTCATCTGCCACCTTGAGGGGCTGAGGGGAGAGAGACAGGACAATAACGCTTAGCTGAAGATTTACTCTATGTATGAATGCAAAAATGCCAAGTGTACCTTTATAATTGTGTCCTGTGTGCATCCATGTGTTTGTATGTGCATGCATTCATGTGTAAGCACAGAGGAGTAAAGGAATACAGATGATGCCAACTGACAAGCCTGCCCTAAAGAATGAGCTGAGCATGTGCTGGCTGTGACAGTAGTCCAAACAGTGACATGATTATTGTGAAGTGCCCTCACTTCTAATGAATAGCGCCACACAATTACGGGCAGCAGCAACAGAACTCTGTACTCCATAATGACTAAACCAATGACCTGCCATTTGTTTAACAACATCTATTCAGCTGAGATTTGTAACCCGTGCTGCATCATAGCGTCATTTTGAAGTGCCACGTCCTTATCTGTCAGATCACAGCCACTCTGACAAGGATGTGTACCCAGGCAACTAAAACAAACATTTTAAAGGAACACAGCTTGAAAAAGATCACTCATTTATTCAGGAGTATCACGTCATCGTTGTTTTCATGATAAAAAAAAAAAAGGCAGGATGTCACTCTTTTGATGTTTGTTTGCGACTTGTCGTAGTGTCACAATGTGTGCTTTTTCAGGCATAGCCAGAGGCGGTAATCTCAAAGGAGACAATTAGGTTACTCTGCAGGTAAATCCAATTTATATCAGTGTGAGAGAGATAAGAGAAAAACAGAGCCAAGCGTGCGCTGCAGAGTGGTACCTTGGTAGCATCTATGTGGTCCTGCAGGGAGTCAATGAAGAGGTCTCCAACAGGCTCCCAGGCATCCCTCACCCCCTCTGCCTGCTCTAAGGCCCCTGCCAGCTCTTCCATTGCTGCCTGGATCTGAAGAAGACGCTCCAAAGTCCTCTCCATGTGTCTGAAGGGGTTTTTTTAGAAAATGCAACTTATTAAAGTTAACTACCTGAGACGTTAAAATTTGGATTCAGTGTGAGGAAATAAATCAATCAAAATCCATAGACCATGCAGTGAAACACACCATTTATCCAAATTTACAGGCTGTCATTTCAGTAAGGCTGTGTATATAAATATATATTTCATGCCACCAGTTCCAAATGCATTTTTTGTGAAAACAAGTTTCAGTACTCTGAAAAGTGAGCTTTGAATTTGCATGACTTCAAACCTTGATAAATGTGTTTTCCTAATTGTTTCTGTAATGGATTATGGCTGCCACATTTTGTAATCAGGTTATGGTAATTGTATTACATGAAATATATTGCTACAGAAACCTGTTATGGATCAGCACACACACAGAGTCACCAGAAGAATTAACTCTTGGCTTTAGAGCCCTAAAAAACACGGGCATTTTGCTGTTGTATGATCTTTTTTTGATAAAGAAATTTTTTATTATAAATATATTATAATATCCCATTCTCTCACCCAAGTGCAAAGTGAAATAAATATGCTGAATTAACTGCTCTTTAAGTAAAACCTTTTCCATTTCAATTTTTAACTAGGTCAACACAATTTACAGATCTTGTTTACTCTTATTGCAAAAATCTAAACGCACTCATTCACTAAAACATAAATGCATCATGGGAATCGCAGCTGACAAAGGTTAAGCACAACTATAGCGAATGATGAGCTAATACAGCTAATTTAACCAATACATGTCAGGTCAGAGTGCACAGCTAGCCATGGTGAGTTGATAGCAACAATGGGTGGAAACCATCTGAGAAGAAAAGTGTGAGAGAATTAATAGATGAAGAGGAAGAGGAGAGTAGCAATTTCAAAAGAAATGTGAGCAACTGTGATAGAAAACCTATAGGATAAAAAAACTGCATAAAAAGTAAAAGAATTTTCCATTTCCCGTGTTTATGTTTTACATGTATACATCCATACAAGTACACACTCACAGGGTAACGCATCCTTTGGTACGCTGCGGTCATAAAGGAATGGTCAGAAACAATACTCAGCCTACCTGAGTATTGAGCACTGAAATGATGCTCTGTTAATACTGAGTGTGCTAAGAAAATATCCCCCACATCATTACGGAAGAAACTGACTGTCATCAGACCAGACGGTGTTTTTCAAATCTTCTACTGTCCAAAATTGGAAGAAGTAAAAATAGAAGAAGTAGAAGTGGCAGGAACCGTAGTTTCCTGCTCTTAGCTGACAGGAGTGGCACTCGATGTAACTCTTCTGCATTATTTGAGTTACTGTTGCCCTCTAATCAGTTTGAGGCAGTCTATCCATTCTCCTGTGACCCCTGCTATCAACAAAATATCTTCTCTTTTTCTGACCATTCTCTATGAATTCTGGATATGGTTGTGCAGTAACTCAACATTTCTGAAATACTCAGACCACCCCCCCCCAAAAAAAATAGAGCACCAACAACCATGCCACATTCAAAGTCACTTAAATCACCTTTCTTCCCCATTCTGATGCTTGGTTTGAAATTCATAAACAAATATTTCCCTATATCGGCAACAGAGGAGCAGTACATGTTGATTATTTAATGAATGCTCAGTACTATTTTTACAGACTGTGCATGTGATCCGTATGGTGATCTGAACACACTGTACTGTATAGTTTTGAGCATGGAAAAAATGATTTAAAAAAAAAAAAGAAAAAAGAAAGAGAAGGGAAGGGAAGGGAAGCGCTGCATGGCTCTGATGGCTGATCCAACAGGTGCAGAAGTACAAAAAAAATAAAACCCAGGAAAATGTGTTAGGCTGGGTCTGTGAGTGCTGATTAAGACTTAGAGTTTATGTGCACTGGTCTGTTTTTCCTGCCAATTTGCTTGAAAAATAAACTTAAAATATCACTCTACTTGAAGACAGACTACTAATTAGTGTTCTATGGTAATATTTGTACGACATAATATCTAACTTTTGTTTTTTTTTATATAAAACATTTTTTAATTTGATTTTTAATTTAATTTGATGTCTGATTTGTCCAAAACAGTCAAAGGTTTTGTGAATGTAGTTTGAAAACTGGGTTTTTATTATTTCAGTTTTGAGAAAGGGCCGAAGGTTTAAAAAAAATCTGTCTAAGCAATTCTGAAAAACTGTATTATAATTATGACAATTTTTTTTTTATTCTCTGCCCAGTTTATCTGTCTTGTTCATTATAGAGTACATACTATCCTGTGATTACATGAAAACAAAAAAAAATCACACACAACATATCTATTATTTATAATTAATCATAAGCAGGCTTCAGTAATTCATTCATGACAAAAATAAAACTTAAATATGATAAAATAATGAATAGTAAGTTTTCTAATGCACACAGACTGCAGAATTTGTTTAATTCACTACCAGTTTAAAAAACTAATCACTAAAATTGTATTGGCGTGGCCTTCAGAGGACAAAAATGCTAATATCTTGGACAGGGATCTAAAAATCTTTTCTTGTACTCAGCATGATTTTAAATTAAGACAGACAAAGAGTACAGGATCCCAGGAGTGGAATAAGTAGTCAAGCCCTTTACTTAAGTGAAAGGATGAATAATAACCCAGTAAATCAACAGCCTACTTGAGCAGAAGTACATAAGAATTATCAGCAAAATGTGCTCATCGTGCTAAAAACTGGCCAGTGAGAGCAACATTATAGTTGATACATTGATTAAATCATTAATACAGATGCAATGTGTAAGCTTCCTTTTACTGCTGTATCTGGTAAAGATTAAACTCTTCTAAAAACAGAAGGTTCTACTACACTATTTTGAATTCCTCTAATCTTTCTTTAATCTCCTGGGGGCTCAATCAATTATTTAAACAGAACGAGGTTCAGAGGCTAAATGTATCTTTGGTGGAGCTTCTAACAACTCCTAGGTATCTGAAATGTGACAAGCTGTCAGATGAGTGCAGTGAAGAAAATTTTATCCTGAATTATGGTAGACCCAAAATATAAGGCAGCATCCAATGGGAATACTAAAGTGTAAAAACCTCAAATTAAATAATTGTGATAAACTACAGTAATGAGTCGAGTAAAGAAGTGTGTATATATGTGTATGTATAAAAAAATTAAAGATTCTGACCTGTGGCGGTCCACACAACGTGCTGTCAGTTTTTCCCACAGGTCACTGGCTACGTTCGCCTGCTTCCATACAGAGCGGCTCACATTCAGGATCCGCCGGCGTGGAGACACCTCTGTGGAAGATGGAAGAGGTTTGATGGGGTCATGCAGAGGTAAAAGCATGAAGGTGCAAAGGAGTAAGTAATAAAGTGGAGCAGACAGAGAAATAACAGGGCGAAGAGAAGAACAGGGGTTAGGAGTCAGCCTAGAGAAGAGTAATGATTTGAAAAGGATGGTATACCAACTCGATGAATAGAAGGAGGAAGAGAGAGGCAGGGGGGCAAACTCATGTTGGGGAACACAGTAAGGCTGATTGCTACGTGCTCCCTCAATGAGCAGCCAGAGGTGAGAGCCAAACACTACAAAGAGGATGTGACCATGGAGAACCAGAGGAGCATGCTGTATTATTGATCTGAGCAGATGGTACTTTAGAGGTGGTGAACTGGAGCTAATTGGTCCCAACCCACACATTTTCCCTAAACTCAGTGTGACACGAGAGGACAGATCACTGCTAATAACTACTAATGGAAAGTTTCACCTGCATGGGTCCTACCAAAGGAACTCAACTGTGGGGGTGTATGAGTATGACATTTTTCCTGGAGCAGCAGTTGGCAAAGCCGATGGAGGGAGCAGACCTTTTCCATCGGTCAGGGTCTCCTCTGGCTCCTGGAAGGGGTGCTGAGCCAGAAATGCCTGGGCAGACTCCAAGACAGAGTAGATGAACGGCCCGCGAGACTTGACATCCTCCATGAATGCCTGCAGGGAGACGGGAAAATACAAGCTGTTTCCAAACTTAAGTGCCATTTCCTCAAAAGTATAATGAGCAAGATGGAGGCTTAGTTGAACCTATGCCTACACCTCAAATGAGAAAAGGGCGAATTCTTATGCTTAAATATGCAAAATAAATAGTCAAAATCAGCAATTATTGAATTTGACTTGTAACCTCTGTGCACTGAAACAGCTTTTTAAACTCTCCAGGTTGAGTAAAAAGTATGGATGCGCTCATCCAATATTTGGATCGGATGTTAGTCTAATGATATCTTTTATCTGTGATAATGAGCAGCTGCATGGTTGATGTACTCAGTTCAGTTCTATGTTGATCTGAGTTTACTTCTCCATGTGACAGCAGCAGCTAGCAGCGGAGCTAATGCAGCATGGAGGAAGCTAACAGCAGAGGGACAGAAGTTTGGAGGTATTTCACAGCTGCTACACCAGCAGCTTCTATTTATATGTTTGCAAATGTTTTTTTTACTTTACTGCAAATTGTGGGTAGAGTGAGCTGACATGACTGAAAAGATCCAGTGATGACAATGCTTTCTGTCTCTATCCCTCGGTCACTTGCATGTCTGCTTTCACTCCCATCATCAGAGATTTTATGACAGAAGCTAGAAGGACGTTGGTTGTTGGTAAGCTTTTATTATATGTATAGTAACATGTGCTGTTGTCAGTGCCATTTGATATAATTTTACTTGTGTGAGGAGGAAAAAGGAGAATCTACTGTGGCTGCAAATGACAGCAGTTCGCAGCCTAATGACTCTTACTTTGATCTGAAACAAGACGAGTGCTAATAAATTAGATTAATTTTTCACTCTATTTATTCTGGGCCTGTTTTCATGTATTATTACACTAAGAAATACATACAAGAATATAAATTTCCTGAATATTTGCTACTTGTTTATACAGTCTATTTTACAAAGTTGGATACAGATTATAAATTTAATACTGGTATTGGATCTGTATTTGTCTCTGCATATAACCACAGGCAACACTCACTCACTCACTCACTCACTCACACACACACACACACACACACACACAGTTTTCCCTCTGGATGTTGTACATGGAATCTGCTGGATCCAGTCTTCCAGGTTGGGGGTTACAGCTAATGCTCCTATTTCCACTGGGACCACTTTGGACTTTACCTTGCACATCCGCTCTAGTTGTTCCTTCAGCCACAGGTACTTCTTTATTTTCTTATGCTCCTTCTTTCTGACGGTCGTGTCCATTAAAATTGCCACAGCTTTCACATCTGCAGTCATCTGCTACTTGTCAACCACCACTATGTCCGGTTGGTTGGCCAGCAGCTGTTTGTCTATCTGAAACCCAAAGTCTCACAGGACCATTGCCCTGTTGTTCTCAATCACCTTTGGCAGTGTTTCCTATTGAGAATTGAGGATTGTGGTCACAGATATTCCTGTACACTAGGTTGTGCCTCTCAGTGTGTGCCATCCCAGCTTGCAGATACACTTTCACATTCTAACTATTACCTGTGACAAGTTTTACAAGTCCAGGATTGCCTAAATCCACCAATGATAAACATACAGTGAATTTAAGATTACTGATTCAGATTCAGTTTTATCTTGAGACACCACAATAAACCCTTTTCACATCACTTAACATGAAATAGCAGGGAAGCACAGATTTTACAAATGGCATTAATGAAGGCTCTGTTCTGAGGTATAAAGCCTTAATTAATGTGGTTAGCAGCACCTTTACATACCATGTTTCATGTCAAAATGGTGCCTATAAAAAAGGCCTACAGGGGAGAGTCAGTCAACTGTAAATCTCAAAAACACACCAGCAGCTGAGCAGCACAAATACAGAAAACATATAAAACCAGCTCAGATACACAGCACGGTCCTTTAGTTTCTATAATCTACTAACCAGGGGGCGATGGCACATTTGTAGGTATATTGTAGTATGTTTTAAATTGTCTGGATTTTTTTAATGCAAGTCAAACAGCTTGTTATGTGCCATAAAAGTCAGCCAAATCACATATTACAGTGTTTACATAGTAATAATCACCAGCTGCCCAGATCTACTATTACAAAGACATAATTAAAAATAACTTTATTATTATCTTAAGAAGAATTCATTTGAATTTAGTGCTACTTAAAACAGTCAATAACAAGACAACTTTATGCAGCATCACTGTAAACATATTTGGAATCTGGTTGTTAGCGATGAAACATTATCAAAGTTTCTCTCTGTGAAACCACCAGTGGAACAAGTAAAATGTAGCAAGAAACCCTCTGAGTATACTGGTTAGAGCAAGGGTGTGTTTGACGTCTATAAATGTTTTAATTGTTGAGAATAAATATTTTTTTTTTTTCCAGACATTACATAGCCTTGCTTAAAGATTACAACATGCCACCGAGGTTGATGAGCTAAACTATTTAGGAAACATTAAATGGCATACTGTAAAATTAGCTTGCTCAATAGCATGGGTTACTTAGCAGAATCACTAAAAACACACACACACACACACACGCACGCACGCACACACACACACGTGAAATTACATGCCTGTCTGCTTGTGGTGAGTGCCCAGGGCACATAGGAAACCAACTCTACTGGGTGCACTGGTCATCTGGCCTTCAAGCACAGAAGAGCCAATTAGCTCAAGAGCTCAGCTCCACTGGGTCACATTCAACAGCACTCACTATGCAAATTACAGACAAGGAGTTCAGTGTGTAAGAAGGCACAAACCCATATACACACCTTCATGCTTTAAAATACCACTGAGCAGATAGCCAGACCCTTTCTGGGGCCTCAAAGAAAGCCAATGTGTCAACCTTCTCCATTCTTCTGCACTAATCTTTGTTCTGTTTAAAACATAGTGCAGGTGTGAGAATTAATGCCAGGGATATTTCCTCTCTTCAGAATAATTCATTTAGGTGAAGCCAATGTTCTCAATCCTCTTATGGTATAAAGAGATTACATTTTCAGCTAAAAATCTACATTACTAGCTGGAATTAGCAGCGCTGTGAGCCACTGCAGTGACAGTGTTTCAGTGTCTATGAAAAACCCCAGGACCAGAGCCCGGCAGGCCTGATAACAGCCAGTGAGAAGAGTGAAACAGAAAGCCCCAAACGAAACAGTAGCAAACACCAGCCGCCACCACGCAAACATGCAAAAGTGTGGAACGACAGGGAGCTGCAGCATGAGATAAGATTCCCAGTGCACGAGTCATGAGGAAAACCTGCTTTCCATCTTTCTCCTCTTCCTCTCTCACACCCTTTCTCCAAGCACAAATTCCCTCCTTAACCTTTCATTCTTGCCTCGTCTCCTTCTTTTCCTTTACCCACTTTTCATCCTCTCTAGCTCTCTATTCTTTCCGTCGTCTCTTTAGCTGCTTTGCTGCCCAAAGAGGAGCTGAGCCATGGATTCCCTGAGCCAGCTGTCATGTTAAAACTTTAATTCCAGCTAAATTTCACACTCAGAGGCTTCATCTTTGGTTGAAGGAACATTAAGAGCGAAGCCTTCAGATCAGATTAAGATACATAATGCATGGAGGAGAAAAAGTCAGGGGGAGGAAATGACTTCATTGACTTGGTCTAAACATTTTGACTTCCTTTACTCATCCCGGATGCTCCATTTCTATGTGCTTCTGACAACACAGAAGTGGATGAATTTTCATTTCATTTTCTCTCTGCAGCTGCTGCAGACACACAAAATCCTTTCCACTGCCAAATTGCTCAGTCATCCCAACACCAAAACACGCGCAGCCACATACTCTAACCCCCAATACATATCTTACCCTTCTATTACTGCCCCAAATATGCACACAGTAAACATGCTCCCAAACCAAGACTCGTGCGGATGCACACACATACAGAGACACACACACGTGTAATACAGTGAGAACTCCACTCACACAACAACATCAGAATAAATCCACTTAAGATCAATAATTCACATTTCTTAAAACGCTTTAATTCTCTATAGAAAACCGGAATGCAATTTCCCTCCCTGCTTTGTCGGAAAAGTTTGAGAACGACCAGACGCTCGGGAAGCGGAGGCATCACAGATTATAAAGGCATGCTGTGCTGAAAATGGGACATTTGAGGAGAGAGGAGAGGAGAGGAGAGGAGAGGAGAGGAGAGGAGAGGAGAGGAGAGGAGAGGAGAGGAGCTGTGTATCACGACGCAGAAATGATATAATAGAAATTACTTATAGTAAACATTATGTTTCATATGTTATGTATGTCTTATCAGAATTGAGCGTCTCATGATTTATTCATGAATGTGACCCTTTTAGCTTTTTTTCATATAATACAATTATAAGAATTAACTATAAGTCAAGTAAACATGCATTTTCTGTGAGAAAATCCAAAAGCTGCAACACATAGATCATAATATGAGATATACCATAACAGTCTCATGAGACCTAAATGTTTAGCATTGGCAGGAATCTTGATTTTTTTTTTGGTTTTTTTTGTAGCTCTTTCTTTACGGGTAAAAAGCCCTATCTAAGAGGTAATTATAGAAAGAGAAAACAAGAGTTTGGGTTATAAAGCATGAAAATCAGTACAGGGATATAAGAAGAGAGATGAGAGGGAGCAAGAAAAAGGACAAGAAGAAAAGACAAAATAAATTATGAGGAAAAAATGGGGAAAGAGCACTTTGGAGGTAAATGTGGAGTTTAAGGGTGTCTTTTGTTGCTGTTGTTGTTTCTGTCCTGCTAATTGGGAGTCTGATTTCACAGTGTACCAGTTGAGATGGGAGTTGAAGTGGTGTGAAGCAGGAGCCACAAACCTATAACTGTCAAGTGGCCTTTCAGACACACTGCACAAACTGACAGCAGAGAAAATTGGAAAAAGGGTGGAACGGGAAACTATGCTGTAGTTACAGAACCAATTACAAGTTTGTGCTAGTGCAGGCTACTGTACGTGTGCGCGCGTGCATGTAGCTACACCACTCCTAGTTCAGAAGATACCACCGCCGAATAAGGGCTAAGGTGATTTACTGGGAAATGAAAAAATATCCTGAAGATCACAGTTAGTGTTTTTCCAAATACTTGCTGTCACAAAGAAATCCAAAGAGGTTATGAATGAATAGTTTTATGTCCTTCACACATGCCCCTCAAAGCATATTATAACGCCTTGAATATTTATTGTTTCTTGTTTCACGTATTGCATGATTTCATTTAAATAATAAATTATCTAATACAATGCATGATGGACCAGCTGCATCAGATTCTGCTTTTTGTCTGAAGAGACTTTTAACAGGATGTCTATCTGTAATATACACACATGCACACAGAAAGAGAGAGAGAGAGAGAGAGAGAGAGAGAAAGGGAGAGCTGCCTGTTAGGCAATTCCTGTCTGTACCAACTTTATGAGTTTCCCCTAACACAGTGCACACAGGGCTATAAGACATGTCAATTAAAAAGATTTCAGTTGAAAGATTTCCCTCCCTTAAAGACATCCTGGGATTTCTATGGTTGTCCCACCAGTGGGTATCATTAACACACAGGAAAGCCTTTTTTTTTTCTTTTGATCTCTTCAATAAAAATTCACAGACAAAATATTGAAACTTGCACTCATTATGCTTGCTTGTTAAATCTAACAATTCTGGTATAAAAGGGGTTTGGAAACTGGATGCACATACGGTAATTATGGCAACAATGTAGTGAGCAAGAGATCTCTAAACGCCTTGCACAGAAATTGAACAAATTTTATCTGATACGTTTGTAAAGACACCTGTTTTTATGCTGATCTGCTCACACGTGAAATGCATTCAGATCCTGTTTTGTAGAAATGGACAAATACTGCTATGTGTGCTTAGACATATCTGTGTTAGGTTATTTGATGATTTTAAATTAGCTGCAGGCGTGAACGTGAGTGTGTTAGATCTGAGACTGACTGGTGACTTGTCCAAGGTGTGCCCTGCCTCTCACCCAAAGTCAGCTGGGTCCAGTGCTCCTGCAACCCTGCTGAGTAAGCTGTTAAGAAATTGGATAGATGTGGAAATACTCTTCATTTCGATGTATTTCCTAAATAATATATCCACCACTTATATGTTGGAAGGGTGTCTCTGATCAGCATCACAGTTAAAACCTTGTTGGTTCAGAGAAATACCATTAGTGGCAAATCTACTGCACTTTAATAACAGACCCAGCTTTCCATTTACAATTAACTGACTGATTATGCTCTAGCCTATGCTAAAAAAAACCCAAAACATCACCTGACAAGAACATTAATGTAGATACATCGGTGCTGCTGTGTTTTAAACGGCTGTGTACAAATCTAACAGTGATAAACTTAAGAATCAAAGTCCAAGCTTTGTGCATGGCAAGATAAGGACACAGAGTGGCCAAAAATATCATTGCAGCTCGCTGTAGACACGTGTTAACTCTTGCTCTGTGAAACAGACAGACAGTGCGCTGCGAGCACCAGTGAGTTTATGAAAATTTGTGTTCTTAAAGTTTTCAGAGGCATTGGATGACTGCTCATTAAAATACTGGTACCCAGCCATGATTATGCACTTAAAAGTAATTTCACACAGAGATTTGTTCAGTTTTACCTCACCACGTCGGGCAAATCTAATGATAGCACAAATTTGTTGGAAGTAATTGAATTCAAAATGTAATAATAAAACTTCTCATTGCAAGTGCTGCAATCAGGTCTTAACACCGCTTGATTAAAACACCAATTCTCCTAGTTTTTTTGCAAAGTTCTATAGTGGACTAACTTTGACAACCTCCCATAATAACCTAACCTATAGCCAACCTAACTTATTGCTTGAAAAAGAGTGCTATGTGTGTGTGCAGGGCCTTAAAAGAGAAATGGAGAAGCCAATTAGATAAAAGCACCTCATTCCCATGTATCTTTACAGGGTGATGAAGATGGGTAAGAGACTTGAGAAGACATGGCTAATGAGATCTCAGCCACAGTTCTTTGGAAGTGTTTCTTTTTTCACTCCTCTGTAAGAATAGGCTCTCCGTGAGAATAGACTCTCTCCCTGTGTGTGCGTGTGCGCGCGCGTGTCGGAAAGATAGAACGATTTCTATAGATCATTGTACACTGCTGAATAACTTCCTATATCATTTTTAATTTCACTTCTTTGAATCAGGAAAGTTTTTTTTTTTTATATCATGTTCTGTGTGAAAAATCTGAAAACCTTTTCTTTATAGTAGATTTTTGCTGCTGCTCCATACTGCAGCAGCCGCTCCTCATCAGGTGAAGTGAAATATATCCCAAACAGTCTGTTAACAATCTTTCTTCTTTTTCAGGATGTTAACGATCTTTCTCAAAACACTCCTGCTATAAAATATGTAACTGAACAAAAAACAGTCAGACGCTGAACAGGACCTAAAAAGATGTAAAGCCAGACAAAATAAAGTAAGCACGTACGTGGATGTGAGTACTGCATTTGATCAGCTGAACTCCTGTCACTAAAAATCCCGACTGTGTCCTGCAGAATCAGCTGTCAGCCGCTAGTTTAAGTCAAATTATGAGCATCTTTGTATTCAGTAGGCATATGAAAACATTTACTGGTCTAAATAGATTTGTTCAGCTGATCACTAAGCTATAATTCTTTCAGCCTGTGAGCTTTTGTGTCCCTCTTTCCATACAAGACCTCGAACAGATTTACAGACCGGTTCAAATCACCGAACCGTGCGAGAATTATCTGAGAGGACGACATGTTGTTACTGCCAGCAGCTCTAACCGATGTTCCCTAAAGCCTTAAACTTTGATACGACAAAGAGAAAAACTTAAAATAGCTACCAATCCCATCAGCTTTAAAGTGGTAATACTTGTTTGTTGCCTTTATTCAAACATACACGTCACCATTAAGTGGTACACACAAAGAAAAAGGCTTAATCCTCATGTGGCCCTGTGTTCATCAATTTGTTTATTTGCCCAAAAGTCTTTAAAAACTTTTAAAATTGTGCTCTTGGTGTGCAGCGCTTTGTCCTGCTACAATGAATCCCCCTAAATCCCAGCCCTGGATGTCAACATCAGAACCTCTGAATGGAGCAATGGCAGTGTTCATGTAAAGTTTCATCAAGATCGGTCCACTGGAGCATGGAAACATTCCAGTATGATTACAATTCGGTACTTTTACTTGTGCCCCATATATTATAATGCATGATACATATATGCTGATGTCATAAAACAACATTTAAAGACATCATTTGTGTTTAAAAAGCAAAAACATGGCAGTTGTGGCTGTGGTTCAGTCTAGTCAAATAAGACTGGATAAACCTGATTAGCAGCTGGAGTTGCTTAAAAGTCGTGCCATTTAAGCTGTTCCTGAGTGGACAAAAACTGTGGGCTGGGTATAGTTTGCATTTGATTGGAGAGTTTTGTAGTTGGATTGTTTTTTCAAATTTCACCTTGTTAGTAAACCAGTCTCTTTATGTACTTGCCACCAAAGTACAGCACAGGTGCGCTTGTACTGTAAGTTTGAGATATCTTTTGGAGATCCTGGCACACTGCAGTATACTCCACCTTTATCAATAGTATCAATGGCAGCTAAACTTGGAGAAAGTTTCAGTTATCTAGTATCGATTCAGACTGGACAATAGATGTAGCTTTGATCAATATCTGTGATATCTGCAAAAGCTGGCAGAAAAGAGCCTCGTTATCTGCAAACTCCAAACACGCCGGTCTTTCTATTACTGCTCTGCAGAAGATTAAATTCCAGAATATTCCGGCGATTCAAATCTGGACTATTTTAGCTTTCGCCAACTAGAACAAAAGTGCCTACTTTGCAAGCACTGCCTCCAAAATCACACATTAGGCAGGTAAATGCATTTATATAGTGCTTTTCTAGACTTTAAGCGCTGAAAATGCTTTCTGCATAGTGACGACACAAAGGGGTAATTTGGGGATTCAGCTTCTTACCCAAGAAGTGGACAACTGGCTCTGCCTCATAATCAAAGCACATGACCCTGGGCATGTCCCCAATCAATTTTCACATCATTTAATATGTTTAATAGATATATGACTTTAAAATTGAGAAGGACATATAGCAAGACAAGCAACCTTGCCCTCTCCATCACTTATATTAGTAAAAATACCCTACTGAATCTGTCTGTGCAGTTTTGTTTTCACATTGTATGAATCTATAGCTTCTGCATACATATTTTATTTATATGCATATGTATGAACTTTCCCTTTGAACATAATGAAGCCTTGTAGGTGGACATGCAAAAATTGCCCTGAAAAGGTATTATCCACATTACCTGGTGGAACTCCCTCTGGTGCTGGACAGCTCCCACGTCACCTCCTATGGGCAGCTGCTCCGACAGCTCCTCGTCCTTGGCCGTCAGCCATTCTATGATCTCCTGCAGGGAAAGCTGCAGCTTCCCGCTGTTGTCGGAGAAAGCCTCTAGCCGCACCCTGCCAGCACACACAGCCACACGTTGCTTTAGCAAACAGTGCCATTTTCCAACTCACCAACTAAAATATGACAGATGACAATTGGGCACTACCTTCTACTTTCCACAATGGCAACATAATTACCCGTTTATTTTGTAAATGTCCAAACCTTTCATCAACAGTGTCACTTGAATTTGCAATTCAATGATGACTAGGCTATATTATCACCTGCATGTTACGTTATTTTTCCACTAATCACCCGAGTGTTTTAGAACACCCCCTTTTTTTTCCATTTGAAGTCCAAAGAGCAACCCTAGGAGTCTGAAGGTAAGTGGAATACTGCTCAAGGTGAAATAAAAAGTATAGTTCATGAAAACTGTGCTTTTTCAGAGATAAAGAATATAAATGAATCCTTGAAAGATATTTAAAATTCCAACAGATGGCCCAATTTATGATGATTATTGTGTTGTTACTACCAGCTGGAATACATTATTAGGGCAATACTGTACTGCAGCAAGTACTTTATATAGCTTTGAGAATGGCAAGCAAAGGGCAAGTAACAAAGGAAGACAGACCCGTTGGTCAGGGGTTCATCCTACAGCAAGATAACGACCCAGTAACATTTGAATAAAAGAAGGTAGGCCTTAAATGACACTCAAACTGGTTTGGGTTGACCTGGATGGGTTCAAAAAAAAGGTCAAAGAAAGGCTATCTACAAGAGCAAAACATTTGTGGGAACAATGTTTCATTTTTACTTTAGAAGGAGTGTCAAAACTGTGTTAATAAGATGATCAATAAGTTAATTTTTTTTAAATTAATTCTATTTTTTAAAAAAAAGCTAAGATAGCATAATACATTTAAACGTTCTTAAATTATTCTAGTTTTGTTCTAGCAATTCAAAATGGCACTCAGCAGTTTTTATGGCTCCCACGTGCTTGTATGCATGCCTGAAAACATTGCCTCTAATGAGATGATGGATGGTGTCCTGGGGGAGATCCTCCCAGATCTGAGCTCTGAGCTCCTGGACAGTCTGAGGTGCAACCTGGTGGCATCGGATGGACCGAAACATAATGTCCCAGAGGTGTTCTATTGAATTTAGGTCAGGCAAGCACGGGGGCCAATCAGTGGTATCATTCCCTTCATCCTCCAGGAACTGCCTGCATACTCGGACCATATGAGGCTGGGCATGGTTGTGCGCCACTGTAGTGTCTGACCATTGTTGTTGTCTCATTTTTGCCCCTCTCATGCACCTGCTGTTAATTTTATGAACACCAAAGCAACTGAAACTGATCAACAACCCCCTCTGCTGCTTAACTAACCAGATCAATATCGCTGACTTGCTATACTCTGATTAAAAAGTATTCCTTTAATTCTTTTTGAGCAGTGTATGAGATGTGAGACTGTAGTGGACTATTAAATTAATTTTAGCCAAAGACACATGCAGTATTTTATGGCACATGGTAGTGGTACAAGGTGAGAGGCACAGAGTTACAGATGACAGGTTTGCTGAAGTGAACTAGGTTCATGTAACAGAAGTTATCTGTTCACCACCTGCCAGCAGCATAAGAGATATCTGAGGGAAGCACTGCTTTTGTAGCGCAGCTGGCACCAGCAGTGTGGGGGCAATGTGAAAGCTTCCTCGTGTTTCAATTACACACCAGAAGCCAGCACTCAAATATCATTATTCCTGCACATCACAATTTGCTGGCACTGTCATATCAAAGATGATGAGTGGGAGCGAAAGCAAGAGGGAATAAGAAGTGTTACTGCTCACATCTGTAAAAGAGAGAGGACTTTGTAAAAACCGAACTTGATTCCGATGACAGTTTACATGAAATCAAAGCGACTTTAAGATTTTAGTTGGAATCAAATAAAATAGCACCACAGATAAAATTCTGCAAAACACAAGGTCAGTTAATTACATAAACAGAGGTTAAGTAAATGCTTATCCATTATCTTTTGACCTGAACCATCAGCGTGCCATCATCACCAATTCCATATTACTGACTGAAAAAAGCACTGCAAGGCAATTTCCTCCAAATTGAATTTGGAACAGATGAGCTCTGACACATGAGGGATTAGGTATCACTTCAGGGATGGCAGTTTCAGAAACGCATGTGAGAAAGCTTTGGGACTTTAAGGAGAAAAAGACAGAAAGGTGAAATCAAGCTTGTAAGTGCACATTTCAGAATTGATAGGCCTCTTTGTACAACCCCATGTCAGGAAACCTGTGTGAACCAGACCATGATGTCCCCTAGCTTCTTGTTGCCCCTCCAGCTGTACTCGCTGTGGTAATTGAATCAGAGAGGAGCTGTTTTTCCATGGCCCCTGCAGAAGAGGCTGTCAGTCCATAATAGGCGTGAGCACACACACATTCATACAAAACATACACACATACAATCACTCAGCATGAATGGAATGAGGTTTCTGTTTCAAGTAAGAGCAAACCAGGGCCTCGGATATATCTAAGTAAGGTCATCCATCAAAGGACGACCCTGGCACTTTTGCAGAGAAGCTTCAAAATGCTTCGAACTATGCAGCAGATAGTCACGCAAGCAATCGGAACATGCACAAAGAAACACACACACACATACACAGCTCAGAGCACAGTCGCTGATCACTGCTGCTTCCATTACATACACCGAGGGTGAAACAAATAGAGCGGTGCCTGTGCTGGAATGAAATCGCTGTCACATGGTGGGGGCTGCCAAGAACAACTCCTGCCCTGCTAAGCTACAGGGAGGCCAGGCTGCCAGTATGTGAGGCTGACTGAAGTTGCTTTATCTCTACTGGAAACATCATGATATTCATTTAGGTGCTTTTTATGGGTCAGCTTTTGCTGCACTGGATAAGGAGATGCCAGGGATTATGCGTGTATGTGGCCAGAAAGAGCGAAGAAAGGACCAAAAGAGGAAAAGGTAGGGTGGGTGAGCTCCACTTTCTTTGCAAGGAATTATTTAAACTTGCTCAGCTCTTAAACTCATCGTGACTGACGTTTTTTTCTTTGCTGTTTTGGATCAAAAGAACATGCTATGCACAAACAGCTGGAACAGCATGACCTTATATAGTTAATTTGTTAGCAAACTGTTGCCTATTTTGAAATATAGTGGGCATTTATCATTATTACCTTTCATGAAAGTCTTATGTCCAACATTCACTCTGTTTTAGTTTTGCATTTCCCAATTATATTATGTCCTTAGCTACTTTTTGCAAACCATTTTTAACGTATTGTTGTCATTTGTTTTGTTTATTTGTTTTGAACGCTTGCTGACAACAAAAATGATAGACCAATGAGAAAGAAATTTGAAAATCCAAACTCAAGACCTGAAGAATGCCAAACACTTGGTAGAGCTGGGGTGATTAGTATAGGCTAAAGGCATGTAGTTCTAATAGTAAATGGTTCTGAGTGAGTCTGCAGACGGCGTGTATTATTTTAGTCCACCTCTAGGTTCCTACTGAATATTGAAAAAAGATTGAACTATTTTTGTTTACTTAAATAGATGTAAATAATGCCTTTGCTTGGGACTGTTTTCAACTCTGGGGGTAGAAAATGTGGCTTGTAGACTTGTTATGTCGGACTGACTCAAAAATAAATGACAGTGCCCATGTTCATGGAAATACAGAAATATGTCACCCAGTGTGACAGTGTAATGAAAACAGGTTTATTGTGCAATGACTCATACTCAAGCCTTCAGTTTTTTGTTTTTGAATTAAATTTCTTTTTGACAGTATGCATATTTTGTTAGAGGCTCTTTGGTTTAAAGTCCGAATTCATCTTTGACAACAAGGTACATATAAAAACCTAAGAATTCCTCATGATTCAGCAGCTTGTAGAACCATCTTTAGCACCAATAACTTGAAGAACTGTTTTCTTTGACTATCAAGCTCTCACATCATTTTGGAGGGATTTCGGCCCACTCTTGTTTACAACGCTGCTTCAGTTCATTGAGGTTTTCAGGCATTCATTTTGAGGTCCCACTATTGGACTGAGCCATCACAACGCCTTGATTCTTCTCTGTTTCAGCCATTCTGTTTTAGAGTTTGCTGCTGTGCTTGGGATCATTGTCCTGTTGCATGACCTAAATTTGTGCAAGCTTGAGCTGCCAGACAGACGGCCTCTCACCTGACTCTAGAACATTTTAGTATACAGGGGAGATCATGGTCGAGTCAAAGTGTTCAGGTCCTGTGGCTGCAAACAAGCCCAAATCACCACTCCTCCACCAAAGTACTTGATAGATGATATGACATGTTTGTGCTGATATGCTGTGTTTATTTTTCCCCTTTTTGCAATTTCTCTGAGCATTGCATGATCTGACCTTAGGGTGAATTTGCTGGAATATCCACACCTTGGAAGATTGTGGCATTCTGTTAATACACACCTGAATGGTCCAGACCAGCAAATATCTGATTTTACAGAGATGGCCACACTTGCTGATGATCAGTTAATCGAGTGCGTTTGATTAGAAGCACCAGGTTGCAACTTACAGCAGTAATGGTGTATTTCATTTTCCACAGGACTGCATAGAAAAAGAAAACTTTTTTCACGTTGTTGTGTACGAGTACGTTTAGGAACAGAAGGAGAAAATTAACAAAAGCAAAAAAGTTTCTGGGTCCGTTTGTGCTTTTGCCATGTATGTGTGCCCTTGTCTCAGGCTGCTCAAAAATAGCCAACAGGCTTGATGGCAGCGCCAGAAATAATCAATACAAATGGGCTAATGGCGATGCTTGAGTGCATGGCAGACTGCTTCCTGTGTCTGCCCTTGACACAGCACACACTCAATGTACAGAGTCATCTGCTGGCATCACAGACAACAGCCTAGTGATTGAAAGGCACCCAGTTGCACGCGCACAAATGATGAGATAGTCTAGTCTGAATTGAGACTGGTACTCAAAATACCAGATATTGTCACCGTGAAGACTGGAGACCTTTTCATTTCCTGGATTAGCGTCATGCGAATGATTCATAACAGATAAAATATGCCACCCAACATTAGAGAGACTGATCTTTGTTGCGAATATGAAGATTTCTGCTGCAGCAGCTGAGGTAACAATCAACATCTCTGTGTCCTTGAAAACGACACTGAATCATTATCAGCTCATCACTGTGGTAGCTCTGGAGAAGAATCCCAATCACAATGTTCTGGGTATAAATATAAAACGGCATTGCTCTTCAGTTCACTATTCGGTGTTCCTTCAGGTGGAATAAAGTGCTGTGTAAAAATGAATGCTGTACCCACACATTTCTCGACAATTAACATCTAAGGTAAATAATATGGTCAAACAGAAATCCAACTCCCCAATCAGCAAGAAAAGATTACAGGGAGAAACTTAGTGCTTGGTTCAATGATTAATTCATGCATAGGAGGATATGCCCTGTGTTTCTCCTGATTTAGAAGAGAGCAGCTTGCAAGTGCGTTGCCTCGGGGCCCAGAGAAGCTTTGAGCACAGCCCCCTCATCTCTTTCTCTCTCAATTGCAAGACATTGCAAGAGAGCTGCCAATGTGATGGCCCTGTTGACAGAACGACTGCATTTTGGCAAAGTATTAATTTCTGTATACAGTATGGGTATTTTTCCCCCCGAATCTCCTTCTGGTTTTGAATTTTGCTTTATATTTAATTTTATTGTTTTTACCATCATAAAATAAAAGATTGACCTTCTTTACTTTTCTTTCTTTTTTAATCCACTCTCCCATAATTGAATGAAGCATCTTGTTGTATATAACGCGCACGTCAGAAAATCTTCCGCCAATGAAACAAGCGTTACTTTGGATATTTTCATCTCGTGCCAACTGCGCACAACATTTTTGGCTGATAAGCGGCTCAATCTGCTGCATTAGCTGAATATAAAGTCATGACCTGGCCAAGAAAGATGACAAAGATGACCAACCGTACCCCCCCACCCCCCCACCCCCACCCGAAAAAAAAAAAAACCAAAAACAATCTGCATGATGACTTTGTGGAGTGAAATGCCAAGAACCAACTACAAGAAATTAATGAGAAAAAAGGGGTAAAAGATGGAGCAACATTTGACTAAGTAAATCAAGAAATAAAAAAATGACTGGGCCTCTTTCATATCATTAGCACAAAACTGGACTTGAATACACCTCTAATGGCTCATTTCAATGCTCAAATTCAAAATGAATTTTCCTCCCGTGGGAGCACAAATCACTTTCTTGCTGTTCAGCCACCTTTCGCCTCTAATTGCAGTCTCTAATTGTCATTGCTCAGAAAAATGTGCATATTTTAAAATTATTAGGCTACTCCTATTACTTAAAATGAAATCTTTTTGTATGTTTTGGTGCAGTCATTTGCAACAAAATGCAACCTGTCTAAAATAAGTACATCTACAGAAAGCTTGGTTATGCCAGTGCAGTTTATAAATGCTAAATGTTTCTTGAAGACGTTTTCACCTCTCATCCGGAAGGCTTCTTCAGTTCTCAAACCAAAAGGTGGCGAGACCCAGGTATTTAAACCCCAGTGGGCGTAGTCCCCTGGAGGTGGTTGTGACCCACTATTGTTCATGTGCAAAGGTGAACAAAGGTGTGAATGGGGGTTGAGGCGCCTGGGGAGGGAGTTCAGGACAGCACTGTAACTGGAGGAAAGTTGGTGATGCAATCCACCTCCTCTGTTCAGTGATGGTTGTTCACAGTGGCCATAGACGGCTTCTGTCTTCCCAGTCCAAAATTTTTTCAAGCCCCAGAGACTAACAGATTTATGCTCACTGACACTTAAAAAAACATGTGGCATGAGCTCTTATTTTATATAAACAATCAGAACTAGTGAGTCTAGTGAGATACTTCAGAAACTATGTGGAGGCACGCCTGTGTATCATGCATTTCCCAGTGTGATGGAAAGACCCAAGACCCTTGGACCTGGGTCACCATCCCTCACCTGCATAGAGCATACTGTGCGCACTGCAAAGCTGCGCTATATTTTCAAATGGCAGCGGTAGGTAACTCAAAGTTTTGACTGTCAATATCAATAAACTGTATGAAAACCACACTGTGAAAAGCACGTTCGTGTTTACCAGCTTTTCCCAAGCTTCTCCCTTCTTTTTCTCCTTTTGATTTTGTGCTCTGTAGGGGTAGATTGTGTCATGTGTGATGCATTCAGAGACTTCTCCTGTGGTGGTGGAGTTTTACTGATGCCTAGCCTAAAGCATTTCTTCCAAGAGCCGTCTTACTGATATTTCTAGGGAACATACGTGATGAGTGACATGAGCAGAGCAGCAACTGAAGCCATTTTCTACGATTGGAAATACTGTATGCATTTGAATATATACAACATATGACAGCCAAAGGGAATACATTCCTCATAGCTGCACAAGTTAAAGTTAATAGAGAAAACTTTGCAAGCTTGTAGCTCTGAGTGACAACACAAATCAAAAAGAATAGAAATAGATAAGAAAAATTACCTGACACTGGCACTGTTACTTAGTAGCAATACTCAACTTGGAATATTTCGACATATAAAGCAATCTATTTGGCGACTTGGACAGAGGAAGATTGTTTCCTATATTATTATTATTATTATTATTATTAGGATTCATAATGCCCTTAAAAAATCTTGACTAGTGTACCTTTAAGAACAGAAACGAAACCTTCTTAATTAATAAGAACAATGAGCCCATCCTTTTGTGCATCAGTGACTCACTGCTATAATTACCCACATTCAGAATGTCCTATGTGAATCATGCACTCTTCCACATCATAATTATAAAATAATGTGCCAATATACAGTCTCAGATATTTCTGGGAGATGGCTACAGTATGTACAGTAAGCAAAGACACGCTATTGTAAATGACTCCAGCTAAAATGGTTCACATATTACAGAGAGCAATTTGACACTGCACTGTATGTAAAGATGTGAATGAAAACCAGGCTGAATTTCTATGCAAATGCAAATGCGCAGACATGGATGTACAGACAAGGGTTGAGTAGGCACATATGAATATAAATAAGGAAACATTATTTTCCTTTTGTCTCCCAGTACATACTCAGGATGTATCATTAGCACAGCATATAATACAAAAGGTGTAAAAGGTGTAAGGGGGAAGCAAAGACACATGAAAGGAATATAAGACGACAAATAAGAAGCAAGAGAGACCACTACTGAAATGGTCACTCCATCCCACTTCTCCCTTAAAACCAGAGTGCACATGTTCCGTGTATGTGTGGAGACAATAAAGAAAACCAGTGATATATTTTCCAGGTTTATTGTGCGCACATTAGTGTGAGTCTGAGGAGCAGATGTTTTCCATCAAAAACATTATTTCTTTTTATTGAACGTGTGAGTTAATGTGTTTGTGTTCATTCATCCAGACACGGATCAGCATGTTTATCACTGCTTTATGCTTATGAGACTGTGTGGAATTATTGTTTTCTTCAGTCTGTTAGATTTTATCATGAAAATACCACAGAGAAGTGCTGGGACTCCTGAGTGGACCCATCCTTTGTTGGTTAGTTGCATTGCCTAAATATCACTACTTCCCCTTTCATTCATTATAGATAACTTGCTGTGGAAGAGCAAGGAGACGAAGACGCTGACAGAAGTTGGAAGCTGTTAACATATTTTATTAAAGGAGCAAATTATTGAATTTTCAATATTCAGATGTTTAAACAACGACATTAGCTGCTTTAAAAACATTCTAAGACTAGGATTGAAGACGGGGCAGTCATTGATCACTCTGGCTCACTAAAGCAGAGTGCATTCAGAGTGCTGCTGGTCTCTCTGCTGAACCAGGCTAACAAATAACTAGGAGCTTTTTGGAAGCTGCAGAGCCACATCCGAAAAAGCTGAAATGAAAATTACTTTGTAGCTATAGCCGCTTAAATCAATACCTCCTCCAGCAAATAATAATTATTATTATCATTTTTACTATAATTGCACCTGCTGCTGCTGCTGCTGATGTTTGTGTTTGCGTTGTCACTTTTAGTCGTGAGAAATTGTGTGCATTAAGGTTCTGTTGATTTTCAGTGTTTTAGGAAGGTAGCTAAAGAAATACCTCCTCTGCTTGGACACACTCACTTATGGGTGAGCGTGTCCAAACTTTTGACTGGTACTGTATTTGTTGAAAGACTCACAGATTTGTAAACACTGATGACAGGTTTTTTTTTTCCTTTGGTGTTTATGGGCGAGTGGATGTCTTTTTTAAATCTACTACACAACCGTCTATAGGGTTTACAGAAAATGGTCCAAAAAAAGACAAAATGTCAAATAAGCGGAGGTTCTCTAGGCGAAAATTCCTTGTTGATGCCAGAGGTCAGAGGAGAATGGCCAGACTGCTTTGAGCCGATATGAAGGCAGCAGTAACTCAAATAACCACTTGTTAAAACCAAGGTTTGCAGAAGAGCATCTGTGAACATGTTGAACCTTGAAGGAGATGGGCTACAGCAGCAGAAAATGACACCAGTTCACAGGAGCTCACCAAAACCGGACAAAAGAAGACTGGAAAACCGTTGCCTGGTCTGATGAGTCTCAATTTCTGCTGCAAAATTCGGATGACAGGAATTTGGCATAAAAAAACATGAAAGCATGGATCCATCCTGCCTTATATCAATGGCTCAGCTGCTGATGGTGGTGTAATGGTGTGGGCAATATTTTCTTGACACACTTTGAGGATTGTTTAAATACCACAGCCTACCTGAGTATAGCTGCTGCCCGTGTCCATCCCCAGCAGGATAATGAGACATGCCACAAACCTCAAAAACCATTTCAAATCGGTTTCTTGAACACGACAGTGAGTTTGCTGCACTCAAATGACCTCTACTAGCAAGGTGTACCAAACAAATCACGCGCTTTTGAACACTTAGACACCCGCTCTGTCATCGTCACCTGCCTCTCCTCGCTATTTCCAGACCTTTTAAATGATAAAGTGTATAAACAGCAAATACTATTACACTTCAGCACATCAAAGAAGTGCATTAGATAACTAAATTTTAAACTAAACCATGCACTTGCAAGTACAGCCCATGGTTTCTAGTTGCCATAGTAATGCAAAACCCTTTCTAGCAGAACTAAAGATGTCGTGGGGGGGGGGGGGGGGGGGGGG
>JAVDPK010000857.1:1110710-1126986 GCA_034780415.1 Cichlasoma orientale | reverse complement strand
TGTAGTGCCCCCCCCCCCCCCCTCCCAGTACTACTGAGTGCTAATTCATCACGGTACTCAATGCAGTCAAAGATGATGAAAGAAAGAAAAATTAGACCATACAGTGAAACTTAGTGAACTAACAGCTTTTTATTTGGCTCTAAGAGAGGCAAATGACAAACTGAATAAATGCATGCTGTGTGTGTATTTTTTTATCCTTTCTAATCTAAAATATGAGGTAATTATTTGTTTTGAACAAATGATTGCGCACAACAATATAGCTTAAACTAGATGCATGAAGAGAAAAAAAATCACCATAGAGAGGTGCCATGATTTAAAATATATGGCACCAAGACGTCTCTGCTGCTAGATCACTCTCTGCTAAGATGTCGAGAGTGTCATATTTTGGTGATACCTTGGATCAGCTTAATTATTCCTGCAGTGAGCAAGAGGAAGTATTTGGTCATTTGAATGTTAAATGTTACAGAATTAATATCAGCCACAATAATCACGGCCAGTGTTGCGGAAATGATTCTCATATGCATCTGCACACGTCTAGTTGTACTCCCTTCACTTATAAATCAAAACATAAGACTGCAGCTGAATATCTAATATCTAGATTTCCACTAATAACACGGGGGGCCTGAGGACAACAGCCAAAATGGCTGCTGTCCCCAGAGGTTAAGTCATTATAGTATAGTGGATGTGATTTAGACATTAAATATGACCAGGTGACAACACATAACAAGGATTGTTTGGTAACACATTAAAACACATTTGTTATAATGGGATGCAGCACCACGTGTAAAAAACAGAAGTGAAGTCTGGGAAACAAAGTGACCAAAACTTTCTTTTGTGAAATTAAAGAGTGAATTCACATTTCCAATATTATTGCATTTAACTACACCATGATTAATTTCTCCTTCCCTCTGAAAACCCTAACTCTCTTATTGCCGATATTAATGGTTGCTTCCAGCATGCCATTAGGAAACAGTAACTACTTTATAAGCACCTAAATTCTGTTCTCTATTAAAAAAAAATGTAACCAATGCTATATTTATAACTCAAACTTTTTTTTTTTTTGTCATGTAATTGAACAGTCTTTAGCTCAGTGGTCCATATTTACACTCCATGCAGGTCTTACTATGGGAGGATGCATGTAAACAGGGCTAATATTTAAAAAAAAAAAGACCAAATCCCTCATTGTCCTTGTGGACTGTTTCCTCCCATTTGTGGATTTGATTTGCTCCATATAAACCATTCAGCCTCTGTACAGGGTGAGCACAAAACCTCATTATTTTTACAGCCAGTCAAACACTGCAGCATTCCAAAAAGTCCAACATTGTCTCTAATCTGTACAAACCACTTCTGATTTGTTCCACACCAAATGACTGGTGAGACGGTACAGTTCAGTGCTCTACTCACTCTTCTTTAATTTCAAGCGTTTTACAGCTTGGGATTAATGTCTGTATGCACACACACACACACACACGCACACACACACACACGCACACACACACAGGGGATTCCAATCCCACAATGATTTGTTTTATCATTAAAGTGTATCAAAGTTTGTTTTCTCAGCCCTGCCACCAGATATGCTCTCTTGAAGATGTGATCCCGGCTTTCTCAGATTTTCATTTCCTTGGTTACCAGCCTTTGAGCAGTGAGATATGCATGACATCAATGGCAGCCTCTCAAGGAAATAGAAGGGAGCACTGTGTTGGGACTCTTTCAATTATTATAGCACTGATTTGGTAATTGATTAAGACATACAAAATGCTTACAAATGAAACAAATGGTAAAATCAAAACCCTGAAATGTGGGCCACATTTACAGCATTTGGCCTCGCAGCTGAAACCTCATCCATCAGTATTACAGGGACATGCAGTGAGACTGAGCAAATATATACAAAGCACTTTAGAAGAATGCTGCCTTTTTTTCGCACCCAGAAATAAACCGCTAGATCTCGATATGATTCTTGGGCAGCAGTAAAAACAAAATCTACTCCTTTGAGTGACTAAATGATTGATGGCTAAACTTCCCCAAAGAGCCCCACATATATCACCCCCTGTCACTAACAACTGTAGAAGAATTGGGTTTTCACCTTCAGCCTTGAACAATATAATTATCATTAACATGTAATTGGAGCTAAATAAGTCCTGTGGGCATCATTCCGTAGCTTTTTCTGGGGTGATGAAGGAAAAGTGGGACACAAATCACCAAAGGGCCAGTACTAAGTTCTCTAGAAGGTTAGTAAGCATAGAATGATGTGGAGGTGGAGGATGGTAATGTACGCTACAAGAAAAAAAAAAAAACAGCATCAGCAAAACAAGGCATAAAGGGCAAAAGTAAAATGTACAGAAATGACAAATAAATTGGAATAAAAGACATCTTGAATTAGAAGGGTACTGACAGACATAGTTGTGAATAGAGAGGAGGTGTTGTGACGATAACAAAAACAGAGACAAAAACAGACTCAGAGGTCTCCCTTTGCCCTCAGACAGACGCTGAGCGTGGGTGGTTGGCTCTCTGCAGTTATCTGAGCCATGCGGCAAATAAATTCATAGCATGCCACTGAGCTACCCACACGAACCCCTGTGGGCATTCCCTGCAGTGAATAACAGTGGGCATGTCCCTATGTGGCACAGCCTGAACCTCAACAATGCTTGTTATTGTTATCAATATGGTTAGCGGTAATCAACTAAACTATCACAGAAAGTCTGTTTGGAGGAAGCTAAGTCATACCTGCAAATGAACTGTGATGATTCAGCAACAGCCTATTTTCGTTTGACAACCACGGTGTGCAAAAATAGGACGCAGCAGAGCCGGCCTCAGTGGAAATACGCCACGATTGAGAATATCCTCCCCCACTAAAATGACCAGATAGGCTGTTTGTGAAAGCGGGTGTTACAATGAAGAGTTTAGATGCCTCTAGAAGCTGTGTGAATAGTTGTATCGCAACCAGTGGTTTTTATTTCCATTATCCCCACCCACTAAGGCATTAGATAAAATAAAGATTGTTAAGCCCATTATTTTTCTATCATAAGGTCAGCAGTTCAACTCCCAATTCTGACTTACGCAGCATTTATATTTTTGGCCCTTGAACTTCCCCAACCTTGATCCAATAATCAAAACACTAAAATTTCTCAACCTAATCATAAGTTAGGTCTTTGTGCCACCTCTGCTTCCACAGCCTCTTAAGGTAAACTTTGTACACCCTACTGAATGGAAACACTCTACTTAATGGTATGTACAAACTAATAATGATTGTTTATTAGGAGGACTTGGTCAGATTGCTAATTATCGTGCACTGGGGCAGATGAGTGAGAGGTAAGACGCTTTGAAAAGTATACAGCTTCAAGTTCCATGGCAGTGAGTAAAACAGCTCTCAAATGTATCACTAAAAGCCATAAACAGGAACCTCAACGTGGCATGGAGGAAAAGCCAAAGGATCACCAAAGCCACTTGGATTCATCCTCTGAAAACCCGGATAAAGTGTGAAATTTGATGGGAAAAATTACATTACACACAAAATTACGCACACTCCCATTTGTACCATTTGTTTCGAAGTGCTATAGAAGCACCGCCACACGCGGCCATAATAGAAACACACACGGATTAGTTGGATTAATTTTCGCTTTAAAACGGATCGTTCAAGTACAAAGACAGATGGAATGTGACAGCTGCACAAGCCTCACTTTTTTTTTTCCTCACAATTTTAAAAGATGCTTCATTCAACGATATCGTGGTTCAACAAAGGCAGCACGAGCTCCCTTTTCTTGATTTTCAAATTTACTAAAGGCATCCAGTCAAATGGGCACAAATTGAGACATGAAGAAAGAATCATAGATAATTCTCTGATTGTATATAGAATAAATTTCACAACTAAAAGAACAACAGATCATTTTATAAAACACAGTCCCCCCCCCCCCCACTGAGAAAATAGTATAAATTTACTGAAACCTCCTACACTCATACTGTATTTCCTTATATAATAGTTACAGATGGCTGAATAGCCTCAGCAATATGCTTGGAGCAATAAATGTCTCTTTTACATATATATATTCATAATCAGTCAGCAGTGATTATGATAGACACTGTGCAATAGACTGTTGTGGTCCACTTGTTTGAGGCTATTATCTCAGTGCAGCATAAGACATTAAACCCAAACTTGATAGAGTACAAAGCACACAGCAATAAAAACAGCGTGTCTACATTTTTTGCCAAAGGCATCAAATGTTTTGTAGTCAATAGCACATGGTACACAGCTGGTGAGGGTGAGTGTGAGTGGAGTGGCTCGTGGCGAAATGATTTTGCCAGTTTTCTACGCAAGATGCCAAAAAAAGTGATCAAACCCCTAACCTTCTGTTATCAGCACTGAGTCCAATTAGCTGAGCGACACTGTGTCATGCTGATAAATTCACAGAGCCACTGCTGTCGGTAAATGGTTAGAGAATGCATTTTGTTACACTATTTACTCCTTATCTTAATTTGCTAAATTCTCTGAGTGTTTTCAGAAACAGGAGCATGCAGGGTAATCAGAAAATTTTGAAAAACTGCTTTTCTTTTTCTGCTCGTAAGCTATGCTTGGGGTATCATTCTAAGGATGGCAGCTGATCACTATTACTAAATGGTTTGGTCATCTACTGGCTATCACCAGTGGCTCCACCATTAATCCAAATAACTGCAAAGATAGTGATTCTATAAGCAGCAATATGTCATTAACTTCAATCTGCAAATGGTAGTAGTTTGTGCAGTGAAAAACTGGGAGTGTGATAACACTGAGACCCTTTGTCCCAAAGTTTAGGGGCTCAAACACAGAACAAAAAAAGGTAGGGAATGCTAGTTACGGCACACAAATCCAAACAGGAATAACTAAAACACTCTGAACAAAGGAGGCCTGCAAAGGAAAGCAAAACAGAACAGGGAGCACAGGAAATGCACACAGACAAGCAAAAAGGATGGACTGACAAAACACGAGGGAAAGGCTGGATGAAACAGAACACAAAACTAAACAGATGATGCTAATGAGAGTGAAGCAGACAAAAGAGGGAAAACAGACAAAGAAAGAAAAACAAGGAAAAGAACAGACCCAAAAGGAAAAGCAATAAAAAGAAGCACCAACAACAAAGGCAAACTGAGGCGCAAAAGGCAGGAAAAACCCTCTGAACCACGAGAAATAAACCCCCCAAAAATTATTAACATGGCAGACCATAGCATTGTCCTTGTGCACAAAACAAGGTCTTTGTGCAAGCTGTTATCAACAAGTTCTGCGACGCAGACGCTGTGTGGAAAACATGTAATGTGTGTGCTGGTGCCATCATCTTTAGAGACGTCTGAAACCTGGAATCCTATGAAAAAACAGCTGTCTATCATGCTTAGAGTGATTAAAAAAGGGGTATTTTAATCAAAATCATGATCATTTCATAGCCCTTACCATACGATAAGTGAAAATGAATCACGTTCCTGATGAGACTCAAATTCCAGTATCATGTTCAACAGTTAATTATGTTTGTGCAAACAGAGGCACCTGATTCCTAATGCGGATTCTGTCGTTCCTTTTAAGTGGAAACGCGCCTATATGTGATTTCAGGCACGTTTAAACGTGTTGTTTCCCGTGGAAGGAAGGAAAGGCCAATGTGTTTAGTTGGGAAGACTTGTCAACCCCACACCTGCTTACCTCAACTGCAAATGTGCACGTTTGTCACTGTGAGCACTTAGCTCAAAGCGCTACGGTGCTTAATTACAGCCTCATAGAGCTGCTAGCCAGACTTTAGAAAACTGCAGTAAAACAGGGAAAGTTTAAATTAGTTCAGTCTAGCTACAGTATACTATAAAGGATAATGTAGGAGAGTTTAAACAATGGAATGAAGTTCACATGACTTTATTAGAACAAAGCCTCAACCACCTGTCAATCAATGCCAGACTATCCATTATAAAGCCAGTTGTCTGCACTTGTCCAGCCGCTGGCACTGAATGCAGTCAAACGTTTCATCTGGACAGCACTCACCCTCAAGGTTAGACAGCTCTTCAGTAAAGCTCTCTCTCATTCATTCATTCTTACATTCTTCTTCCCCTCCTGCCACTCCCATTTTCTTGCATACATCTCCCCCGTGTGAAGATTTAATACCCGTTCTCCATCTCTCTCTTCCTTCCTGCATCGACGTCGTCCTGTATTCCTCTCTTCCTCCCTCAGCCTGATGAAGTCAGAGTGTAGCTCGGGTATAAACAGCCACTGCAGGCCATCCATAGTGATCTCATTACACAGGACTGCAGGGGAAACTGTCCTACCCAATTTAACAACTATCCTTCCTTAACCTCCCCCTCCCCCCTTCCTAGATGCATCAGGGTCAAGTAAGCAATTAAGGGGCCAATTGTCTAAACAGGATGCCAGTTGAATTGAAGAAACAAAAATGATGCGGCAAGCCCGGACAGTCTCCAATTAAGCATCAAAGAATAACATGAACGCCCTCTAATTGTTTTGCGCTGGCATATTTCTCGAGTGCAACTTGTGCAATGGCAGTATTAACCTATATTACAGTATATGAATAATTAATACGCTGACTTGAAAAAGAACTGAAATATGCATTATTGTGTGACAGCACATTATCAGACGATGCTTTTAATTGCCTGAGTGCAGTAAATGGCAACATGCAGATTCACTAGGTGGAAAATGGAAACCTGGGAAAGAAGAGTGTAAATGGATATTACATTAGCTTCAAACTGCTGTGTGACTGTCTGAATATGGACTTGTATTGTTTTTTTTCCCCACAGATATAACCACAAAATGACAAGAGCCATAAATAAGGGTGCAATTTTAAAACTTTGGGATAGCATTTATATATATACTGTACAGTCTTAGTCTTTGTATAAATGTTGTTAAGCCAAAAGTATTCTTACTTCTCTAGAGTGTTTATAGAGTGTTTTCTGTCCCATCAGTGCCTGGATAGAAATGACTGGCTTTAGAAACATTAAGCATTAAGTTAAACTGAGTGAAAGCTGACTGGATGCAGCTTACAATCACCTGTGCCTTAAAAGAAGCATGTTTATATCTTCTCAGAAAAACTTGCAGATTCAGAAGGGCAATCAGCAATTTTGTTACCATAGAGCTGAGGATATCAACTGCAAGCAATCACGACTGGTTCATTTCGCCCAAAAAGTCTGCAGTCAGTCTCCATTCCCAGACTCATACAGTGCGTTTCTTTGAAAACATCCATCCATTCAGAGGGTTGCTGGCTTTTCCAAATTGTTTTGACCTCTGTAAAAATCAGTGTGAGTGTTAACTCACCGGATATTGTGAGACTTGCGTTTGATCTCATTCCAGCAGAGGTTCATTTCTCCTGTTTGATTCGGTCCACCCCCTCTCAGTCTCCTGCACTCGGTCCCCTCCTCCTGCCCCTCACCGTCCACTGTGGACTGACATGGCACACAGTGGCATCCCGGCCACGAAGGCCGTCCCGCAGCTGAAAAACACACACAGAGCAGACACACAGCAGGAAACGCACAGATGAGTATTACAGCATCACACTTTTGAAGAATTTGAATGAGCCTGCTGTTATTATTCTGCCCTTATATTTAAATCCACCGAGGTAAAGATTTTTGGCTTTGGCAGTGGTACTGTTGTGTGACAGCAACGCAATTACTGCATAACCACTCCATCCCATTAACTGAACTCACAGGCACTTTCAGGTGCTTTATTTTAAGTTATCTGCCTCACTCAAACAGAGCGGAACAGGTACATTATTGCTCATTTTAATCAATATATTTGTTAAACTTCTGTTATGTGCACTTAAGCGACCCACACAATTCTCTCTTTTTTTACTGCTTTAGTACCAATGTGCAACCAGAACAGACACTCTGACCTACCCTCAGTGTTGTGCCTGAAAGCATCCCATGAAGGTGTATGGCCATGCATAAAAAAATAAAATAAAATAAAATAAAAAACACACTCACGCAGCCCCCTCTTGCATTTTAATGAGCCCAACCGACCGGCAAGGAAGGACACTGATGCACAAAGCTTTTGCAAATTTAAAAAAACAAAAAAAAAAAAAAACTTAACCTTTGTTGCAACACAAAATTATTTGAGAAAGAAACAAAACATAAAAGATTCAATGCTACAGTGATGACTTTCCAATGAACTAAATTCCTTCTTTACATTATTAAACTGTGATGTGTTTTGGTGTCTGGCAAGCCTAGAACTGTTTCTCACACATGAATGCAGTGTATATATACAGTCACAGCAACCTATAAAAGCACGTGTCTAAAGTCTTAAACACAATTTTTCCTATATTCCCAACCATTTTTGATGGTCTAAAAAAGTCTAATCTAATGGATTAAAAAAAGTTTTGTCACTTTTCGGACAAGACGCATTAAATCTTAACATGAAAGTGAATAATGAATCTAAGACGAGGAAAAATTGAGACTGTTGAGAGCAGATTCTTCAAACTATCTGCCAAGCAGCAATTGAGTGCTAATCAATCCCAACCACACAAAGTCTGCCTCTAGTAAAAAAATAAAACTAACAACAAAATACATCAACCTTATTAAACACAGTAAAGAGGAGGTGGACATTAATACACAATGTCCCAAAATGTGAAGCACGGAACGCACAAAAACATGGTCAATAAATCAGGGCCAGATGTAATAACCCTGTCCTGTATGTAAGACAGAAAACCTGAATCATGAGACACCGCCAGTTTTATCCCATTATTCCATTCCATTAAACTCAGGAAACAAACGCAGACAAAAAGCCTCTTTTTCACAGCCCTTTAGAGTGAGGGGGTATTCGAGGCTAGATATGAAGAGGTGCAATCCCCTTGATGGAGCTAGGGGGAAAAATATCAAGGAGGCCGCCTCAACACACACACACACACACACACACACACACAAGCACACGCAGGCTATCATACGGACAAATACACACACAGAGTAATAAGTGGCATTTGGGGCAGGACAAGCTTTTCCAGGTTCACAGGTCATGATAAATGTCATGTTCGGTCACTGGGCTGTCTGAGGCTTCCTGTCTTTTGTGTTCATTTCACAACCTTTACCTTTGCAGCAGCTGGGCATCCGAGCTTACACCCTCAGCTTTTATAAGCACACACAGAAATACACGTTCACACACCATGACCAGCAGCTTCCCCTGTGCTGGTCAGAAGGCTCTTATCAGATTGTTTTGAAACTGGTCGATCTTATCTCCCCCACAGGGGAACCCAACCTTTAACACTCTCAGGAGCAGTCGACCATCCATCTAAAGCAGTACAAGGACACAATGCTACAATCACTACTCACACATATATGCAGTTGTCAAAATAAGTCTTTAATCACTAAAGGGGCAAGGGTTAAGGGTTAACTCAACCAGATTAAGCTATTTCCACAAATTTTTTTGAGGCTAGTTGGGACTATAAAGATTGATGGGTGCAACAGTCAGAATCAGATTTTTTAAAATTCTTTTTTGGACAGTAAATTTAAAAAACACACCACACAAGTGATTATTGGTCTGCAGAGACTGAGCTGCAGATAACATTTGGATCTTAATTTTGGCTTTTATTTATCTTGTTTTGCATTTATTGGAGCTTCAATAATTATTTTTTCAAAAATTATAATTATTATTATTATTTTTTTGTTCATTTCAGCTTCTCTAGTTTTCTCTCCTTTTTTAACTTTTCATATTATTTTTGGAAAGTTTGTCAGACAAAGCAAAAACATTTGAAAACTCATTAAGGAGATGGAAATTCCATTATTTCCTGGTATTTCAGGGATGATTCAGTGAATATTAATGATAATTTATTTCACTTTAATGGAAGAAAGTCACTGCAGATTACTAAATGCCTGCTTTTATTCTAAATACATACTGTATATATAAAGTAGAGATAAATTAATGAAGAAATTAAACCCAGGACCCTTACATTAAAGTAATCCAGTGGTCTTGCTGTGTGGGATAAAATGCATCTACACGACTGCTTCAATACAAAGTTCTTCGGGGTGATCATCTTTATCCTGCAATGAGACATTTCTATCCTGATGGAAATGGTCTCTTTGAGCATGGCAATGTCCCTATCCACAGGTCGCAAGTGGTCACTGAATGGTCTGATGAGTGAGAAAATGATGTGAATCATACGCTAAGACCTACATAGTCACCAACTTGCTACACAGCTGAACACCTGTGAGAGATGCTATCATCAAAACATCTTTTGAAAGAATGGTGCTTCATCCCTCTACTATGCTTACAGAGACTTGGAGAATTGATAAAGCTGTCACGTCACACATTCACTGCACAGTGACCCTTTTCTGAAGATTATCCTGCAGAGATGGATGTGAGAACACAGAAGTTCAATGCAGTCATCTCTGACATCAAATGCCAGTTCCATAGTACAAAGTCCATGTAACATCGGTGTGAGAAAAACCAAAGTAATCGTCTGCTGAATTCTTTAGTTTCAAGTGGCTGGGTAGTATGTATGTGGGATAGTATGCATGTATGTATGTATGTATGTATGATGTATGTATGATGTATGTATGTATGATGTATGTATGTATGCATGCATGTTCTGTATCTATGTGTGTATGTGCAAATACATATAAAATAATCACCAACTCAATACATTTCCACTACCCGACTGTTGAATAAGTTAAAATTTCATGAATTGAGAGATTTCAAAATTATGCCGATTATGTACAAAGTTAAAAAACCAAACCAAAAAATTATGAAAGAAAGACACCCTTAGAAAGAAAAAAATGTTTCCTTATTGCTGCTTCCTTTGAGAATCCATCCATTCATCAACCCATCCCACATGGGCAGCAGTTTATGGACAGATGCCCAGACCTCCCTCTCCATGGTCACCTCCTCCAGCATTTCTGGGGACACTGAGGTCTTCCCAAGCCAGGCGAGGGATGTAATCTCTCTTCCAGTCCTGGGTCTGCTCTAGGACCTCCTTCCAGGTAGGACATGCACAAAACACCTCACATAGAAGGCATCCAGTAGGTATCCTAGTCAGATGCCCAAACCACCTCAACTGGCAAACAAGGAGGATAAAGTGAACAAAGAGAGAGGATTACTGGGACCCTTCCATGGAGCCAGACCAGGGGAACGCTCGAAGGAGAGCTCCTGGTGGCTGGGGATAATCCCATGGGGCCTGGCCAGGCACGAGCCGAAAGAGAAATATGGAGCCACCCTCCTGTGGACCCTCCACTGGCAGGAGGTGCAATAGTGTTTCAGTGCCTTGTGGTTTGGGTGGTGTTTGGCGGCAGATACCCTGGTGGTCCCATCCCCAGTTGTAGAGTATTTCTCTCTCAAGCTTAATTGAGCCCAGTATGAACCAGGAAGGAACTTTTGTTGCACTTTCAACATTTGAGTGAATGGCTCCCCAGTGAGACAGAAGAAAAGACTCGCTTTCAGCCCACTCATCCCCTTTCTTTATCCTTACACTGCTCTGCCTGCATATTTATTCTCCTTTCCATCCTCTGTAGATTTATTCTTCTCTCTACCTTTCCAGTTTGTTCGGTAGACCATCTAACTTCAGATTGTTTTTTTTTTTTCCTATTTCATATGAGTCATAATAACCATCTCATCCTCACTCCTGTCTCCTGTTATCTCTCAGCTTCCTTCCCCTCTTTTTCTTTCCTCAGACAGCTCCCGTTAGTGTAGGTGAATCTTGTATGAATCAGCACTACCCTGCGTGTCTCTCCCACTCCCTGTGCTTAGTGTCTTTTTCCGTTTGCTGGTAATCAGAGGTCACGTGTGACTCTGCGTACTGTTTGCACTACGAAAACCCTCACTAGGACCTCCAACATCTTTTAAAAATAATTCCATTCTACGGACAGATTTGATTCACTAAGCCATTTGTGAATAAAAATTAATGCAAATGGGGAAACAAAAGACACACATTGCCACACAATCTAGTTTGAAGAGCGGAAGGGAATCATGATTGTTTGTTTGCCTTGGAAAGCTGCCTTGTCAAAATGTGAAATGGAGTTGAACAATGACAACCATCAACCACGCCACGGCAGACATCAAGGGAATACCCTAAGGGTGAAAGATAGCTCTGAGAGAGGTTTGTTTCAGGAGTGAGGCACGAACTGAGTGACAAGCAGCAGTCGGGGACCTCAATTCTCTCTTCTTCAGCTCTTTCTCATGCAGCTACTAGTATTCCATATAAAGACACAAGTACGTACGTCATTGCACCTGGAAGAATGCATTTATAAACTTGTTTAAATATTATTTTTAAGCAAGTTCATTATCTGTTGCTGCAGCCAATTAAAAAAATCACTGATAAAAAAAGATAAATGATGTCTGCAAAAGTCATTTAATGCAAATATCCGCGCTATCTCTGTCTCATAGGCACGCATCTGCATCAGGCAGGCATGTATCAGCCCACAGTGCAAGACATTAGGTGGTTCTGTCTCTCGCTTTAAACTTCAAAAACATGAGTCAAGCTTTAAACATGCATTATTTATGGCCTTGATTGGATGTGGCATTGCTCAGTCAAGCATACGTACTGCATGTTTTCCGAAAATGCTGAAAAACCAGCTGAGATTTCACTGACATGCCACAAAGTGACACAAACAGTATTCGTCTTGCTGCTATGGCTACAACACTCTTCTCTACATTTTTTTTTTTATGACTGTTTCCAACAGAAATCATCTCTCAACACTTCAAAAATTACCCCAATTATGTTACCAGTACAGACAGCATATCTGCCTTTTGTCCTGTTCTTTTCTCTGACCATTCAACCCAAAGCTACCTGGAAGAACATTTTCCAGACAACACGTGAATTTAAAATCAAAGGAGCTGAAAATGATAAAAGATAGCACACAAAGCTTTGCTAAATTTCACACAGCAAAGGAGAAAAGACAGTTCAACTGTGCAGATAAAGCTTGAGAGGATCAAAGCCGCTGTGCTGCTACACCAAGTCTACATGTTGATATTAATCTGAAGGAATCAAGACAGTAGTTCAGATATCCCTAAGAAGCAATAAGATAGCAAGGATTTACTTTCATTACTGGAGCTTTGCCAATTAATACAGTTCTAAGAATATGCGGTGCTTACCTGAATAATATGCCTTCCTGCGTCGTTCTAAATCAAGGCACAGATTCACGTTGTTAAACCCGCCACCACGGGTAACCAAGTGTAGATATTATTTACCCAGTGTTTTTGGCTGGCATGGCAGAGAGTGCAGCGATAGGTCTGGGATGCAAAGAATTATAAAAGAAACATCCAGGAAGAGAAAAGGAGGTAGGGAAACAGGGAAACCAGGAGATAGGCGCAGGCATGGGGAGAGATGCATGACCTAATAAGCAGAAACTTTTCTCTTGGTCAAAGACCTCTCTGTCCTTGCACATTCCTTCTTACACCTACATACTGTAGCCCCCACTGCTCACCACCAACAGGAAGAAAAGGCCATCTGCCTGATGTCCTTCGACCCACACACGCTCTGACCAGTGCACAAAAACCTGCACTAATGGTTAGGGGAAGAGTTTGTAGTGAGAGAAAAATTTTAATAAAATTCCTAGCTGAGACTTACATTTTCTAATTAGTAATAAAGAGAGCAAGGGTCAAAGCAGCACTAAAACAAGGATTTCTGTGGCAAAATGAAAAAGAAAAACAGAAGGCAGGAAATGTTAAGATACAATATTAGCAGATACAGAGAATGAAGATGAAGAGCAAGTAAAGGTAAATATTTCATAAAAATATTTCATAAATTTTTCATTCTAAAGCTTTTGATGTTACTTTTCTTTGTTCGGATCCTTAGCCAAGGTAGTGGGGTGGCTACAGAGCAAGCAATGTCTGAACAACTAGGCTGAGAGCCATGTAATGTCTGAGAGATTTTTGCTGTCCCCAGCATAATGACTTTTTTTTTTTCAATTTTCAATTAAGCATTAAAGTTGATTTGCTGTTAATAGTTTATGTTTTGCATAATATGCTTAGACAAATGTTTCATAGAGTGCCATAAACTGTGGTCATGGTCATGTTTCTCTCAACATTAACTTTGTTCACACTGATGATGCGACTTTATCATGTCACTCTTATCCATTAACACCGTTAATAGCCAAACTAACAACACCCTAATTTTACTATCGACTTCTACTGTAATTTGTATTTACTGCATATGAGAAAATGTCAAGCCATTAAACATAAACGTTATACATTCCAAATGTCAGCCTTTTAGAATGCAAGCAATTAGCTCGAAGCACCACTGAGCTTGAGTACAGACTCACAGAGCTGCGAGCACAGCTGTAGACCAGCACTGTCAAACGTATGACAGTGAATCTGCCAAAGGGTCAAAATCTGGCCAGCTGGATGGCTTTGCATTGTGTAAGGTGGTAAAGCTGAGAGGCTATGCTAATGTGCTTCTTTGATTCATGATAGTAGAGTTTCTTTGTAATTATATTAGACTGACTAAATACATAAAACTGAGAAATCCCGGGCTGCTTTGTAAATGAAAGGTTTTGAATGTACAGTGGAGGAAATAATTATTTGTTCCTCTGCTGAATTAATATGTTTTCTCACTTACAAAGAAATGAACAGTCTTTCATTTTTATGGTAGTTTCTTTTTAATGGAAAGACAGAAGAGCAACCAAAAATCTAGAAAAAACACATTATATAAAAGTTATAAATTCATTTGCATGCCATTGACTGAAATAAGTATTTGATCCCCAAGCAAACTGTGACTTAGTACTTGGTGAAGAAACCCTTGTTGGCAAGCACAGCGGTAAAACGTTTCTTATAGCTGGTCACCAGGTTTGCACCCATCTCTGGAGGGCCCATTCATCTATACAGAAACTCTCTAAATCCTTTAGATTTATTGGCAGACTTTAATGTGCTTCTTCTTTAGACACTCCGTTGTTGCCTTGGGTCACTGTCATGCTGGAAGACCCATCCACAACCCATCTTCAGTGTTCTGGCTGAAGATGGGTTGTTCTCATCCAAGTTTTTACATTACATGGTCCCGTCCACTGGCCCCTCAACGTGGTGAAGTTGTCCTGTACCCTTGGCAGAAAAACAGCACCAGAACATAATGTTTTCACTTCCGTGCTTGATTGTGTGGATGGTGTTCTTTGGGTCACACTCAGTATTTCTCTTCTGCCAAACACGGCGTGAGATTTCAATTGATTCCAGCATAGTGTGTTACCAATGGTGTTCTTGGTGTCTGTGGTCCCAGTTGCCTTCAGATGATTAATAAGCACCTCCCATGTAGTTTTGGGCAGATCCACAACCTCTCTCATGATCACCCTCACCCGTTGAGGAAAGATCTTGCATGAAGCTCCAGAGCTCATTTTATATTTCTTCCATTTCTGAATAATCACACCAACAGTTGCCACCATTCCATCAAGCTTCCTGCTCAAATCAATTGTGAACTTTTTTGTAATATGTTTTTTCTGGATTTTTAGTTGATATTCTGTCTCTCTCCATTAAAATGAAACTACCATAAAAATTTGAGACTGTTCAGTTCTTTGTGAGAAAACTTACAAATTCAGCAGGGGATCAAATAATTATTACATTTGTACATTTGGAGGTCTTTAAATAGGTTATTGTGCAACTGGTCTGGCCACCTTGAAATGTAACTGGGCTGTATGTGGCCCACAAAGTTGATTTCATTAATGTAACATGGAAGTCTCTTGAGGTTTTTTATCTCTTGTATTAGAGAAATCTGTCTGAAATATTACTGCAGTGCGGTTAAACTTGCAGTACTGAATATTTGTTACCCTTTTTCTAGGCGTGAGAGTTCATACAAAAGCACTATTGACACATACAGTTTAGTACTTAAGAGCTATTACCCTGTAAGGTAGCTGCATTCTTGTGAGATTACAATCACAGTCCATAGTACTTCAGGTTTCAAGCTATAACCTTGTAATCAAATCACAGTTCCTCTGGATCAGTATTATCTATGAAGATCAAATGTTGTTGTAGCTATGGACATGTGCTCTTTTTATGCTTCCCTGAAAAAGAGCACAAGAATCATCTATTAACATTCTTACTATCTTTAGCATTTAAATTACCACAGGGTGTGGCTTGTTTTGCCTTTTTTGTGCTGTCTTTGCCCTACAGTTTGCTAATCTGATTGGTTAAAGTTAGACTGTAGATAGTGAGAGAACCATGGATCACCTGCCGAAGATTATTTGAATGTGTATGTCCTTTCCCCAAGCGGTTTAGAACCCCATATATCTGTATCATTTCCTAAATGTTGCCATAGAAACAAAGGTTTTAAAGATAAAAGATCTTTTATGAAAGTTTGACCTTGAAGAAGAGATCAGAGGTCATGTGATATTTAAAAACCCCCAATATATGATTCTTTTA
>JAVDPK010000857.1:1076095-1088411 GCA_034780415.1 Cichlasoma orientale | reverse complement strand
GGGGGGGTCTCTTTTTAAATAAATTTTTAAAAAAAAACTCGTGTGCGTTAGAGAAAATCCAAAATAAATGTAAACTTGTTTTTTAAAGTCATTAAAGACGTGTGCTGTACAATCATTCCACCCTGGAAAAAGAGCAGTTCAAAGACATAATTAACAGCCCAAAATTACCATGACATTCATGCCCATGATGAGTGCATGGAAACTTTTGACCAAAACTGTACACTGACATAGAAAATAAATTAGGTTTTTCAGTAAGACAGCACATAATCCCACAGGTGCAATACTAAAATAGAAGCCTTGATTGTTTCTTTTTAATTAAACCTGCACTCTTAATGATTCACCAAGTTAAAATATCTGATGTGGAAAAGGTATTTATACTCAGTTTCAGTGCAATAATAATATGAATAATGGCTGACTTACATTCATCCCTGTTTGCTATTCCTTTGTGATGTGCTGTTGTATCTCTCCATTCCCTCATTGGTAAAGGTGGAGAGCTGCTCTGTCTGACCCTGATATCTTCCTTTGAAAAGGAAGGGGTTTTTTTTCTCTCTCTCTCCACTGTCACGTCGCACTTTTTCCTCAAATTGAATAATTGCCTTTCTCTCTGTATCATACAGATTTTACCTTACACTGTAAAGTGCCCTACAATAACTATTGTAGTGAATTAACACAATTTAAAAAAAAAAAAAAAAAAAAGGATTTCATTGAATTGAACTGAATTTAATTGAATTGCCACAGCTAATGTTCAACACCGTCACACTGTCATGGTTTTCTGGGACGCTGAGAAGTGTCATTAATAACACCTTTTCCTTAGTGACGAGCCAAAATGTCTGCTGTGAAAAAGGAGACGGCATAATGCGGGAATAAAGGCTCCTTTATTTTAAAACACAACACCGTTTCATTCCAAAAAATCTGGAAAAAATGTGAAGTCATTCGTGTCACGGGTATGAAAACACTTAAGGGTCAGTGTGTGAGACGTTTTGCAACTCTCCAACAAGATTATCCATTTCATACAGCGACTGATCCAGTGTGCAAAGATGAGAAAAACTCTCTGAAGCTATATATACTTTAATCTTTACAGTCACTTTTCAAGTAACTGTAACACCATAAATGCTAAGGAGAGACTGTCTGACCCTTATCTTCACTTTTGCTTGCCCCTACTGTGAGTGTGGGCTTTTTACTCTACCAGCTGTGCAGCTATAACCATAAGATTTGTATGAACCGGTGTTTTGAGAATACTGTACAAGATGCATTTGTCCCAAAAGATGCGTTTACCTGTGCTGAATGACATTTGAATAAAGCAAGCCTTTACTAAATTTGCCATGTCCCAGGAGTCTGCTTTTAGGCTTCACATCATTAAATGTAACAAGAGTGTAAGATCCTGTTCACCTGAGCAATGAGGTCTTGTTTCTAAACCTACATAAAAAAAATTTCAAATGTTAAAGGAAAGCAAAACAGTTTCATTCCAAAAAGCAGCACTCAAGAGATCATCCAACAGTAGACTGTAAATTAAACACATCTCCCCTGTGGTAGGTAAGTGTGTGTATGTTGGCTGGCAGGCTGGTTAAGACATTGGCCATTACTGGGGTTTCTGGTCACGCTATTCTGCCTGCCATTATTACACAAGCCATCACTCAGGCCAACTGTGTACATTATTCATGCCCCCGGAGGAGTTTGTCAGAGGCTGTGACTGCAGGTGCTGCGACAGAGCTCTCAATCATAGGCACTCCGCCGTCTGTTCACCTGCCCCCACCGTGACACGGCAACCCATGGTCAAGCTCGGTTCAACAGTGGAATCGGGCTCAGAGCTGGGAGTAATTGACCTGCCTCCAGTTTGCCTTATTCTAAACAGAAAATAATCTGAGACCTACCTTTGTTGCTTTAGATTCAATTCCAGGGGTCTAAGACATCCCCCACACCAACAGCGGCCAGTGCCACACATATCAGCTCATGCCTGTCAACTTCAGCACACTGCTCGGTAAAAGATAGCCGGGGGAATTTTATTAACTTGTTTGTTCAATTTCACAGAGCCACATAACTCCTGCTGCCATCACACGCACCAACACAGAACTTCTCAAAATGGCGAGCCAGGATGCGTTTTTCCACTCTCCCGCTCAGCTGCCTCCTGCCATCCCTCATGGCGATGAGTAAAAATTCTAGTGGCACATCTTTCCACACCGGCAAAGTGAAAAGTGGCCTGCAAAGCTATTTACCTAATTTTACTGCATTTGATAGATACATGTGATCTTTCACTGCCGTCTCGGTGCCCCGCATCCACGGCTCAATCAGACATTAGAGGGAGTCAAGCTGAGCCGTCATCCGCCAAATGTGGTGTTATTTATGACTCTGCCTTTTTGATAATGTGAGTAAGGTCTGCCACATCTGAGCCATTTGTCCACAGTGTGATGCCACTCAGATCCTTGACTCGTTACCCTACAGGGTGGCAGATCCAAAGCTGCTCAGAGAAATTTGCAAATATATATAAATATATATCTTCTGTAATTATTCTTTTATGCCAATCATACTTTCAGTGCACTTTCAGTAAGATGGCACTAAGCTACCTTAATGCTTTTTAAACAGATAATCTGGACAGAGAAGCTTACCTTGGTTTGCTGTTCACAACTGAATATTAGAGCTACCTTGTGTGTGACTGCAGCTCAAATAATCAAGCACACCGGCGCTAATGAATGGTGAGAGTTCTGGAACTGAAGGAGTAAAAATATTCTGTCAGTTTGAGGAGAAAATCTCGGGCAAATTAATTAGTGATGAAAAATGTGTCTCTTCCAGCTGATACTCAGCTTTTTGCAAAACTTTGAGGGTTTTTTTTAGAATCCTGCATGATATATACATACGTTCAGATATTGCTGATTATGTTTTCCCATTCCTGCCAATCACTGTGTGTGTGTGAATCAGACAAGCACTTTAACATAAATACATTCAAATCAAGCCCTGGTATACATTGGGGTGGCTGTGGCTCAGGAGGTAGAGCAGGTCATCTACTATTTGGAAGGTTGGTGGTTCAATCCCTGGTTGCTCCAGTCTGCATGCTAAAGTATCCTTGGGCAAGATACTGAACACAGAGTTGCTGCTGATGTGCTCATCAGAAAGTGAAAGTTAGAAGAGAGCACTAAGACATAGAATGAGACACGTTGTATAAAGTGCTTTGAGCGCTCAAGTAGAGAAGTGCTATATAAGAACGAGTCCAGTTACATTTAATTTTATAAGACTGTTTCGATAGTTTATTGGTTACATTACAAACAATTTTTTTTAAAATGTCCATTTTCAATATACAAATAAATAAATAAAAATCCCCATTTCACTCATGTAATTCATGAATATTAAAGAGAACTGGCAGTCTAGCATCTACTAAAACCTCACAGTATAAAATATCAGTTCATGTTAAAAGATTTCTGATATGTTTGCTATAAATATCGTTATTTATTAAGGAAATTGAAGAAAGCAACTGCCAAGTTCTTTTGAAGTTTTAAAGGGGAGCAATAGAAAGGCTCCAAGTTGAAAACATGAGCCAAAGTTAAGGGATGTGTACCACCCAAGATCAAAGGCTCTGCTGCAGGTTAGCAAAACTGACCAGAACATCACTGGCACCCATCTACTGAAAATTAATTATACTGGTGAGAGGGCATACACACAGCCCCACTAATATTTGGTTAAATGTCCCTTACCGAGTTGCACCTTGACCAGATGCTTTTGGTAGCCATCAACAAGATGACGGAATATGACCGCTCTTCTTGGCAGAATTGGTAGAGTTTATTTAAATTGGCTGGTCAGGCTTTTAAGCATAGTCCAGAAATTGAAGATGGGGCTTTGGTAAGGCCATTCCAGAAGATGAATGTTAGCCTGCTTTGTCCTTTCCAAAAAAATTCTTGTTCTTTACAGTTATTAAGGATTTCTGCTGTACAATCAGCCCAAGAACGGTTCAAAGAAATAATTAACTGTAAATATGTGCTGTCTTCAGAGACTGCCTCAAGCTCATCCCACCGTAAATATTAGCTTTATTTAATATTATTATCTCCTTAAAGCTTTAAATGCATGCAATGAAACCCTGTGTACATGGTATGAAACTTGAATATATACTATAATGACTATAATATAAAAAAAATGGAACTTGGGTGATCCATAGTTACCTCCTGGTCATAAAGGTGATAGCCTTCTGTACTCCTTGGCATTCTGAAAGGTACTGTATGTAACATTCCAATATGTAGCGGAACTGGAAAGCCTTTTATTAAGAGCCGGTCATACGCCAGACTATATAAACTGTTCGGATGCTTTAATGGGTGGCTTTGTAAAGTGCAAAAATGAGAGTGAAGTTATGAATTACTACATTTCTTAATAAAATGCACTGCTGTTCGTGGTGTGGTGGCATGATGCCAGCATTACTATACAGGAATGAAAATGTATTGAAAATTAGGCAGGTGGCTTCATAAAGATGAAAAAATGTCTGTGTAGTTACAGATGGTTTTATGTGTTTTGTAACTCAGCTGTGATCTAGAAATTGGAGCCCAATCTAATGACATTAGACGACATCTAATGTGGAAAACCTGAGACATTACATTAAAATTGCACTTGTTTTTCTTAAGACATCTCAACTTACTCATTGTCAGGCGGATCATCTCACAGTGTCAACATTTTCAGAATATAACACTTAAAAACGGCAGGATTTGGAGAGGTAGTTTTATTAAGAACTTAAACTAAAATACACATTTATTTGTCTACCTCTGTTCAGCTCAAACTGAGGTAAAGTGTATGTGGCCCATGAACTTAAAATAAAGTATATAAAGTAAATAAATTAAAGAACAGTAGAAGCAGTATTTAATAATAATATAACAAATTATAAATATATACACTTTCTCTCTCTCAGAGAGACAGATTTGAAACCCTGTTGTATAATAACATTTGAATTGCAGCATCCATGGCTTTATGTGACCTTTGCATGTCTGCTTCACCTAAATCTTTAATGTTTTCTTTAAGCCTGTTTTAGCCATGTAATGAACTGGCACGGTTCTTTTCCTTCCCCAGAGTGCATGCTGGACTCATTTTTATTAGTAGACAAAGAAAAATATATATATACTGTATATAAATCTATATACCAGAAAAGTGATGCCTCACACCAGAACTGATAATTATGTCAGTTATCTGTTTTTAAACTTTAGTTAAAAACAAATTATGTGTCCTCACTGACTCATATAAATGCCCTTCTACAGCAGAGGGGCTACAGCGTAATGAATGTATTGACTTCTGTGGCTTGCTCTTAGTGTCTGCCTCTACCACTATAAGCAGGGATTAACTTCCTCCTAATGAAGGGCAATTCAGTGCTGTATTAGGACCAATGGATGCCAACAAAAAGACCTTATGTCCCTCACCCTGACAATTACAGTGCTCTAGGATTAGCGCTAAAGTTGTGAAAATGTCTGCAGAATGCTAAATGAAGGCTGTGCTGCACAGCGCCGCTTGCACACAAACACGAGCATGAACCACCACCCACAATCATATTGCCTGACATCTACCAAAGTTGAAACTGCATTTTACAGGTGCACATGAGCAACAAACGCAGACACAAAAGATCAATGGCTTCTACCGCCGAGCTCCTGTTTTGTAGCTCCGCTAATGGCTTATAACACATCAGAGTGACAGCATCACAAACACGCAGCACTCAGCTACTTCTCAGTTACCGCTACTCTGTCTCGCACAGTACACATGATAATGGTCTTGCCTGTATGAAAGCCAAGATACAATATGTGTTGCTTCCCCATCTGCTACATGGGTAAATTATGGGATACCATAATTCATTCTTGTCAGTGTGACGACAGCAATGATAGGTCTTACAAAAGCAAATTTACCACATCAGCAAGCATTAAACTAAGCCAAGGATTCTGTCTCTTAAGTTATAGGTTGTTTGAAATGCTTTATAGGATTATTGTGTTTAGCTCAGTAGTTCCCAACTGAGGGCTAAGTCCATTCAAAGAGTCAAAGACAAACCTAAGGGGCCTGAGATGATAATGAGGTTCAGTATGGTCAACTAGCACTCCAAAGGAAATGACAAGGTACAGCATTGGAAAGTGCGCTCCAGAATAACACTTTTTTTTAATCATATCAAATTGTAATATTTAACACTGGGTTACACTTAAAACTATTAGACTAGGTTTAAGACTGGAAAATATAAATTACAGCAACAAAAAACAAAAGAGATCATCTTCTTTTGATTATAGTTCATTTGACTAGGGTCCTGGCTGGATTAAGGATTAGGAATCTAGAGTTTCCATAAGCATTAAAAAAAATCCAATGTTTAAACACAGTTGGCAACAGGAAACAAGCATCATAATCTGAGCTCCTTCCTGCTTAAAAACACCGCCTGACACCTTGTTTAATCGCATCTTTATAACGGCTGCTTGAGGGCTCTGTCACTTGAAAGCAAATAAAACAATTTGATGAGTTTATACAGAAAGAATTGTTGATGGAACATCTAATAACTGCAGACATGAAAAGGACTGTAACAACAACACATTTGACACCAAGAAAATGCAGCTTTTTTGTGAAGGGTCTCAACTTGATTAGTTTATTTTTAGTTGTTTTTTTTTTTTAAATCTAACAAAGTAACTACTATAATATGTCCAGAAGCATTTAAGTGCAGTGAATAAAAATGAATTTTCCCTATAAAATGTAGTGGATCAGCACTAAAAATGCTTTGAGAACTTTATTTCTGAACACACTCCTCGTTTCCGCCGCTCACCAAAGCTATACATTTAGCTCACTGGCACACCAACATACTAGCTGACTAGTGAGGCAGTTTGCTTTAGAGCACTCCTGGCAGACGACGGCTGAAACGACTCTACCTGCTTCAGCTGCTTTAAGATACTGATGTTATTACTTTCTTCAGTGCACTGTTCCCATGCAATAACAGTGCTTATGCATAAATAATAATCACATTTCCTCACTATAGCCCTCAGTGACATCCATGTGACAGCCTTTGTGCTTATGTATAAATGATGTGCACATCTATTTAGGTGTTACTCACTAACTCATAACACGGCCCCTTGTTCTGCACTTTTCCATAAATCTTTTTTTTTCCAGCTTTGTGCAATATTACATTTATTTTGCCTGTTCAAACTGACATTAATTTAATACTTGCGTGCAGTTCTTTACACAATCAGAAATGTCTCTCATGTAAAATAATAGAAAAAAATATTAATATCTTATCGTGACTGTTAATTTAAGCAAAGTTGAAGTCATAACGCTGAAGTTTAAGAGTTAATTACTTTACTTTATTACTTTATTTTATTTAGCAGACGCTTTTATCCAAAGCGACTTACAACGATAATTGACACAATTGACACAGCAGCCTGTGATTCTCAGGGATATCCATCACACAGGTGCCAGATGAATTTTTTATTTCCTCTAGCACCATGAAAATAGTTTTTTTTAAAAAAGGAATTGTAAACATTGCACCTGGAATGACAAACAATCTGCCTTTCCCTGTACACAACAATTTCCCTACCCGTGAGCTAGTCTGCATTCATAATATCAGCATTTATAGTCATCTGTTTGCTGAGGTGAAAGTGTACGCTAATGCTAATTGGCTTCAATATGGCATAAAACAAGGCTTTTATCTAACTCATGCACTCCTAATCATGCTGCCCTGTAATAACAATATCAGAAATCAAATTAATGGTGAGAACAGGTCTCGCTGTGGGCAGACAGGGTAAGTGGGGGGAAATATCCTTGAACTGAGATGAAATGTAATTTGGACTGAGGACCGAGGCAAGGAGAAATATTCTGGGGGAACTGGAGCAAGCATCTGTCTCCAACGAAGAAAATGTCAGGTCCTGTTAATCTTATCTGAATGGCTGCCTGCTGACGTGGATTTAATTTTACACAAGTGCATGCCTGCTAACTTGCGTGAGTGCACACCAGGCAGACTGTACACACATGCTTATAGATATGATTGCAGTTCAGACTATGGAGGCCCTGCAGTGCTAAACTAAGCACAAAAAAGGACAAGAACACAATCAAAGAATAAGAAAAAAAATAAGAGTAAAAGCACAACACTTAGAACATACACTCACTGTCTACTTCATTAGGTATATTTATTCAACTGCTCTTTAATACAAATATTTAATCAGCTATTCATATGGCAGCAGCCCAATCCATTAAGACATGCAGACATGAGGGTCAAGATGACCTGCTGAAGCTCAAACTGAGTGTCAGAATGGGGAAGAAAGTGACTCTGAACTGGTTATTGGTGCCATTGAGTGGGCTTCTCTGAGTATTTCACAAACTGCTGGTCTACTCGTGTTTTCCCATACAACCACCTCTGGGGTTTACAGTGAATGGTACGGAAAAGAGAAAATATCCAGTAAGCAGCAGTTCTCTGGGTGAAAATGCCTTGTTGATCCCTGAGGTCAGAGGAGAACGGCCGGACTGCTTCAAGCTGACAGGAAGTCAACAGTAACTCAGATAACCACTTGTTGCAACCAAGGTATGCAGAAGAACATCTCTGAATGTACAACACATTGAACCCTGTCAGCTAAGAACAGGAAACTCAGGCTACAATTTCCACAGTCTCACCTAAATTGGACAATAGATTTTGGAAAAACACTGCCTGGTCTGGTGAGTCTTGATTTCTGCTGCAACATTCGGAGAGCAGGTTCAGAATTCATAATAAACAACCTGAAAGCGTGGATCCATCCTTCCTTGTGTCAGCAGTTCAGGCTGGTGGTGGTGCAATAATGTGGGAGATATTTTCTTCGCTCAAACTGAGAATAATTTAAACACCACAGCTTACCTGAGTATTGTTGCTCACCATATTTATCCCCTATCTTTATGACCGCAGTGTACTCATCATCTGCTTCCAGCACGATAAAGTGCCATGTCACGAAGCTCAGATCATCCCAAACGGGTTTACTGAATATGGCAGTGAGTTCACTGTACTCAAATGGCCTCCACAGCCACCCGATCTCAATCCAATAGAGCACCTCTGGGATGCGGTGGAACGGGAGATTGGCATTATGGGTGTGCAGCCAAGAAATCTGCAGCAACTGTGAGATGCTATCATGTCAACATGGGCCACAGCCTCTGAGGAATATTTCCATCACCTTGCTGAGTTGATGCCATGAAGAATTAAGGCAGTTCTGAAGGCAAAGCAGGGTCCAACCCAGTACTAGCACGGTGTAACTCATGAAGTACCTTCACAAATTGGAAAACACAAAAATTCTTCTTTATGACTGGATAACACCCAGTTCAATTTATCGTTAGTCTGCCTCTTGGGGCAAAGGCCCATGAGGGGCTTTCAGCGTAGCCAGCAGATATCTGCATGAAGACTCCTTGTTCCAGCAGCTGTGTTCTCTCAAAGGATTTTATATTTTCAGTTTTGCTGTGCATTGATAAAGTGCTTTCTTAAATGTATTTTCATTTGGGTCTTTTTTTGCTGTGGCTTCTAAACTTAAATCTTGTTATTTTGTTTGTCAAACTAGTGTGCACTGTGGACCACCATAAGGAGCACATATGTAAAGCATCTTCTTCACAGGCCCTCACCTCACCCACCCACCCAGTTTACACACAAAAATTCTTGGTTCCTGAAACGGGAATGCTGAGATGCAGTAAACATAACCAACACACCCTTCCCTCCCACATATTCCCATACCAGCATAAAGATGAACAACCATCCATTTTACCCATTTACAATTCAGTACAACTTACAAGCACATGCAAATACCAGAAGAACAAGTAAAGACAATTCTGTAGAGACGCTATATCTGTTTCTCCACACATACACATACACATCATTCTCAGAAGCGACAGCCAAAGAGAGTCAGGGAGAGACAGTACATGCTAAGTGAAACGGGAAATAAAGGAGTGAAGAGGAGGAGTGGGAGATGTGACAGCAAAAGGGAGACTAGTGAGAAGAGGGAAAGGATGATAGGGGAGTGCCACATTCAGTCATCCTCAGGCCTGCTCCTCTGCTCAGGAGCCAGGCCTCTGGAGGCAACCACAGATGCCTGGCAGCCCGAGGCTCATCACAACACACAGGACCTTAAGGGAGGACTGAGAACGAGGAAATGAAAGAGGGATGCAGAAGATTCTAATCAAAGTAAATATAAGAAGATCAAACTGTGACAGGGCAATAAAGGAGTGGAATTAAAGAGTCATGGAGAAAAAAAGAACAAGGAGCACAATGCTCCCAGAAGCCAGTGTGGTGGGTCTTTGAGACTGTGACACACTCTGGGACACTCGTGGTGGGCAAATAGGCTAAGCTGCCTTGAACATAGATTAGCAGGGAGCTACCGCAACAGTAAGTGATGTTAACAGTGAGCTCTGTAGTTCTGCTTCCAGTGTTTATCTGTGGTTACGTGGAGGTTTTATAACCCTTTAAGCACTAATGTGATGTTGACATCTTTAGCCAGTTTAAGAGGTAAAGAGCAATCCTATGCTTTGCAGTTTATTAACACAGAGAGTTTAATATGCAGTGGAACATTATATAGCAGTAGTTATATGGTAATAAGTGGAAGTCAGCACAGACACAAGAATTATGGAATTTAAGGGGTAAACGTCAGGAAAACATGTTGATGACTGTTGTTCGTGCTGCTTTGTTGTTGATTTGCACAGGACTATAGCAGTCTAGGTGCTGCCACATTAGCTCATTTTTGTGCACACTTGGCTGGGGATGTTCTGTGACACCAGAGAGCAGGAGCATGAAGAGAGGGTAATTTCAGTAGCTGACACATTGGGACAGAAGCTTATGGTATAGTTTGTTTGTGTTTTTTTTTGTTTTTTTGTTTTTTTTAAAGCAAAGTAATAAAAAGCACGGGCCACACTTGCAGAATGTCAATCATGAGCTCAGACTATAATACAGCAGCCCACAGATAAGAGAGGAGGGAAAAGGAAGCAAGCAAAATTTCCCTCACTGACAAAATATTGCAGTAAACCCTTTCTCTAATGTCTTTAAGCAAGATAGCAGGCTGCAACTCGAAAACCAAATCTCTTATGTGCAGCAGCCAAAGCAAGGCAATGTTCCCTCATGACACACCAGTTGGATGACTGAGTGAACTATTTCCCTGCCAAGCCAGGGCACTGGGCTGGGGCTACGTCCTCATAATCCTCATTGTGTATCTACAAACCACCTTCTGCCTTTTCTTTTTTTAGGTCTTTTATAACCTTCCCAAAGCTTCCCCCTTGTTCCCTGACTTCCGTCTGTGATTCTCTGATGTGACGACTGGGCTGAAACTCAGTAATATGGAATTAGAGATAAGGGCAGGCAAAGGATGTAACTCATGGTTAGACAGTGATTGAACTGGCTCTAGAGGGTGACAGCGTGGCAGAAACCTAAGACCCATTTATTTAAGTCAAAGAAGCCTGGAACGAAGGGCCTTCAACAACTGAGTGTAGGTGGACACGATTATCAAATGCATGTAGCAGAGCTTCGGGGAAAGCAAGAAGGAAAATAAAAGGATGCATGGCTTACATGTCTTTAGTGTGAGCCCAGTTTTTGTGTAGGAAGGAGCCTAAATAAGCCTACAGGGACATAATTTTAGTCAAGTCATTTAAAGGTTTTCTGGAAACTGGGGAAAAGGTAACAAAATAAAATCATGGAAAAGGAAGAAAAAGCAGAAACAAAAAGGTAATGAGAGCAGATGCATTAAATTAATAACAAATTCCATTTCAATTCAATTCTTTCTTTTTTTTTTAACTATTTAATTTGTGTATAATGGTTTAATGGTACCCACCTGGAGAATTAGCTCAGCCAGCTGTTTATCTTGATACACCAGACTTCCAAAGTTGGCATAACACCAGTTGTTGGAAATGTGCATTCATTTGTCAAATCTTTTCGCTGCTTACCTGAAAACTCAGTTGAGTTTGTACAAGTCTAAATTGCGAAGGTTAAAATAATGGGCGGAAAATGAAATTTAGTGTCTTATTTTTCAAAACTAGTTCAATGCGTCAAGTGAGACAGGGCACTGGGGTTGCTGGCACAGCTCAGAACCCAGTGGACACCAGTCTAAAAGTACAAAAGTATAATTGACACAAATATTTATCCAAACAATGTTTTGGCCAGCAGGGCAAGTTACAAACAGAACACTGACACACTGTCATTTTCTAACGGTAATGTGGCAGCTGTAGCAAACATTCTCTCTGTTTCACTGCAGACTGCTAAAAAAATTTTAGCAGATAGTTTCCAGAGTGGGTTTATTAGAGTTTGCTGGTTGAAAATAGCTAATTGATGCTGCAGCTGAAAAGATAGCTGTGGACAGTGATGAGAGTAAATGCCATTATTTCCAGATTTCCAAAAAAAAAAAAAAAAACG
>JAVDPK010000857.1:1051367-1076073 GCA_034780415.1 Cichlasoma orientale | reverse complement strand
AAAGGACCCCCCCCCCCACACACACACACACACACACACAAAAACCCCACTAAAACACACACACAATGTGAGATATTAAGTAAATAAACACATAGTGACCATTGCAGCTTTTAAAACTCGTATTCCTTTTTATTCATAATGAATCATTTGATTTGAGTTGGACACAGTTCAAAAGATGACGGTTGGAGCTGGAGTAAATTTGCTCACTTTCTCCCATAGAGCAGGGCTGTCAAACTCATTTTAGTTCATGGGCCACATAGGCTATAGCCCAATTTGATCTCAGGATGAACCATTAAAACCGTTGCATAATAAGCTATAAAAAAATTCCTAACTTTCAGTCTTTGATAATCACAGACAAACACTACTGTCATATCTCAAATAAATGGTCCAGCGCGGTTCTTTGATTTAGTCATTTAATTTTGGTGTGGTGTGGTTGGCCATGGGTAATGTCTTTGTTAGTAACAGTTCAGTCACACTAGAGTAAAAAGAGGACGGGCATAGGGGACTCAGTAGAGTTGCCAGTTAGTTGCATTCTGTTTATAATTCTTTAGAAAAACAAGGTTGTCGAGCGCCATTTTTCAGTTAAATCACCATCATGCAAAAACTATATTACTACCTGTGGAGGAACTTCTGAATCTCTGTTTTAAACTTATGAAGTTCTGGTTGGACTCTCAGTGTAAGTAGTGAATGTGAATGTCTGTGCATGTAGATGGCAACCATTTCAAAGGCAACAAGGCTGCAAGTTCATTGCATATTGTTGCAATAATTATGGTCATGCTGTGCTCTCCAATCACTGTTTTCTTCTAGTGTGACTGCAGCATTAGAAGCAATAAACTAACAATGATTCAGACCTCCAGCTTGGATGAAATTAACAATTCAAACAACCACTTTTAACAACTACCAAGACAGAGCTACCTGTTGCAAATTACAGTTTTCCCCTCCATTTCTACAATTTTCACACTTTGCAAAGCCATTCAGGGGGCTGCATGTTTAACACCCATGCTGTAGAGGGTTGCAAAGGCCTGAGGCCTGCGCCAGCTGACACTGGGCAAGAGGCAGGGTAACCCCTAGACAAACTGCCAGTCCATGGCAGAGCTAACACAAAGACACAGCCAAACCTATAGGCTTATACTCACATATATGGCCAATATAGAATCACCAATTAACCTACCTTCTATGCATCTTTAAACTGCAGAAGGGAGCCAGAACACCCTGAAGAAACACACACACAAGGAGAACATGCAAAGTCCAGATAGAAAGCCCCAGTTAACCAGCAGGCTTAAATCCAGAACCTCCTTGTCGTAAGGCGACAGTACACCACCATGACACCCCATCAAATTAGCCAATAGGCTTAAATTTATTTTTTTTTAAATTATCAAATCCCTAAAGATTTCTCCTGTACCCTCTGGCATCTCTGTTTGCGCAGTTGAGAGTGAGTGTGTGTTTACTGCACGCTTGGCTGGAGAAAATGCCTCTTTACATGAGAAATGCACACATGAGTGACTCCAGAAGTAACAAACAAGCATAAAAAACAATTCCAAAAACAAGACTACATAATCTCAAATGTCTCTGCCTCTCATGCCAGAAAAATTCAAAGGCAGCAGCAGTCTTAGAGCATGCTTGATAGTTACCCAGCGGTGAAGACGTGATTGACGTGGCTGCAGGATCTGAGCCTCCCTGAAATCGAGCCAAGCCTTCCGTGGCTGCCCTGCTCTGGTGAAGGGGGAGGAGGGGTGGGGGAGGCCTGGCTGTGGAGTAAGGACAGCAGCGGCAGCAGAAGCAACAGCAGCAGCAATTTCCTCACACGGGGATAACCTACAATACATGAAACAGGGTCAGAAACTCCTCCCCGGTGGACAGGAGGATATTTGATAAGAAGCTGGAAAAGGCACATAATTTAACAGATGTCTTTTGGAGTTTAATCCTTTATTGATGTTGGGCTAAATGCCAAAGATCCAGTCTCTACCTCAGTCTAACCGCCCTCCACCCCCGTCTTTTTTCTTCTTTTCTTTTTTTTTTTAAACAAGCCCAATGACATTCAGACCTGGGAGCAAAGCAGAAACAGCAGGGGTTTTAAAGCGTGTCAACAGTGAACATAAAGCAAAGGTTGTGCCCAACTGTTAAGCGAGATAGACAGAGCAGGGTGGTGGCATTGTACTGTAAGTCAGTAAACCTCTATGACTCCAGCCTAGTTGTTCAGTTGTTTATTATCGGCAGAGAGCACAGTCAGGTCTGGAATATAGGACTGCTGAGACACTGGGTGCTGGCCACTGGCAAGAAACAGGGAGTAAGGCGCTGCAGAAAGAATGCCAATGAGTATCCCTTCTCTTCCAACACATTTTATTTTCAACTCTGGCACAAAACTGCCCTGCAAAAGAACTCTATCCTGGCCTCAGGTTTGATAGCAGTGTTAACATTAACTCTCCGATTCCAAGCGTCAAATGCTGACCATTCACTAGCAATAAATACCACATTAATCTGCTTTGACACTGAGCACAGACAGACTTAGAAACAACTGCTCCAAAAAAAATAAAACTAAAATAAATAAATAACAGGAAGACATTTTTGAGAAATTTTGTCAGCAAACAGGTTGCCTTAGAGGTGTGTCACTTTTCCAATAAATCTAGCGAGGGTGTAGCGCAGAGGTTGGCAGAAGAAAGAGAGCACCCCCTAACAGTTCAAAACAGATATGAAAGTTTAATTCCAAGCTGGAAGCAAGCAGCAGGCAGAAAGGGAATGAGGTGAACTATTTTCAAAGAAGTAAGTGGCATTCATAATTCACATTATAGTATTATATGAAGAAGCAGAACATTCCTTTATAGTCAGTGTTTTCCTGTTTCTGTGCCTGTAACACATCTACAGCATTGATAACGGCGCTGCAGCCACTATGCGTTTGTGTAGGAAGGCGTGTTTGTTTATATTCACGTGAGTGACAGAATATTTCATTGGTTTAATAGACTCAATATGCTAAATTTCTGCGCAACATCCTGGAGGGTGTCAAAATGAAAGCTACATGAAATAAGTGCACCAGCAACTGCTAGAGACAAAGTGAGAGACAGTTTTCATTTTCGAATTAGACAGCCGGAATCCAGTACAACAGCCACCTCAGACTCTGAATCTCAACAAATTAAATATTTTGGTTTTCTAATAATGAAATGTAATATTGTGGGGATAATAGGATTAAATGGTGTCACAGAAAATCATTTAGTTTGAGCAGGACCACAAAGACAGAGTAAACAGCAGGGAACAAAGCGGGCAAGAAAAGGCGACGCAGCGTGGAATAAATAAAATGTTCAATACATGGATCCACATGTGCACAAATAAATCCCGACAAGACGACAGAAAACCACACTGAGCTGTTACAGCAGCGTTCACCTCAACGTTGAAACTGTTAAATGTTAATGAAAGACAACAGTAAAGAGAGAAAGGTTAATCAGATCTGAAAATGTCAACTAGCTTGAAATGCAGGGACCATATAAGATTCACACAGACGTCTGCATGTTACGCAACAAAAATCTACAAGGACATCTGCCACTGCACTGAGAAAAAGCCTGGATAACAACACCTGTGTCACTTCCAACTGAAGCAAAAGCCGTAGCCAAAACAGAGGCAAAAACAGACCCCACAGGATAAATAAGCACTTCACTGAATTAACAAATCAGCGAGCCTTCCTCATACTGGAGAGAGAAAACAATGCTAACGCTACACGACAGATACTGTAAGTGCCGTAAGTAAGGGGGGCAAGTTTTCATTTTGCTTTGTACTTTCTATATAAAAAAGGAAAATACACAAACACAAACAATTAAAATAGAGAAATGACATATAAAGAAATGCAGGACTACAAGCTCAGGTGGCTGATCTAAGTTGACCCTCTGCCAGGCCAAAGCCTTGGGGCAATTTTCACATGTTTTTAGTGTATGATAGTTTTTTGTTTGTTTCTCTGTTTTATGCTTTGTTTTGTTTTTCTTTGGGGTTTTTTTTTTTTTTAAACAACTCAATGGTTAGCACTGGCACCTCACAGCAAGATCAAATCCATCAGTCGGTTGGGGTCCTTCTGTGTGGAGTTTGCTTGTTTTCTCCAGGTACTCCAGCTTCCCTCCTACAGTGCGAAGACATGCGTGTTAGGTTAACTAGAAAGTTACTTTTTTGCTGCTCTCTTTTTCACAAAGGGTCATCACAGGAGGTAGTACCACATATTTGATTTGGCTCTGGATGGCCTTCCAGGGATCGTTTGCTGGTTAGGCAAATGTCTAAACCACTACATGATGAAGCCACTATGCTTGTTAGGTTAACTAGTGATTCGAAATTATTCATAGGTGTGAGCTTGAACGGTTGTCGGGCTCTCTGTTTAGGCCCTGTAATAGACAGACGATCCCTCCTTAAATTAAGTTACCTAATGTATCTTATTAGCTACAAAAAGCTGGTAGACTTATAAGCTCAAAAAGCTTTAAAAGTTAAACTAAAAAGAAAAGGCAAATGTTATGAGTTAGAATCACTTTACCTCTTCAGCTGATAGCTTTTATGCTAGGCCTGATCATGCACCACTGGTTCTGTGCGTTAATGTTGATACGGCCTATAGTACTTTCTCTTCATGCTGGACTTGGAAAATAAACTCCCTGATGTCATTCTCCCCTCTCACAGCGAAAGAGTAACCATAGCAGGCATTACGGTGGATAGAAAGTGTCACCTTAACCCAGTGTAAAAGAACAGAAATATAAATGAATGTTGATATTTGTTTGACTCTGACTGAGCTGCATTAACTTTTGTTACCAAGCAGCCACCACGTTGTTACAAACGTTGTTACAAAAACACTGACTCTGAAAGACAGATGCTATCAGCTGCCCTTCAGCACTGTTTAAAAATCAGATAAAAAAAAAAATATATATATATATATATATATCCAGATTTACACGATTAGGTTGTGTTTACAGCATTTTTTCTAAATGCTGTCACTATGTTTGACTCATGTCCAAACACAGGTGTGCCTCCCTTGAGGCACACCAATAATGCATTTCTTGTTTATCCACGTTACTTTTCGGTATCAAGGGATCTTACAACCAGCCATATCATCTCACACTGCAAATGACTAATGAGGATTCACAGCAAATAATAGAAGAGTAATTATCTGAGAGCGTGGAAAGGAAACGCCATCAACTCTAATATCTATATTTATTTTAAAAACTGAATAGGACTGGGGCAAGAACTAAGGCAGCAGATCATAACCCAGATCTCAGCCTCTAGAGATTCTTTTTTTTTATTGGTTGCTGTACTAGACGGCTATTTATGGTCATGGATAATGACCCCATGTGGCCGACTAACCCTTCCATTCACAAAATCTATGCCCTACAAAGCCAGTAAGGAGGCTGCTGGAAAGATATTATGGACCAGTTTAGACAGGACAGAGATATTTACAGTATGTATTTATTTTTTCTTCTATTTGTGGATAGACTTTTATCACTGTGACCTGTATGTAATTACTGGTTTTCTCTCAATAGCACTTTAGTGCCAGGAACAATTTTCAAAAGGAACCTAAGAATATTTCTTAGTCTTATGATTACTGTATGTAAGTGTCTGGCTGTAAAGTGTGCATGCAACTGTGGGTTCCCTAATATTTTGGGCAGGTTTTAATATAAAGAACAATACGTTTATTTATTTTTTTAAAAAGAGAGGCTGCTGCCCCCTTTTAAATGCACAACACAGCTGAAATTTTTGTGTGAAGTCACCTCAAAAAGTCCTTAAGCACTTACCAGTTTCATTGTAGAGCAATTATGAGTCCTTTCTGAGACGATGAGAGCAAATGCTTGGCTTGGGGCAGAAAGACTGCACACAGCTCTTTCAGCCCACAGCAAAGTCCAATATCTAATCATGGCAATAGCTTTTACACTTGGCAGAGGTGGGCAGTTTGGTGTATCAATAAAAACAAAATGTGACAAAGTGCAATGGAAACAGACTTTGCAAATAAATCTGGACATACATGAAGCATAATCTGTCACTCAGACTCCCACTCAACTGGAGAAACACTGGCAGACAAAAACATCAGATCTTTGCAGAGTACTCAGAAAACTGTAGACCTCCTCAAACTAAGACTTCCTCCTTGCTTTCATAGACTCAGGAGCCACCTTGCTAGTATTGGGTTGGACACATTCCTCAGAGATTTTGGTCCATATTGACATCACACAGTTGCTGCAGATTTGACATTTGCACATTCGTGAAGAGAATCTCCCATTCCAACACATCCCAAAGGTGTTCTGTTGGATTGAGATCTGGTGACTGTGGAGGCCATTTGAGTACAGTGAAGTCACTTTCCTGTTCAAGAAACCAGCTGATGATTTGAGCTTTGTGACAGGGCTTGTTATCCTGCTGGAAAGAGCCATCAGAAGATGGGTACACTATGGTCATAAAGTGAAGGACATGGTCAGCAACAATACTCAGGTATTTGGGCTCCCAGTTCACTAATAAACATTCATTTTATTTTATTGATTACTTCATTGTTGGCAAGAAAATATTACACATACGGTTAGAGGTTTCATGGAGAGGTTCTTTGGGAAATGGCAGGCCTGTTCTATCGTATAATTCCACAACATCTCTGCCAATCAGTTAACACAGTGCTGTCTTTAGTAGGTAGGACACTTGTTTCCTTTATGGAACAAGTGGGACTTAAAGGTTGAGTACACTGTTAACCTTTATAATAATGTGCAAGTCATCATTTTTATTGTGTTTGTTTGCTCAGGTCAGCCTGTCTGGCACCAACAACCAAGCCACATTTAAAGTCACTTAAAATCACCTTTCTTCCCCATTCTGGTGCTCAATTTGAACTTGACCAGGTCGTCTTCATCATGTCTACTTGCTGCCATGTGATTAGCTGATTAGATATTTGCATTACTGAGCAGTTAACCTCATTAATTCAAATGTGACCAAAAGAACGAGATCGTGGATGCAAGCAGCGGAAATGAGCTTCCTCCCAAGGCTGGCTGGCCTCCCTTGTAGAGATAGGGTGAAGAGTGCATTCAAGAAGGACTCAGAGTAGAGCTGCTACTCCTCCACATTGAAAGGAGTCCAGTTGATGTGGTTCGGGCATCTGACTAGGATGCCTCTTGGGCACCTCTTGGGTGAGGTGTTCTGAGCATGTCCTACCAGGAAAAGGCCCCAGGGCAGACCCGGGACACACTGGAGGGATTATATCTCTCAGTTGGCCTGGGAATGCCTCAGTGTTCCCCCGGATAAGCTGGAGGAGGTGGCTGGGGAGAGGGAGGTCTGGGTTTTTGTGCTCAGGCTGCTGCCCCCTGCGACTCCGATAAGCGGAAGAAAATTGATGGATGGATGGCTGGATGGCTGGATGGATGGGTGGATGGATGGATGGATGGATGGATGGATGGATGGATGGATGGATGGATGGATGGATGGATGGATGAGCAGTTAAATGGATATATCTAACAAAGTGACCAGTAAGTGTATGTTTTCTGTACTCGAAATACTTTTTGCTTCATGAAAGTGGTCGGGCCGAATATCACGTCAATGACGGATACATACTGACAGACAGCTCGATAAACAGCCAGTCAGATTGATGGTTAGACCTTAAGTGCAGCTCTGTCACTCTTTCGCAGAAGTACAGCACTGACACTAACACGATGTGTTACTGAATACTAACATTCCCTTTCTGTTTCTTCTTCACTTCCCCTGTGGCCACCCATTGACCCTGAGCATTTAGCCACCTCAAACAGCAGCATTCCAAAGGGGATTCAGTGCTTCTAGGCCTTCAAGTTGTCAAAGCATCTCACTCTTCAAGGTGGGTAAGGGGCACTCACTGCCTTGGGCCATTTTCACACATACTCCAGCCAGCTTGCCCTTACCAATACAGCGGCATGAGGGTTTAGTCATGTAGCTTCAGCGGATGCTTGTCGATATGCAGCGCAATTCAACCTCACAACAGATTTACCATCTACACTCATAATCAACCATGTCACCCTCTTTCTGGCTGAATAATTATAAAGGATTTTGTTATTAGAAATAATTGTGCATCCTTCAAACATCTTATTAATATTTCAGAGGCATGAATGGGAATAATGAGATATGTACATGGATGGACTTAATCATATTAAATTTAATTAAAATCTGGGTTATGGTCACTAGAGGTGCCTTTCACCAAAGAGAATGGGGTATTTATACACATATACATGGTACAGCCCCATACGGGGGATAAAATCAGATCAATAAACAGAGTGAAAAGCAAGAGAGAAAGACAAAGCCTTTCTTTTTTGAAGGATTGGGCTGGTGGATGGAAATATGGAGAAATGGAACTACAGAATGAAGAATCAGAGAAAAAGAGAATGACAGATGAATAAGCTCCTCCACCTCCTTTATTCTGAGACAGAGACAGTAAGACAGATAAACACTGAAAATATCCAACAAGAGATCCCAAGAACACAGCAGCAGTCTTAGTCCAACACTTCCCATTAAGCCGGGGTGGGCGGAATGAGAAGTGAAAAGCCAGGAGGACTGACTGTCATTCGCACTCATTTACAAGTATGTCAGCACTCCCATAGCAGGTCCCTGTAGTCAGAATTTAGAATAAAAACTGTCCTTGCCTATACAGACAGCAGATGGGTCACAGAGCCCACTGAGCCATTTTCACACATGGATCATAGCCTAGAACTTATCTAAGCATTGATCGGAGGAGCTATATGTGAGTATGCAAAAGTCTGAGTCAGATCAGACAAACAGTCTTCACCCTTCCAATTCCCTGCAACAAACTCTGTGAGTATAGCGAATGTAATTTTCAGATGAATTCAAAGCGAGCCGCTGCATGTTGTGAGTCCTTACACCTGCACTCTCTATCCAGGAAAATGAGGTATTTCTAGTAGTGAAAATCTGCCTGAAGAGGACCATCTCCTGCTGGTACTACACGCGAGGAAGGGTTACCGAGACAATGCCCAATCCAGATTCTCCCGAAATTGCCTGAACTTCATGTGTGGAAACGGCTTAGCATAATCTCTATACTTACCAGTCTAGAGCTATTAAGGCAGTTGTGTTACAGTTACACAGCATAATGACTGGCTACAAACAATAAAAACTGAGCCACTTAGTTGACCTTTAAGTGTACTGTACTGTAATGACTATTGTTTCACTCTAATGTGTAGTTAAGATGACATTATTGCCAACAAACCTTTTTCTGCTAAGCTAAACCTAATAGTGCCAGCAGTGCAGGTTTGTCTTCTGGATCGTGGTTTGTAAACATTACCATTATTATAAAGCTTTTTTTTTCCTTTTTTTTCCAATTTAAGTCACTGCAGTTCAATAATTATAGTTTACTGTATTCATACCTAGCAGGGTAGTGAAACTGTTCCTCTCAGAGTCTCAAGTAATGCTTTTAGTTTCAGTCAAGGAAAGTTTTATGGTTTATCGAAGTAATTCCATTTTTAAAAAGATGTGTTCCCAACTTGTTGGCACCATAAAGAAGGTCCATAAAGATTTTTTTTTTTTTAAATTTCTCTGCTGGCCAAAGTTTTCCCCACCAGTTCAATACCTGAACCACCCAGAAACAGTGTTGCTCTTGAGGTTGAAGGGAAACAAATCCTTCCATCTACGGATGCAGTTCTAGCAGAATGTTAATGCCCATAAGTTTGGAAATAGATGTTCAGCAATCAGGGTAAGCATGTGTAATCACACACTTTTGGCCGTACGATCAAGCGGAAGTGCATGAGGTTTCCTCGAGTCCCATTTTAGTGTAGTCAAAAGTAAAATTGTGAGCATAGTAAACACCTGTGACGGCTGTGTGCCTAATACTCCTAGCATTGTGCTCTCTCACTCTTGTTTCCCTGTGGCACTGAAGTGTGAAAATCACCTCTCCAGCTCCAACTTCAATCAATTTCTGTAGTTGCCAAGTTGTCAGTCTTGCCAGGCAACAGAAATGCAGAATAATAAGAGAAAGCAAAACCCCACTGCATGTGGCTGGATCCACCCACACAATCAGCCCTTCAAAACACAACCGCAAAAATCTGGGTTTTCATGATTCAAACAGGCATGTTGTAGCACCTCATCAGCATCTACAGGATTTCTTTGAAGAGATCACCTCTACTCTTTCTTACTCATCTTTCGTAGAACTCTGGTAAAACTGGAATATGAGTGGAATAAATACAGTATCTGCCCACCCAAGTGTAATAGCTTGGTGCCCAGCAGCGGAGGCAAACACAAAGAGCGCCCATCTCTGAATATGTCCTCTCCATTTCTGTGTCCTTGCTGCCACCTCACTCTCACTTTGCTCATACGCCATTATTCATGCTCAAGCATGACCAAGACTCGGCTAAAGGTAAAGGCAAGAAAGTCTGCGAGTTTCTTAATTCTGCTGGAGTCGCATACTTTACTGTAAGTGCTGCAGGGACTTGTCCTCGAGGCACATAAGCTGATGAATAATGGCAGTATGGTGCACACACTCCAGCATGGTTGGCCGCGGTGTGAATCAGAATCATAACCCCCGGAGTGTCATGTTGTGCTTTACACACCGAGCTGCTGGATCCCCAGCAGAAAGTTTACTCCAGCTGTGATTCAAGAATACCACGAGGACACCTCTGTACTAAGTCATCTTAAAATGCAAAACTGCCAGAAAAATGTTTCTCTAGGATGGGAGACTGCATACGAAAACATAAATGGAAACTGCAAAGACCACAGACTGTACATAAACAGACGTGGCCCATTTTAAAGTCGTCGCCATCCTGGTTTTTGGAAGACACCAAGGGACACAACATTCTCACACAACACAAATTGAACCACAAGGTAGCCACGCCCTTAAATCATATCCTGCTTTATCATCCATTTTACTCAAAATAGTGGCCATAATTTTCAAATGAACATCATGTTTATTAAAAAAAAAAAAAGAGTTTAAACCAGTCATTTAGACCCTAAACTTATCTTTACTGAGGTCATTAATCAAATGAGCAGTAGCATCATAATAACATAACAATTTCTCACACTTCTATTCAACTAGACCCCTTTTGAACCCAGAGGAGTCATCCCTTGCTTACCATTAGAAAGAATGCAGGTTTAAACCACTTCCACACTGGATTTACTTTTCAGCCCAAGAGGCAATGACCATCTTTTATATAAAGTCAACAGTAACAACATCGAGGCAGGGGGATTGAATGTGTGCTTCCAACCACCTGCAGCTGCTGTGAGCTGGTGGTCCTGCTGTGCTTGGATGGGTTTTTTCTTGGTAATAAGTTCTCTTTTTAATCTGCTTCTCATTTAACAACAACAAAAATCTGATGCGCGGCTTTTTAATATGGCAAACAGGCACACTGCGGCGTTTGATTAGAGGTATTAGTGACTGAAAATTAATATGCGATTAAGACTGGCAGCTAATTTCCCCCCAAATTTGAGAAAACTGCAGAATTATACCTCAATTTTAGGCAAACACGTGGCTAAAGAAATGCATTTCTGTGCTGTGTGACTGTATATGGAGCATTTAGAGTTTGGTTGTGCAGTGCAGTTAGTAGTAATATTTCACATGTGTAGTTACTGCTTCAGTTGTCGCCTCTTTTCTGCATGCCTTTGGGAATATGTTGACCGGGCCCTGGCTCCACCGCAAAACTAAACTTTGAATGATGTCAGTTTCCGAATGGGAGGACATTATACAGTACCCATGTATCCAGTCAGATGTGAAATTTTTGCCCCTGAGCTTCTAGTGAATGGGGCTCTCTTGAGGGCTAAGTGTTGAGATTACTTGCATGCCATCTTCTCTGGTAATGAACCCTGTCGGGGTACCAAGATGTAGCTGAAGGGGCACAGTGGCCATAACAAGCTCCCTCATGCTGACTGCCCATCTTAAATAACTTTTTTTTTTTTCCTGCACTTGGGAGACACAACCACAAACCTTTACAGCTACTTATGAATAATTATGATGATACCTTATGTTATTGCACCCGGCTTCATTGCCGTGGCCAACAAATATGTCCATTACATCTGTTTTCATCTGCATTAACAGTGCCCCTTATAAACAGGGAGGGAATAACAATTTTACTGAGCATCCATGCAAGCTTGCGGCATACATCCAGTGAACTCCACTCATGAACTCTGCTTTTAACTCTCCCTTAGACCAAAAAAACCTTATGGTGAAAAGAATGTTGGAGAATATTTTTTTTAATAATCCCTCTCTTATTGCAAGCTTCTGGAAAATATTTTCCTCAGGCATTGTTCTGGAATCCGTTTATATAGCCATCCACCCACAAACCCTTAGTTAATCAGCCATTCATTGCATGCATGGCCTTCCCGCACTTTAATTGGGCTAAAAAGGTTTTAAGGTGAGTTCTAACATTGTTTCACACAAATCCTGACACAGTCAAGCCCCTTACATCAGCATTATTCACTACTGTATAATAAAGGCCATTAGATGTAATTGCATTTTTTATGAAGAGCCCATAGAAGCTTCCATTGTTTAATCAATGAGAAGGTTTTCATTTTTAGGGGAGGTCACCGGCTTCGTGTGAGGTTATCTTGCAGTCCTGGAAGGGTCATCCAGGTCTATTACCTGCAGGTTAACATCAAGCCTCATCCAGATAATCACACTCGAGGAGGACTCCTTTCTCTGCGAGCTGCTATCTGGTTTTACAATCGTCCACCATGTTGCCGTAATGGGTTTTCTGTTGAGTCTATTAGATTGTTATCAGGTTCTTGTTGAATGATTACAACATGGTATCTTGAGGCCATATCTTTCCCAGCATGGATGCGGTTAATATTGAACTTTATTTTTCTAAGTAAGGTGCGCATGGACAACGAAGAAAGAACCAATTCTCGGTGATGTGTAATTTGGTCTAATTCTGCACTGCAAGCACCAACTAGTTAATGCCATAGAATAATATCTACATCGCCATAATCCTAAGTTATAAGAACCTGAACTATTTCAGCAAGACATGCATAACATAACTTTACCATTGCTATCTTCCACCCATGTCCCAAGCTGCAGGAACACCACAGGGTGCACAGCTGCTAAAGAGGATTAAGCTGACCTATTTAAGAATCCCAAAACAAAACAAATATACTGTAGTTCTTTCTGGAAACCTTTAATGGTAACTTTTTTCCACATATATAAAGAACTTGACACTTTCAGCTTAGAACAATCATAATTCCACTAATCAATATTACTTATATCCTCAGTGATTCATGTGGCAATGGGTTGCTTATTGTGATTGAACCCACGGGGAATTATTACCCCGTTCTGCAGTTTCTGTCAACTCAGCCGAGTATCCACGAGGATTACATCCATATTAGGCGATTTTTCACCTCACGATTTACGTCCATTGTCAAGGTTCAGTGGAATCGCTGGAATGGCTGTGACCTTAATTTAGTAAGGCCAAAAGTAAGGGTGCTAACATCAAGGTTGTGAAAGGACATTAACCACCCCTGACGCGGAACATCTATAAGACAGGCATTAACTTAACGTCACAGACAGATAATTAACATTTGTAATTATTTTAAACAGAACCACGTCCTTCACCTCTTCCAGATTCTGTACATTTAACCAGATGTTTGCTGGTGTCCATTTACTGTGGCTTTTGACTACGTTCTGCTTTTTAGCCATTAGTTTCATTCCATACACTCTAACTACCTTTTCCAGCCTGCAGTAATAAATTTCTGGAGTTTTATTTTGCCATTTTGCATAATGTCAGTGTTATCCAAGAATAGCCTACGGGTATTCTTGTGATGGATACGGAGATATGGATGTCTTTTAGAGTCTCTTGCCTAATATTTTCCAGGAAGACAAAGCACTAAGTCAGGGAGAGAAGACAATCTAAATGAAATTTGATGTTTTGCTTAAAAAGTTTATACGTGTGGTTATTCACTGGAAATTAAAGCCAACCTGTGATACTGAGGATCCGTGTAGTGAAACCTCTACTTCGGTCTAAGTTCGGCTGTTCTTCTGAAAGAATTTAATCTGCCTCCTTCCTGAGAGTAATGCTATGGATTATCCTGAGCACTACTCTGCATCACAGATAAGGCTGATTATTCTGTAATTTTGACAAAGGCTTAAATTTTCTTTTTTTTTAGAAAAACTATAATTAATCATTGTTTTTATTTCTCAGACCAGTGTTTTGTTTTGTTTTTAAATCTTGTCAGACGAACAAGTGATTTCTTCTTTTTCTCAGGTTTTCATTTTAAGTTCTGCAGGAATGTTGTCAACACCAGGTGATTTACCTATTTTTAATCTCCACACTGCCTCCTCCACTTCAGTGTGGTTTTGACATGTGTCAGAATCCAGTCTTATCACAAAGTTATAAAGTTCTTGACAGTCAATCTTCTGATTACTGCCATCTTCTCGATTAGTAGAGAGAGACACTCTTGTTTTGAGTTATTGTAAGGATAGTTGGCTGCATCCCGGTGAGCTACAGTGTGGCATATGTTACTTTCGCTGTTGCCCTTTCACTCCATCTGTTTGCTCACTGCTCTGTAACTGACCTTTTTTGGCATCGTTATACCTCGTGTTGAAAATTTCACTCAAACAAATATACTGTTTTAATTCCTCTGTGTCACGCTTTTGTCTTGTATATTTATATAGAAATATGCTACTGAGATAACCAGACATCACACTAAGGGCACACTCACACACAGCACAGGTTTATAATGCTTATACTGGAAGGGTAAAAGAACAGTAAACAGTTAATCTCACAATCTAACACACTATAAGCTAAGAAAATAATTGTTGTGATATACATAAATAGCATAGATGTGTGTTTATATAAAAAATATATAATAACATGCATGCCTGGTAATTGTATTGTATAATAAAGTAGTTGTGGTTGTCTGATCCTACTAGTCTCAATGAAATGCAGACAAATGCATTTTAATTTTTGTAGAAGTAATACGATCATTATTTCCGGGTTTGAGCAACGGGGTGTGATTAGCCCATTCTCTTGAATTGTGCACACAATACACTATATGGACAAAAGTACTAGGTGACCTACACATTAAACTTACAGGAGCTGCTCGGCCGTGGAAGCCCAAACTGTGAAGCTCCAGTGTCAGGATGGGTTTTTATACTGATGTTAATGCCAGAGGAGGTTCAGTCGTCTCCAGTTACTGAGTCAGCAGAGTGTTGGAGACTTTTATGCACTGTGTGCTTCAATACTCAATGACCCTGCTCTGTAACTTTATGTGGCTAAGTTGCTGTGGTTCCTAAACATCTGCACTTTGCACAAACAACACTTCCAGCTGATTGTGGAATATCTGGGAGGGGAAAAAAATTCATAAACTGACATAAACTTGTTGCAGTAATCGCATCCTATTGCAGTACTGAATCGTGCAAACTGTTTAAATAGTGCTTCATACAATTTCATGTCATTTTACTCTAATAAATTACTTTAAGTGTTACAACCTTAAACATTAGCTCCAAACTGCAAATATTCACCACTTGATGTGTGTGAAATAGAAATCAAGTGCAACAGCCAAACCATCTGCACTGTTCTTAGTTTTCACACTTGGTTTTAGCACCACTCCACAGTAGCTAATAGCCACATCACCCACATATGTAGGAGAAATATGTCAGTAAACCGCTTATTGTTAATGTTAATTTTCCTTGTGAGCGGCATTAAGCTCCCTTTGTTGTGTCTTCTGTTCGTGCTTGCTGTGCGGGAGCAAGCGATCTTAATTTATACTCATGGTCACAATATAATAAGAAGAAGAGTTTGATTTATGCAGGCCAGAGACAGCCTCCTCAACCCCAGAGAGAGAAAACAAGCAAGTGTGAAGTGCTTGTCCAGATTCCAGGAATTAGTTGTCGAATATCAGTCATCTTCCTCCTCCACAGTACGCAGTAAAATGAGAGAACAAGATCTAGGAGGAGTGTTGTTATAGTATGTGTCAGATTAATGCAGGCCAGAGAGAGCCTCCTCCTCATCAGTTAAGGGCAGAGAGAGAGAGGGGGATGCAAAACAGAGTGAAGTATTTGTTAACAAAACTGCTGAATGCAAAACAGCCTCGAAACAAGCGCAGAGGAATACTTTCTAGCCATCTATTCAAGTTTCATCTTACCAAGATTTAGTCCAGACAAGTAGGAGGCCCTTTTACGACCTGATTTGATAACACTACAGTAAACAACTCCCACAACCACACACACACACACACAGTCACCATATGTTTGGCACTCCCTTTTAGAAATGAGAAGGTAAAAGTAAAAACCAGGATCATTTTTGCTACTGTAACCCCTTCTTTCATACTTCAATATAGTCTCTCTGAGCATTGTTGTTCATACATCGTGGTCTTAGGAAGAGGGCAACGTAATAAAAATGTTAATATGCTAATTTGACTCCTTCCACTATCAGAGTGGACAACAAGCAGCAGGTACTCTACAGACTTTTTTCACTGGTTTTTAATCTATCGGGTTAGATGTAGCCTTTCCTCCCTAATCACGATAACCTCAAATGAATACCCGGAGACACTTTTCTGGGTCTTTTTTCAATATTTTATTTACAGCTTCTAACAGCTAAATGATACTGAATAGGTTAAAGGCGAGGCGTTTTTAAGCAGGGCGAGTTCATTGTGACTACCTACCATTCATTCAAAAAACAATAACCAGTATTATGTTTTAGTTTAACTCTCTAATATATTTGAGTAAGTTTGACTTATATGTGATAAAGGAGTCGTGCACATACAGTGGCTCATTTTCAGTCAGCTGCGGAAATCCCTTAATTTCACTTTCAGGTTTGAACACTAAGAAGAAATAGCGAACAGTACACACTCAGTACACCTGCTCAACTGCACAAGTAGACATGGTTAAGAGGAACTGCTGAAGTTTAAAGAAGCATCAGAACGGGGAATAAAGGTGATTTCAGTGACTTTGAACTTGACATGGTTGTTGGTACCAGATGGGCTGGTCTGAATATTTAGGAAACTGCTGATCTACTGGTATTTCCACACACAACTACACCACAGTGTACCCATCTTCTGATGGCTGCCTCCAGCAGAATAATGTGCCATATCACAAAGCTCATCTCAAACAGGTTTCTGTACTCGAGCAGCCTCCACGGCCACCAGATCTCAATCCAATAGAGCAACTTAGGGCAGGACATTCATGGATGTGCAGCCGTGTGACGCTATCATGTCAGTATGGACCAAAGTCTCAGAGGAAGTCTCAGAGGAGAATTTAGAATAAAAAATAATCCATCCATCAACATCTGCCAAGTCCAACCTTTCTCCTTAAAAAGTCCGGCTGTATGAAAGTGGGGCAATCTTAGTACAAATTTAATTTTTGGACAGCTACACACACACACATATGCACGCTGAGATTTTTCTTTCCAAATTCACACCGATTTCTTGCTATGTGGGTTTTACAATCCGTCTCTTGTGTTTACTTTCTAATGTTTAAATCCAACCATGCCTGTCATGCTGAATTTGAAAAGAGCCGCTCCTTATCAGGATGCTGCACTCCCTTTCCACCACCTCCTGTCTGAACCTGTCAGGAGTCTGGCTGAGGACAAACAGATGCCAGCTAACCTTGTCCTTGCGCTAACTGTGCTAGTTGCCATTAAAGCACTGATGTTACGAGACTTCCTGGGGCCGACTTCCACAAATCACAAGGTTGTTGTCTCCCAACGTCCGTCATATGTTTACCAACGCGTCCCATTCCATGCTTAGGTCCTTGAAATGCCAGAGTTCAGTGGCAAACCATGGCAGCGCTGAGCTTAATGTGGCTGAATTATGTTGACAGTAACATGGCTCACTCTGTTACCTCTAAAGCCTCCAGCTTCTCCAGCACCTCTCTACAAAACAAGGTGACATTTCAAGACGGATGGTACTTAGGAGCTTTATTTTGAGAAATGAAATTAGCCAAGGTTAATGAAAGAAAAGCAAGTACAATCAGGGCATTGATTTTCACACAGAAAGTGGCTATGCAGAGATCAATTTGGAGTAATAAAAAAAGACCATAAATAAGGCACCTTCTCAGCACAGAATAGTGCATCTGCCTGTGCTCTATAATAATACTACATTTATGTCCTTTTTTCCCCCTCTTTCTTTTTTTTAAATGCAGCATTCGGATAGAGGAATGCCATTTGACCAGAATGTCTGCAATGTCTGCAAAAAAAAAACAAAACCTTCCTTGCAAACATTTTATCCAAGTTCACATCCTCTGTGACAGGTCAGCATTTTACTTGAACCCTCAAGTCATCATGCCCTCTGCAGAGAAACACTATGCAGCTGTCACCTGGTAAGCAACAAGCTCAACCACTGGAAAATTGCTACCTGTCCTTGTCAGTCTTTATGTCCTCTGTACCCTGCTTTTACTCCTCTGTAATAAGATGTGCGATGCGCAACATCAACCTAGTATCCAAAACTCTGTGGATGGATATGGCAGATGACTGATAAATATAAAGCTAAAAACTGTGAGACAGCTTTGCTTCACATAAAGAGCAAAAACAAGGGGAAACAGGTACTCAAAAGTGGGATTTGCAGTCACAGCCAGGGGGGCTACAAAAAAAGCTCATAAATTTGTGTTGTGTCATTAAAAAGTGTATATATGCAGATGGGATCCATTTACGCTAATAAAGGGTGCAACAGACCATACCTGTTGCAATTTCACTTTGCTTATTATAAGCCAGTTCGCTAGCTGTTGAGCACATAGAAATATTTGAATCAGTCCTTGTTTTCATGTGACGCTATGCCAAAACTAACTAAACAGTTTTAGAATAGGAAAATTCTATACCCTAATGGGACCCTGGCACCAAAAAGTTGTCCAAAGATTTCCAAAAAAAACCAACAAAAAAACATATGCACATCCAAGAGTTTGTGCTGCCATTAGATAAATAGATAGAACAGTAAATAGATAGCAAGGTAAGATACAGTGTTGAACTATATGAACTATACACATGCAGTCTTAGAAGTAGAAGGGCCTGGTGCCAGTGTGTTCCAGAGTGTTCCCTGGCAATTTCCTGTGTGTCATTCTCCCTGCTTTCCTATCTACTTCACTGTCCTATTACAACTAAAGGATACAAAATCTAAAAAAAAAAAAAAAAAAAAAAAAAAAAAATTAATAAAAAAAACCTCAAGGAACCTTTTGGAGTTCCTCACCATTGCCACTGTGAAGGAGCAAAAATGTTGCATAACATAGAGTTTTAACTACAGCAGAATTTTTTGCCAACTGTTGGACAGAAGCTTAATGTGAAAAGCTAAGTAACACCTCTAAAGCTCACTACTTTACATGTTACATCTTTTGTTTTTTGTTTTTTGCTTAAAAAAATTGCAGTCCAAAACAAACTCGTTGTAGTTTTATTGGGCTGGTCACGTTTCAACCAAGACATAGTTATGAGAGTGCATTTTGTCATTTTCAGAGGGAACCAGGCTACCTGTGCATTCAGTCTTTAGGCTTAGATAGGCAAAGTGCCGCCTGGTTTGGTTCCATAGCGCATTCTGCAAAAGTCTTGAGACACTCCTCATTTCTTTATATTTTGCTAGGAAAATGGGAAATAATTGCAACATTTTCTTGATACATGTGCAAACATACAGTACACAGTACTGTACAGTGACTTTTGACTGATTTGACTGATGATGTGAACCAAAAATTTCAAATTTGGATTCATCGCTCCATAAGACCTGTTGCCACTGATTGCCTGTCTAGTTCTCGTGTAGTTTGGCATACCTCAGCCTTTTCTCCCTGTTTCCTTCCTTAAGAATGGCTTCTTCCTTCCACTGAGACTATTTCTGTTGAGGCTTCAGTGAACAGTAAATAGATCAACTGAAGGGCCAGATGCATCTCTCAGGTCCTGTGTCAAGTGTTTGCGGAATTTTTTCCAAATTCTTAAGGACATGACTTTTGGATACTGTTCAATGATGTAGATAGTTTTTTTTTCTTTTTTTTAAGCATGCCATTTCTTCTTTTGTCATGCACTTGTAATGTTTCCTCACATTTCTTAAGGACACACTGTGCACCATTCTGAGATACGTGCAGGTATTTGGCTAGTTCTTTGGGAATCGCTTTGTTGGTGCAAAAAAGACTATTTTATGCCCGTCAAACTGTTTAATCTTTGGTACTTTTTGTAGATTTAACTAAGGAAATGGGAACAAATTATGTGTTTTCGTGACAGGCTGCTAGTAACAAAGTGCATAAAAGGTACAATTTATAAATGGAGTCGTTGCTAAGTTGCACATAAGTTGTCTATTATGTGTCAATGTCCAAAGAAAAACTTTAAGTGACCTAAAGCCTGGAGAACTACTGCTCAAGACCACTTTAAAAAAAAAAATTACAAGACAGTCTGGATTCTTGGAAGGAAAATAAAGAAATGAGGAATGACTCAAGACTTTTTCACAGGACAGATAAAAGCATAGTATAGTGAATAGAACTGTTTCCAATAATGTATATCTCTTAAGTCATTAAAAAATAACTAAACTGTACTAAACGTCTTTCACCATATATGTGCCTAACAGATCATCTTAGTAATAATATAACTGTCATGTTTAAGATGAGAGAGTATCTTACTTAAAAGTGAGATTCTGGCTAAAGATTTACATTTTAATGTCACACTTCAAAGTCATTTGGTATCAGAGAGAAGAAAGACAGACATAAAGCGTGAAATAACCCTTCTGTGACCGAAGGCCCAATGAGATCCACATCAATAGACCTCTTTAATTTAAATAAGAAACACATAGCCAGCAAAGTAAAAGTGGTGGAAATTCCACGCCCGTGAGCTATACATCTTGAGAAGAATAGACTTCTTCTACTGCCAATTTAGTAAAGCCTGCGCAGCAAATTTCACACAACCATTTTGTGCTCTGCTGATAAAACACTCTGAAAGCCCAATGACACAGACAATGCCTTCAGATAGGAAAAAGCCACGTTTTGTCCCCCATCCTTTTCATCAATGTCCCAAATACAACCAAGCCTAACTGAACAGTGGAACAGAAATAGCCAACAAAAACTCCGGCATCGAACACCCACACGCACACACTTCAAATAAATTGCCTGGCATGTGTGGATGAAGCAGTTCTGCTAAAAATCTGATCATGTTTTGCTTATTGAATGACTCAAGCTGTGGGCGCATCACTGCTCTAAATGCTACTTGTGATTAGGTCTATTAGGCGTGTGAAGAGGATCTGACACAATGGCACTAGAACCCTGCACCTGTCACCCTCTCATCCACACCCCACTCAATTTCTGTCAATGAATGTAGCTCACTTCATTTCCATGTTCCACTCAAGCTCTTTATTGATGAATAAAAAGACATCACTGGCAAATAAATGCCTGCTTTTATAGCCTCATGCATGGGAAAATGAGATGGATTATTTAGTGTGAATCACAGGCCTCCACCTCATTGAGTTTTACTGATCTTGTGAGCTTTCATTTTGATTAAGAGCTCACATCTGGAAGCTTCATGATGTATCCAGTGTCATCATTTCCACCAGCAGAGCACAGAATGAACTCGCAAACCCTGGTTGGTAGACCGCGTCCCTCGGCAGCCTTTCTGGGGACCAAAGGAAAAGATTGCGAAATTAAAAGGGCACATTGAGAAGTTGTCTCAGAGTCCCAACTGCTTTTCATGCCACCCTCATCCACTACTCCGGAAGCCAGTGGCTCATTAAAACAGGCAGATAGTTCAGTAAAAACAGCATGAAATGGGAAAAACGCCTTTTTTATGAACTTTGCACTGTTTACTAAACTTCCTAAAAGGCGAAGGTGTAATAACCATAGGACAAGTCTAATATTTTAGCTGAATTGTTTGAATTGCTCTCTTTGATCCATAATTTTAACATTCAGCTGCTCATTTTGTTTTTAATTTACCTTCATACGAGATTAGCGAAGCTGTGACACCATGAGTACAGTGGGTTCCAGGGCTGATGGCAACCCCAATCCCATGATTAGATATATGTTCAGAATAATAATCTTATTATTATAAAATAAAAACAGTGAAGAGAAATATAAGTATAGGAGGAGTCTGTTAGTAAGTCAGCCACTTAAATATGACCATTGCATCAGACAAAATTATCAACTTATTATGCACTCTGGGCCAGATTATCCAATAGATCTGTCTGGAACATTCTGTAGACCTTTGCCTAATGAATACTTATACCACGTTTCAGAAGAATTGGCCAACAATATAAGGGATAGTATTTGTGCCGAGTTTCAGAAGATTTCAAATATAAATGACCAAGGAGCACGGAATTTAGCAAAAAAGTTGACGGACGACGGACGGACAGATGCTAGAAGGCTCGGTATCGGATCAGCTCCATTGACTGTCGTCTTTAACAACAGAGGAGCTAAAAAATAAAAATAAAAAAAACAGGGATTGGAAAATTGCCCATTTTTGTTCAGGATGAAAATGTTGCAGTTAACTTTTAAAGTTGCTCAGGCAACACTCAGCAAGATGACATGCAGGCTAAGGTTAGCTGTAGCAGCTCACAGTTACAGTCAAGGCTGTGCTGCGGGGGTGTTGCAAAAGGCAGACATCACAGTACCCCCCCCCCCCCCAAAGGAGCTTCATCGTTAATCTTGTAATTGTACTGATGTTGTCATCTGAGTATCAGTCTCCAGTTTGTGATTAAAACACACACACACACACACACACACTTACTTCAGCACCCCTAACTTCAAGGCCCTTCCCACAGCTCTGGTCACAGTGAATTTATGACCTGAAACTGTGGTTGGAATAAGCAATGGCTCTGGCTGAAGCTAAATGAAGAATCCAGGATGCCCTCATCAGTGGAAGGCCTGCTGCAAGTATCCAGGGAATATTTCTACTTTGCTTGCATTTTTTATTAAATAAAGGGGGAAAAAATGTGTTAATCCTTTTCTAAGTGGACATCCCAAAAGTGTGCTTTTCCTGAGAAAAGCTCTCTAAGCTCCACATGCACATTAATTTTTTTTTTCAACACTCATATATTGTTAGGACACTCGGGGCTGTGAACAGGTGCAACAAATAGAGGGAGAGAAGTGGTACTGGCAAGTGGCACAGAAAGGAGGAAAAAGGAGATCGTCAGGGAGCCAGACAGAGACAGAAAGAGAGGAAGAAGACAACAACAACAACAGGTGTGTGAGTGTGTACGCATTAAACCTAGCATCCTTATAAAAGGTAGCTCTGGCTACTTCATTATTCATCTAATGACAGATATTTGAAAGGCTCTCAGTGAAGCTATATTCTGATGGTTACTTTTGATTTTTCAGTAAGCCACAGTGCTCTCCATTTTGAAGCATTCTGTACATGTGTATGCACACATTCCTGTGTGATATGTCTAATTACTGAGGAAAGGAAAGAAAAGGCCTGATCATCAAACCGAGCTGGAAAGAGCCCAGGCATTTTTAACTTGATGATCCAGGCATGCACTTAGTATTCATCTTCAGTCTGACATTGTCTCCATGATTTCTGTTGGGGAGGGCCTAACCAATTTGTTCCAAGCAACTCGAGTGATTCTGTGTTATTTTAAGTCGACACTGATGCATAGCTATGCCAAAATACTGATTTTGCCAGGATTTTAAGAGTGGAGTGGCGATAATAAAAGCTAACTACAGTGTCAGGCAGTACTGAATACATGGCGGCACCATTTTTATGGTTCCACAGCTTGACATTTTTTTTAAAAAGAGCTCAACAACCTTTAAATGTCAATAAGTGTCATGTAATAAGACTATATGACTGGCATTAAGTCAGGGTGCAATTTTTAATCTGTTAGTGATATCCTGCATTTAAAAACATTTGATGTGACGGGTTGTTAAAAGAAATATTATGTGTGTGGTTTGTTGGCTTTGCAACTGATGCTGCAGCTGCTGATAAAGAGCAGCAGCCACACTCCTGTATGGAAAAATCAACCATAACCTGTCATTTGCCGCATCATTCCTATTATCATTTTCACATATTTAATGACTCTTAAACTCCAAATGTAACAGAGTTTCTTTGTTCTCTGAGATTTGTGGATGCAGGAATTAGAAAAAAAAAAAAAAACAGAATTAAAGTTTTCTACTTTAGCGGGGGGGGGGGGGGTTAACTGACAGCATTTTGTGCGGTTGCATTTTGAGATTATTTCATGTTAAATATTGAAGTTATATGGCACATATATGTTGGTGGCTGTGACTCAGGAGGTAGAGCAGGTCATCTACTAATTGGAAGGTTGGTGGTTTGATTCCTGGTTGCTCCAGTCTGCATGCCAAAGTATCCTTGGGCAAGACTCCAAGTTGTTCTCTGATGCCACCGTCAGAGTATGAATGTGTGTGAATGTTAGATAGTAAGCACTTAACTGTTGAAGGAAGTGATTCTATGAATGGGTGTGAATAGGTAAATGCAGAAGGTGTTGTATGAATCGCTTTGAGTGCTCAGCTAGAGTAGAAAAGCGCTATTTAAGAAGTATTCAATTTACCATTAACATCTGCCCAAATGGTGCTAAGTGAAAAGGGGATTTAATTCTGGCATGTTAAACTTGTTTATATTGTTACATTTGACTGGATAACCTGTGTCTGAAGAGGAACAAGTTAAACTGAACATTGTGCTTATAATTTCATTTTAAAGAATTTAGAATTATGCATAAATGTTACACCGACAGAAGTAATGCTCTTACAGGCTTCAGAATACAAAGGATCACTCTTTACTGTTATTTTGCTGTTGCTACATTTTTTCTGTTGAACACATTATATCTGTGCCCAACACACTTATATTAATAAAATAAAATAAAAACTCAACTCAACTCAACTCAACTTTATTTATAAAGCACTTTAAAATCAATGCCATTGGCCAAAGTGCTGTACACA
>JAVDPK010000857.1:1013214-1042064 GCA_034780415.1 Cichlasoma orientale | reverse complement strand
CCCCCCCCCCCCCCCCCAGCCAGCTTCTGAAACCTGAGATGCGTGTGCATTTCTGACTTGTGGGTTAAAAATCTCAAATACTGCAGCCAAGAGCTCATTCTGCTCTTGTATTCACTGGGAATACAAATAAATACTTAAATAACACCTTTCTCTCTGACAGTTTTCATTTCATTCACTGCCCTAGAATTGCATGTTGGGTCAAGCAGTTCATTCTCGACTGTGCTCCACCTCCTCTACGCCGTGTTGAAAAGATGTGTTGTGCATTCCTTTGCTTCGCACAACAACACTTGATTCTGCCTATTTTGTCATTTCTTGACATATCCACCATGGATATTACAGGATTATAAAAAAAAAACACTTCTCGGTGTTATACAGTTTGAGATGTATAAACACAAAAGGAATGGGATATAAAAGAGACGTAGCAGACGCCACTAAATGAAATTTAATTTGCAGCTGCGGTGAATGGGACGACCTTTAGATTTTACGAGACTCGGCGATAGTAACAGCACCGCTCTCTCCGTTTGTGGACAGAGGTGTGGATGGAAGTGGACTAGTGTCAGTGCATGAAAGGGGTTCAGGGGTTGAAAATCACATGCAACATGATTACAGTCTCCAGTTGTTGTTTTTTTTTTTTTTTGCCTGAATAAAAAAAAACCATAAAGACATGTTCCCAAATGAGAGTAGAACCCTACACTTGTGCATGGTAGTCTTATGGGCAGTTCCTCGAGGACAACGCCTGGCTACATCATTGGTCTAAATAATACCAATACTATTAAAGGTATATTAGGTATAATTTTTGGTTGAAGGACACCTGTGGAATTTGGAATTTGACATTTCAATCAATCCCCTTTCTCAATTTTCTTGTTCAGGTTTGCAGCGGCAAAGAAGGAAGGTGAACATCTCAACAGCAATGTCCCAACTAAGAGGTTAGCTGGGAATACTAATGCCATAGCTGTAGACAATGAAATGTAGACTTTAATCTAATGGATAAAGGTAAAAATCTGCCTATAATGCAATAAAAAAAAATATTGAGTGAATAATGTAAAGCGTTTTGTGCATGCTGTAAAAAGTTATATTTTATTCAGATTGTTACATCACGAGTTTAGAGTGAAATGTTCTTTGTTCAAAAATGCAATAACCCAACACAGAGCAATAATAAATTCAAGTCTTTAAAAGCTTTAAGTCAGTTCAAATCAAATCCACCACCACACAATTATCTTAATTTTTTTTTCTCTGTGTTTGACGTGTTTTAAATAAAGAACTAAAGCACACCTTCACAGAATTCACTCATCTAATTTTAATGCAAAAATATATATATAAAAGATGCCAGCAGAACCTTGAATAGACTGAATACCTGTATAATTTATATGATAATCTATTGAACAGTAAGCATTATGGTGGTAAAGAAAGAAGGTCTCATTTATAAGTCCTGTAGAGTCCCCCCCCCCCGCCAGGGGTGGAAACAAGCCTCCATGCCAAAGACATACATGCTTGGTTTATTGATGGTTTTAAATTACCTGTAGGTGTGTGTGTGTGTGTGTGTGTGTGTGAGCATGAATGATTGCCGTCTCTCTCTCCAGGCTGTATCTCCCCCAACATGCACCCATGGTTAAGAAAACAGATGGATTGATGAATGTACCGAATAGTCTAAAAATTCAACCAGTTATTTCCTCTCACTTCTAAAGCACCAGCAACATCTCACCTTTAACCTCTATTAAAGTGTTTACAGTGTCATAGTCACACTGCAGATTATCCTAATTATATCTGGAAGAGAACTGTATTTCCAGAACATATCAGAGCTTCTGCTAATACATCAGCAAAAAGGACCGAGCACTGTTAGAGCTTGTGGCTGCGACTTGATATTCTGTCCATTAATATCACAAGAGGAAAGCCACAATGGAGTCATTTTAGTGATAAAAGGCAAACATGTCATTAAATCAGCCTAATTAAGAATTTTGCATGACCCATGACAGTCTGAGAGTGGGAGGAAAGGTCTGCACAAGTGTTCTACATGAAATAATGAAATTAGCATTTTTCTATCTGAATCTGAATTGGAAAACTGGCTGGAGTCCATCAACTATCAGCCCTGTGGCATCAGCTTTTCAATAGAGATTTTAGAGGGTGATTCCAGTCAAATGGTACTGTTCCTGGAGAGATGCATAATTTTCTTCCACAAGTCCATATAATTGCCAACTTTCATGACCTGTTCTTTTCTCAAGTTCTTTGAGTATCTGATAGAGTCACAAAGGCCATATTATATAGATATAAAAACTATGGCCATATTTTATATATATATATATATATATATATATATATATATATATATAATCTTTACACTGACCAACAGAAAATTCAGTATCAGATGTCGGTGTTAAACAAAAAGAAATGCATACAAATTTAAAGTATATACATAAAATACAAAATATTTGATAGATGTGACTAGCTATGCTAGTCATTTCCAGCATCATTTCCAGCAGGTTTATAACACCTCACTCAGCTACATGAAAATTTTAAAAACTGAATACCAACTACAGCCTTATTCTCCATTTTGCTGCATTCATTTCTACAAAATCCTCCCTCCACCAGACTGTGAGATATGGATCCAAATATCCAAATAACAATTTCCATAATAATGGAAAGTTGCATTGTGTTTTTCAGCTGTTCTCTGAAGTGTAAAACTAATCCAAATGTAATTAAAAGTTTATAAATGTGTATGCTGAGTGTAATAATAACTAACTGTCAACTGTGGAACTCATTTTAATTTCTCCTCCCGAATGTCCTTATTTTAAACTTTATCTTTCACCTGGACTGCCTCAGGCTTCCCATGATGCATCTGAGCTTCCACATGACAACATTTGCAAACTCCCAACTGCATTTTAGTCTAACGAGGCTCAGCGTGCGCAGTCCCACGGGCAGAACCCAACACAGTCTCATCACCTCAGCAGCATAATTCCAGGGCTGTCCCTCTCTCTTTTCTTTGTATCCTTTTCTTTCTTTCTTTTTTTGTTCTCTCTCTACAGATGAAATACTAACCCTTACTCAAAATGATGAAAAAAAAAAAAAAAGACACAAGCCTGATTCTTTGAATTTTCTCTCAGAACCATATTAAAGAGCTAGAATGAAACAAGCCTCACCAAATCTCCTGTGTTTTGAATAACTGCATGAAAGAGTATAGGGATAAGGACTGTCAGTCTGAATTCCAGAGATAAGTTTTGATGTTGAGGCTGTATCTATGGAAGACGAAATCAGGCTCCGGAGTACACAGCAAAGACAAGTCTGGCATTCAGAATAATTGCAGTCAAGACAGCCTTAGATAAACAGTCAGTTCCAATGGAGGTCAGTGTCCTTCTAGCTCAGCACCTGCTTCAGCCTGTCATCTATCCATCTATCTGCAGCCCCGCAGTACTCAGCTGATTAAACACTGGTGATTGATCTATGCAGCAATCTAAAGTTCGTGTCTTTTATTTTTCAGGCTCATTTGCATATAGACTGAGCTCTAAGAACAAATGACTCTTTGAAGCACTCGCTTAGTTCCTCCGATCTATTAGACAGAGAGTGGAAACTTTGAATACTTAACCAGTAACTGGGCTGAAATTATTGCTTTACCGACTCACAAGAAGAAGCTCCTGGGCCAGGTCAAACTGTATAGCGGTCTCAGTTTGCATGGGGTTTATATGGATGCTCAAGTTCCTTGTACAAGTCAAGATGAGGCAGTTATACATACGTAGTACATTTCATCATTTAACATCTTTTGCATGAGACTTGGCAACTAGGAAGTAGAATAACTGACATGAACTTAATTAAATAACAGGTAAAAGTCAAACAGCAGAAAAAAAAGACTTATGGTTATTATTTGATCTAAAGACAGACTTGCTTTGTAATTAAAAGTTAAAAGGTTAGTAATAAGTACATCCACTGTCACATTTTCTGAAATTCTATGATGGATCTGTGCAGGATCACAGCTTAAAAAAAAAAAAAAAGCTACCTTGTGTCTTTATTTGATTGTAAGAACAGTTATTAGACTTGTGGCAGTAGATTTATGCAGCAGCTGAAGATAAGAAGATAAGAGATGGATTTCTATACCGATTTACTAATGAAAGCTGTTTCAAATCCAATTCGCCGAAAGACTCAGAGTGCGAGATTTTCAGAAATCAATGTGATAAATACAACTTTTGTTTGGACTTGAACAGCTTTTTCAAACACGTTGCAATTGAATAGAAGCTTTCAAAACCCGAGCAAAGCTCATGACACCACTTTAACCTGGACAAATCCAAGGATGCATTTTTGTCTTCCGTTTTTCTCTGTCATTCTTTGCCGCTTCATTCCTTTCTGAGGTAATGAAGTAGGCTGACTTTGTGGTTACGCGGTGTGACAGTTTTCAAATGCGCCCATTGGCATTCTTGTGGAGAGTTAGGTGAGAGGATGAATACCGCAACGCTGTCTGTCAAGTGTCAGGAAAAGGTGTTAGCGGTTTAGTAAAATCATTTTAAGTGTCGCTACTCAGCGTTTATAAAAAGTAGATGGGTATGTTAAGGACAATTTAATGTGTATCACACTAGAATGTATGGTACTGTGCAAAATTCTTGAGTCACCCCTCATTTCTCAATATGTTGTGAAGAAAATAAATGGGAACTAGGCAATATATTTAAATGTGCACGTGCATGCACGGACATACAATATATTAGGCAAAAATAGAGTTTCTGATTTGAATTTCTTTAAGCAGTCTTCAGGAATAGATCTCCAGGCTTCTTGAAGGACATTCGAAGCTCTTCTTTGGATGTTGGCTGCCTTTTGTTCTTTTTATACCCGTCAATCTTTAGTCAAATCAATGCAAAATGCCAAAGAAAAAAATGGGAATAAATATGTTTTGCAACAGTGCCTAAAGATATAATTTAAAACAGTTTATTTGCTATGTGCCTTTTTTTTAGGATTGAATGATTCATGGGTCAGTGTTATGTGGCTTAACAAAAAAGGAAAAAAAACATGTTTAAAGAAAAACTTTGAAAGACCTTCAGAAAGCCTGGAGAACGTTTGCTCAAGAACACTTTAAAAAAATTTTTACAAGAAAGTCTGGCTCCTTGGAAGCAAAATAAATAAATGAGGGTTGGCTCAAAACTTTTGCACAATATTGTAGGCATCTATACAGACATAAGTCATGTTTTCGATGTGCACTACCACATTGCATATTAGTATGATTCATAATAAATAGAGGACCTAATGTAAAATGTCACAGCCTGGTTAAGCACAACATGACTGACAGCTGGGTGAAATAGGCTCTTCAGTGACTGCTTAGAGAACATTTAAGGACAACGTAACTAAAGAGTGTAAGTTACACAAGATACAACATGCTGCTATGCTCCAACAAAAGATGCAGCAGCATTGTTTCATCGCCCCTCGCCCCTCAAAAAACTCCTCAAAAAACTCCTTTAAAAACACCTCGTCTGCACTTTGCTGTGTCTTATTTCGTTTTGTTTATAAAAACATTACCCTTGTATGTGATTCATAAGAGCAAAAAAAAAATCTGATTTTTAGTTAAATATAAACTGCAGAAGCCCTTTTTTGAAAAAAAGTTTTTGGAAATTATTTTCTAGTCCAAAAACTTCTCTCATAGCATGCATTCTTCAAATCCAATTTCATCCAGAAGTGTAACCAAGGCATTTTCTATCATAAGCCAAGGCTTAAAAGAAAACACACACACACACACACACACACACACACCTCTCGCTGAGGTGGCTACATAATTACCAGAAACTGTGGAGTGTTTTCCGACCGCTCCATGTAATTTCAATCAGTGATGACAAATTGTTGCATAACTCGCTCAGATTAATAAGTTAATCACTCCAGTGAGTAAAAGCAGTCTGAGGGGAGTTTGTTTAGACCGCATACAAATATTTGAAAATTGAAAATTAGCTCGCAGATATTTCTTCCAACTTCAACGGTCTCAAACTTAAAGATAGTGAATATATGTTTAATATTTAATCATATATTCCGCAGCCTACATCTCTGAAGAAGTAATCTTCTGTAAGTTTATCTAGAATTTAATTTAAGTTGTCCAGCAAACCTTCTGTGTTCATTCTGCCTCTTCACGCTGGAATTAATTCGGGGGTGAAATTTTTTGTATAAATTTCAGACTTAAAAGACTACAAAGCAGTCAGAATCTCCCTAAGGTGCAGAATATTTTGACAGCCACGCATTTGATTTTTTACAAAGATGCCGCATTCTGAATAAGTGCTAATCTAGGTGTTACATAACGAATAAAGGTGATGGTTGATCTGAAGGCCATAAAGTATAGCAACTACATCTGAGCAGAAATGCAACTGCAAACCACAACCTGTTTTGATAATTATAGGATCCATCCTTACCCTTTTCTTTAATTTATTTACATCTGACTCCACCAGCACATGTACATTTTTCCTGAGCGCCGGCCACTGCGGGTAAGGATGAGGTAAAAGCAGGTACTTGAAGATTTGAAATAATTATTCTTACTCTGTGAGGAGTTTAATTATTTCAGCTTTGTTTCTGGTGCACGGCTGTCTCTGGCCCTTCCTCACCAGTCTAAGTCACCTGATTTCCACCCACCTGCTCATCTGTTCCTCATTCCCCAATCGCCCCTTCAGTATTTTTACCAGCCATTTCCACCTGCTCCCTGCCACATCGCCACATTGTCAATGACGCCAGCTTGTCATAACGCTCTAGTCTTCCTGCCTGAAACCTGTTCCCACCTTTTCCTGTCGTCCTTCCTGTGTTATGACCTAGTTGCCTCGCTCACCACACTAAGTTTTTTGCTTCTTTGAACTTGTTTCTCACTTCTTCTTCTTTCTTTTTTTTTTTAAATGGCAGTTCAAATAAGCAAGTCCACCTACCTCTTTTTCCTCAACAAGTGCAGTTAAGCCCGCTATTCTGCTGCCTTTACTGACACCTGTGGCAGTTCCTAAGAAATCACGTTTAGTCATTTTAGTGTGGCTGACAGGACAAACTGCTAACCATCAGTCGTGGCCATTGTAGACATGAGAAGAGGTTGGGCAGAGATGTGAATTCAAGCAGTAAAAAATTCAAAATGACTGTCGCTGACAACAAAATACATCACAACTGCTGAATTACACCAGAATTTAATCTTTTATTGATTTATGCTGCATACTGTGCTCACCGCCATTTTTACCTCCTACACTCTTACCTGTGCATTACACAGAATTTAATCCTCTGTGATTGCATCCTTGGGAGCAACTCGTAGTAGCTTCAAAGGAGCACATAATGCAGTGGTAAATATTTCACACTGATGATTACCCAGGTGAGTTTCAGTTAATTTAACTATGAAGTGTTCCAACTGTGAGTCATATAACATTGACTATAGGGGCTCTACTTGCACAATCTTGACAATATATATAGCAGAATAGAGGGTTTAACTGCATTATATATATATATATTTTTTTTTTTTTTTGGCAGATTATAGCCATATTGTCACAAGATAAAATACCCCATTGTACCCTTAGAGTGACTTTCACTGTACAGCTAGTATTTCTGAGAGTGCACTTAGACACATTTTGTTTTTTCCCATCCAGTGTGAACTACACGAGCTTTACTTTACACCGCGTTCCAAATTATTATGCAAATTATATTTTTCTCTGATTTTCCTAAATGGTCGATGCAAACGACGCTATCATTTTCAAGTCATCATCGGTTAGAATATAAATTGAATTTTACTGAACAAACCTCCCAAGGATAACAGTAGTCTTTTTTTTTTTTTAAATAAAATTAAAAAAATATAAAAGCTGTTCCAAATTATTGTGCAAATTATATTTTTCTCTGATTTTCCTAAATGGTCGATGCAACTGTTCCAAATTATTGTGCACAACGGTTTCAAAACATTTTGTAGGTTGTGAAGAACTGAAAATGGTCATTTGTTGAATTTGCATTAGGAGGTCACATTTACTGAAATCAAAAGCTACTTTAAATCAAAAACATCCTAAGAGGCCAAGTTCTTCTTTGATATCCCCTTCAAAAAATTCTTGCATTCATTAAACTTGTGAGTTTTTGGAGAGTTTCTGCTTGAATTTCTTTGCAGGATGTCAGAATAGCCTCCCAGAGCTGCTTTTTTGATGTGAACTGCCTGCCAGCCTCATAGATCTTTTGGTTGAGGATATTCCAAAGGTTCTCAATAGGGTTGAGCTCAGGGGAAGATGGGGGCCACACCATGAGTGTCTCTCCTTTTATTCCCATAGCAGCCAATGACACAGAGGTGTTCTTTGCAGCATGAGATGGTGCATTGTCATGCATGAAGATGATTTTGCTACGAAAGCCACGGTTCTTCTTTTTGTACCATGGAAGAAAGTGGTCAGTCAGGAACTTGATATACTTTACCGAGGTCATTTTCACTCCTTCAGGGACCCTAAAGGGGCCTACCAGCTTTCTCTATGATTCCGCCACCTCCTTGCTGAGGTCGCAGCCTTGTTGGGACATGGTGACCATCCACCAACCATCCACTACTCCATCCATCTGGACCATCCAGAGTTGCACAGCACTCATTGGTAAACAAGACTGTTTGAAAATTAGTCTTCACATACGTCTGGGCCCATTGCAACCATTTCTTCTAGTGAGCATTGCCCGAATAGTAGTAACTGCAAGCCTCTGGAGGATCCTACACCTTGAGGTTCAGGACTCCAGAGTCACCAGCAGCTTTAAATACCTGTTTGCTGCTTTGTAATGGCATTTTAGCAGCTGCTTTCTTAATCCGATGAATTTGTCTGGCAGAAACCTTCCTCATTATGCCTTTATCTGCACGAACCCATCTGTGCTCTGAATCAGCTCCATAACTCTTCACAGTATTATGATCACGCTTATGTTTTCATGAAATATCCAATGTCTTCATACCTTGTCCGAGGCATTGCACTATTTGACTCTTTTCAGCAGCAGAGATCCTTTTTCTTTCCCATATTGCTTGAAACTGGTGGCCTGCTTAATAAGTTGGACGGTCCTATTTAAGTAGTTTTCATTTAATTGGGCTCACCTGGCAAACTAATTATCACAGGTGTCTGAGATTGATTTCAGTGATCCAAAGAGCCCTGAGACACAATACCATCCCATGAGTTTAATTGAAAAGCACAAAATGAAATCTTTATGACACTTAAATCCAATTTGCATAATAATTTGGAAGGCGGTCTAGATGTGCAAAGCTAATCAACATCCACAAATTCAAAGCTGTATAGAAGTCAAAGAAATGAATGGGTTAGTTGTGGACAAATAGAGACATTGTAAGGAGGAGTGTCTCAAAAAAGTCAGATAATCGATAACAGGATTGACAAAAAATAATCTGATTTTGTTTGTGTATTCTGAGGCTTAGAAAAAAAACACTCTATGACCCCATAAAAATTGAGGATATAGTAAAATCTCAAAACATAATTTCACTAAATGCATTAAGGGCATCGAAACACATCAGCAGTATGTGCATGTCTTCAGACTCTCGGTTATAAGCAGGAAATATGCTTCACCAAGAGAAATAAGAATGTACTGCTTTGATGGCTGAGTGGGTGTATGAAGTGTTTAGCGAACATCCTGCTCCAACTAATCTGCGATGCAGAAAGCCAAACGAAGCCAACCAGAGTCACACCATGGCAAAACACCGCCACAGAACCCGCCAACTGGATCTTTACTGATCAAAACAACATATTGTATCTGGTGGGGAAAAGAGAGGTTTTAATGCCACTGAACAATATAGTTGGAAGGTGCAAGGTTCCTATAAAACCGCAGGGGCTTGGCAGTTCACATTCATTGGTTTTAGCATGACTCACTGCTTCCTTGCTAACACTGAGCATCAACAGGAGATTGACTCTAAAAATAAAAACGCACCATCAGCATTTCCTGCCATCCTATACATCTTCCCCTGGTGCTGAACCAGTCAATCTGGGGGGGAAAAGGCAGAACTTTGTATAAGGAATACATCCTCATCTCACAGAAACAGTCACTAAATAATTTTGGTGCAAATTTGGTGACGTGAACAAGGATCTCTGGGGTGTATGTCAGCATTTAATATGTTAAGACCAGAGGCTTACAGCAGCATATGGAAAGGTCAAGACGATTGGAGGAAATATGAAAGGTCAAGCCAGTAAAATGATCAAACATCCAAATCACTGTAGTTTAGTCAAAGTTTGTTCCACAGCTCTTGGATCTTTAGGAAAGAAGCACAAAGGGAGAAAATGCTGCCTGAGACTAGCTGCCTTCAGTCCAATGACCTGCTGTCCTATGCCAAAAAGCAGGGTTTGTTATAAAAAAAACATTTTCTACCCGGGCAAAGAGTTCTGCAGCCTTGTAAGATTTCACTGACTATTGGTTTGGTTTGCATAGCAATAAGTTTGAACTTTTAACACTGCAGTTTCCATAGGAACTATGTGATGAAGCTATCAGCACACAAGACAGATTGATGAGACACTTTAAGTGCATGAGAAAGACTATTTATGTTCAAAACAGAACCAACGAAGGCAAAGAAAATGATTTGGGCAATGATTAAGAAGGATTATAAACCATCTTTATGAAACGCGTTAAAAAAAAAAACTTGAGATTTTGCCACAATTCAAGCTATTTCTGCAGCATAAATGTCACAAAAATAAACACTGCCTAAGGCAAGGTGCCTAATCTGAGATGGAAAACCTTTTCCATCCAAAAACTGAACTGTATAATGAAAAGAAGCCGCTGTATTTGCAGAGGGGAGAAAATCCACAACAGGCAGTTAATTTACTTAACTTTTAATTATGAACATTCACACTCATGACTCATTCTGTGTTTGAGATAAGCTCAACTCTGCAGTGCTTTTTTTTTTTAATTTTGTTTGCATAAACAAATATATTTTTATTTTGCTATTTTTCGTGTAACTCTCCATTTTTAGCCATGCTGGTGGCGTGACTTTAGGAACAGAGTGGCTCATTCGGCCAGTCTGTCACTTCAGCCTTGACCAAAATATGTCAACAGGTATTAAATGGATCAAGATAAACACATTACACAGTCATTTATGGCTCCCAGACCCTGTGTCCTGGCACCATACAGTGATAAACCTTTTCCACTGACAAGTTACCCAATCCAGAACCGGTTCATGCTCTTCCACCAAAAAAGGGCATTTTTCTGCAGTGGTGGCACATGGCACAAATTACTGGGCCAAAAGTTAAAGCCACTGATGTCACCGGTTATGAGACGGGCTACTGCGAGAAATTAACAGAAGATATGCAGATGCAGCCCACAGATTTTGTCCACTGTAACTTTCTTCCCCATGGAAATGATGCTAACTTCTGCTAGCAACACTATGCAACTTTCATTATCACCTGAAATGTGGGCTGGTTATCAAAAAGCACCAAGGAAGAACTGCATTAATGTAAAAGATGTATACAATGTTATTTTTCCACTTCTGCATGCATATTTATATCCTCATAATGAATTCTAATAACATGGGTAACTTCATCATCAGGCGTAACACTTGATGAACAACCTCCTGTAAAACTAACAAAATGCTCGTTCACCTGAGCTGCAGCCTACGTAAGCAGAAATTAGCAGCACAATGGTAAACATTATTACTATAGCTTTTCTTCTAACCATTTGTTTTACACGTATTTAAAAATGCAATTTAAACTTGATATACAACTGAACATATACAATCGCTTAGGCCCAATATAGAACTGCACTGTTTTATATAACTACCATCCACTTCCTGAAGTCTCATCCTGAAGACAACCCATGTAATGATATCTGTCAGTATAGGAGCGAGCGCTCCTGAGCAACACCAAATAAAAGCAGACAGAATTAATTGCAGCCCACTGTAGTGACCTTTTCTGTTTGATAAATCATAAAGCCTAAGAGACTGCCATTAGCCTCATAGAGGGAAAATATGCAGGTTTGAGAAATGATCTCGGATTCGCGGGATCCAGAGCTGTATCGACCGGCCACTCTGTGCTTGAAGCACACATACAGAACACACCCACGCTTGGATGGAAAATTTGTATTACCCTACCCCTTTTCACTTGAAATGGGATAGAGGCACTAGTGCTTTATTGTCTAAGGAGAAGTCAAATTCCTATTTCATCATTTAGTAAAGGGAAGCATTCCCATGGCGCTCAATTAAGCTTCAATAGTAGGAGCCACACTAGTCTCTGGACTGTGCATAATATAGACAGTCATTAGGTTATTTTCTGATCCATTTTAAGAGGAAACCACATTTCATTAGCTTTTTGAGACAATGTCAGCGCCGAGGCTTTTGAAGTTCCAGAATTGTTCAGACTTAATATTTTTATCTGTCGCTTTTACCTTAAAAATTTCAAAAATGGTGACAAGTCAGAGCTGGACAACACTTAACTAATCAGGTAACCGCTGATTTAAAGAAGGGTAATTATTTTCAAGGTGAAACAAATTTAGAGAGTCAAGCGCGATTTCGAAGGGATTTCATCATGAGGAAGTAATTTGGCTTTATTATCCATTAACTTCTGTACAATGTGAGGGTATAAAGTCTGAGCAGCCGTGCAGCTCTGTCAACGCAGCTCAGCTCAACACAAATTAATAGCAATGTCATTATATTCAAATAGAAATTACACAAAGTGTTTTCCTGCAAATGCACACAGACAATCCATGATGAAAAGCAGCCTTACAGCCGAGTGTGTCTGCATTGTTCTTTGGTGTCTTGAAAAATGATTAATTATCTCGGCAAAGCGTTAGAGTAAACATAAAAAGTCATTCTATTGCATGTTACTCAGATACATTAATAAACAAACAGAGGTGGAACTCAACACAAAAACAGAAGGCTGTCTGCTGCTGAGGTGAAAGTGAAACGACTACAAAAGAGAAAAATATGGATTTTTAGGTTATGCAGTCGTTTACCTCGGAGGGGAGATCTGTGCTGAGGTAATGTGAAAATAGGCCCAACTTGTGTATGTACCACACTGTCAATTTTAAACTGTATTCCCTACCTACCCTTTATTGATGTTCAGCGACATCAATAACTTTGCCTTTTCAATTTGGGCTTTATTTTTGCTTTTATTCTGAAGGGGAAACAGAGTGAAACTAAGCTGACGGAATACAATTTTAGTTGGAAAATAATTAACCAAAAGGTTTGCTTATGCTGTTGTAACCCGGTGGGTTTTAGAATCCTGCTTCGCATGACTTTCAGTTATTTTCATACATCGTTTGTGTGTCAATCACCTTATTCAGGCCTTCTACGTACACTACAATCTACACTAGTCTGAGCCTCATTGGCCAATTAGCTAAGCCCCCTCAATTGGAGCAGGTGAGGCAGAGAGAAGGAGAGCAGATGACATCTGCCTACCTGATCTGAGAAAAGTTGGAAACAAGTGGAAGAAAGTTGAACAAAACACACCCTGATCCACCTAAAACCTGTAGACAAATGGGAGAGTCAGGACCGACCTCTTTTTGGCGGTTTTGAGCACTGGAAGCATCTTGGTGAGTTGATTTGGGCTGGGCTAGCTCTGAGGCTAAAGTAGCAGGTAACTGGCGCCAGTGGTTGGCGGCAACCCCATTGTCTGTGGGGGATGGGCGCTGTATGTTAATTTTATGTTACTAATGTCTTGTTCTTGTGTGAAAATGTTTATTTTGGTAATGTTTTATTTTACCGACGATCCTTCTTGGCCCCACACAGAACAGGCTGTTCTCCCACCACTACAAACTCATCTGCGCTGTAAGACATTTCCCGTGCCACCCCAGCATAAACACTGTCTCCTGAACACGGTGCAACTTGGATTTGACTTGACTTAAGTAACTTACCTGACTAAAGCTGGCAGAACTAAAACACAGTCTGAGCTCAAAGGGTAAAAGACAAAATATTTTTGTTTTTGTTTATTCTCATCTGTTATTGTGCACAATTAATATTTCACTGTTATTTTTGCAACTGTTCAATACAATTCAATGTATTTACTGCCTGTGGCTCCAGTCATTCCTTTAACCCTCCTATGAACCTAGTTATTGGCCTAAAAACCTGTTAACGGTCCAGTTAGTGCTTTACCTTCCTGTACAGGCTACACACAAGTTATGCTCACCTTTATTTTACTAAAATTCACCGGGATGTTTTTTGCTCTTCGTGATTGATTTAAAATAAATAAATAATGGGTGGGGCACTGAATTGTTTTCAATGTTCTGAAGTGGGGCATACCATAAAAGGTTTAAGAAGCAGAGAGATTCATCGATAGAGATTCAGCTTCATTGTACTTATGAGTTTCCACCAGCAAATGAAAATGACAGTAAAGTTCTCAGCTGCATCACAGCTCAATTTCCATTTAAATAGTCAGACTGAACTACTTGACAACGCACTGCTTTACAGTGTGTGACTCACCTCTGCAATAACTGTTTACGGCGCAGAGCTGACAACAAAGAAACCTCAGACATTTACCTTTAATGATATTTAAACCTCAACGCAACACATTCAAAAGAACAAGACAATCCCTGCATGTACTTGAGGAGACCTTGCAGCTGATCAAAAAGAAGAGAGTGTCAGTTCTGATGAAAGCGACATCAGCAGCTTGGTCCGCACAATCAGCTAAATAAATAAATAATGTAAAACAATAATTTGTGCACTGTGGCCTCAAAGGATTTATTTTGTTGTTGAAGTGATATGGTGAGTGCAGTACTGTGCAAAAGTCTTAAGCCAACCCTTTTTTTTCCCCCTTTATATTTTGCTTCCAAGCAGCCAGACTTTTTTGTGATTTTTTTTTTTTAAATGACCTTGAGCAATAGATCTCCAGGCTTTCTGAATGTCTTTCTTTTGACACTGGGCATTTCTTGGAGTCATATTTGAGCAGGATATGTCGTTCAATGCACATATTAAACAAATATGTAGGACAGCGTTTTTGCATTTGCGCAATATTTCTAAAATTTGAAAAATCCTTTCTCAGAGTAATGCTGAAAAGCTATTTCATGCATTTATCACTTCTAGGCTGGACTATTGTAATTCATTACTATCAGGCTGTCCTAAAAGCTCCCTGAAAAGCCTTCAGCTGATACAAAAAACTGCAGCTAGAGTACTGGCAGGGACTAGAAAGAGAAGAGCAGATTTCTCCCATATTAGCTTCACTTCATTGGCTCCCTGTTAAATCTAGAATTAAATTTAAAATTATTCTTCTCACATACAAGTCTTGAATAATCAGTCCCCATCTTATCTTTAAGACCTCGTAGTACCGTATCACCCCAATAGAGCAGTTCGCTCTCAGACTGCTGGATTACTTGTGGTTCCTAGGATACTTAAAAGTAGAATGGGAGGCAGAGCCTTCAGCTTTCAGGCCCCTCTTCTGTGGAACCAGCTCCCAGTTTGGATTTGGGAGACAGACACCCTCTCTATTTTTAAGATTAGGCTTAAAACTTTCCTTTTTGATCAAGCTTACAGTTAGAGCTGGATCAGGTGACCCTGAACCATCCCTTAGTTATGCTGCAATGGGCCTAGGCTGCTGGGGGGGTTCCTATGACGCACTGTTTCGTTTCATTCACTTCTTTTTACTCTGCTTATACCCCACTCTCCATTTAATCATTAGTTATTATTAATCTCTGGCTCTCTTCCACAGTGTGTCTTTTTTCCTGTCTCCCCTCAGCCCCAACTGGTAACGGCAGATGGCTGCCCCTCCCTGAGCCTGGTTCTGCTGGAGGTTTCTTCCTGTTAAAAGGGTGTTTTTCCTTCCCACTGCCGCCAAGTGCTTACTCATAGGGGGTCATTTTGACTGTTGGGTTTCTCTGTAATTATTGTAGGTATTTACCTTACAATACAAAGCGCCTTGAGGCGACTGCTTGTTGTGATTCGGCGCTATATAAATAAAATTGAATTGAATTTCAGCCCAGTTCATGTACCTGACCATTTTCAGAGGAATGTTTTTGGTTTGCTTGTTAAGCCACTTAACACTGACCTATGAATCACTCAAGCATAAAAAAGAAATCTGTCTATCTTAAGGCAGTTTGTTACTAGCAGCTTGTTACAAAGCACATCATTAGTTCCTATTTCTTTACTTGAATCTAAAAAAAAATAAGATAACACAGTTCGACAGGCACAAAAAAATAGTATTTTTGCACCAACAAGGTGATTTTCCAACTGCTTTTAGAAAACAAAATATGTGGTGTCTCCTTAAAAAAAGAAAGAAAACAAAAGGAGGAAACTAGACAAGTGGCAGGCCTACAAAGAAAAGGCTGAGGTGTGCCAAACTACACGAGGAAGGAGCCGAAAAATCAGTGGCAAAAGATCTTACAGAGTAATCCAAATGTGAAATTTTTGGTTTAAATCATCATACAGAGGAGGTCAGGAGAGAGGTCCAACAGTGAGTGTCTACAGCCACCCGTAAAACATGGTGGGGACTCTGTCTTGGTTTGGGGCTGCGTTTCAGCCAGTGGTGTTGGAGATCTTTTCAGAATTGATGAAATTGACCTCAGTGATCCCAAACACAACTCAACATTACTGAAGCAGTGTGGGCTCGTTTTGACAGAGAACAGAACAAAAGGCAGAAACATTCAAAGAAGAGCTTCGAGTGTCCTTCAAGAAGCTTAGAGAGTTCAGGCTGTGTTGAAGAATAAAGGTGGTCATAACAAATATTGACTTTCAAGCTCACTACAATTGTACAAACTCTCTCTTTGCCTTATTTACTTTATTTCCGTACATGTTTGCACATGTTTCAATAAATCCTTTCACCTATTTCCTGTTTTTCTTGGAAAATATAAGGAAATGAAGGGTAACTCAAGACTTTTGCACAGTACTGTATGTTATGGAAGAGAGTAAAATGGTATTGTAATAACAAAGTGAATAAACAGTGAAATTAACACCCAGAATTAAAGAAATATATTCACTGTAATAACTTCTAATAGTTTATCCTTCACTATGAATTCACCCACTGTGGACACAGAAAGGGTCGAAACAAAGTAAAATGACGGCCAAACCTTTAAAAAAATAATAATAATAAAACATGAGAGTATTAGCCTTATAATGTTTAACTTCTCCAGACTGTGATCTTATTTTTTTTTTTTGTTAAAAATCATCTACCTGAGAACAATAAATAGAGAAAGTGAAGTGCAAAGACAGTGGAAGAACTGAATGAAAATGATCTTTAGTGCCATTTCTTTCTCTCTCTTTCACAGCCTGAAGGTTAGACTAAGGAGGGGGGGATATCATGAGTCATTTCGAATGAGTTCACCACCTTGTGCATGGTAAAGAGGGTTCTCAAATTGCCATAAATATGCCATTATGTCTGCAAAATGACATGAAATGACTGTCACCCAGCTCAGTCAATCCTATTTCCTGAATCTAAAAATAAGGGATAAAAAAAAAAAAAAAACAAAGAAAAAAATACCAGCTCTGATTGAGGTGTAGGCCAGGGGCCTGTTTCACAAGCAAACTACTTACATGCAAATTGCAAATGGCATCCAGTCACTGACAAACTGCAGATAAACTTGCCTCCGATGCTGTCGCATGAGTCACAAGTATTATGTTTCTTTTGATGAGTGAGAAGTGGCAAAATTAACACAGGAGAAGATGATCTCTTTTTATAGGTTGCAGTGTGCGTGTTCCAAATTTGATGTAGTGGGCCTCGGTGCCAGAATAACCAACACACACCCATAATATCGTCCTCATTCATGTCCTGCATGAATGTTATGGAGCGAGCTGAGAGAAACCAACATGGGTTCGACGAACCAAGCGGCAGAACAGAACAAAGCCCGAAAGAGGTCACGCTGCCATGCACGACACTGCACTGATCAGAACATCAGAACTCGTCAGCTCCAATTAAAAGCACGTGAACAGAAGATGAAGTGTGACCAGAGGAGAGCAGGCACCGCATTATCCTAACCGGACCTGACACAAGAGTGATAGCTCCGCCTGAGAATAAAATTTACTGGAAACTGTAAGAAAGCACATGAGTTATTTAATACAGTTTAGAAAAGAAGCTGCAACTGGTAAAACACACTCTGCAGCAGCCACAAGAAGTATGTTGCACTCAGTGCAGGAGCCATTAACTCCAATTAGAGGGTAGCAGCTGGAGGAGACTGCTGAAGTTATGTTATTGACCAGAGTGTCTACTACAGTCTGAAGATCCATCCTGAAGAGCTGTTATTTCAATCTTTTCAAAAAAGATTAGATGGAGCTTTGCATTTAAATGATACACTTTACTAAGAAAAGATTATTAAATCATTGCAGTCGTCGCTGGGCAACAAACAAAATCCTGCCCTGCACGCTGACAAATGCAGATAAAAAGCAAGATAACCAAAGCCGGCATCTCCGGTGGGATGGCTGGAAAGAATAAGATGTCACCTTTGCATTTTGAACTCACCCTAAACCGCGCAAGATAATTAGACATTTTTACTAGTGTGACTATCTTTTAACGATGTGGATTTTTCCCTGCAAGCGAGCAAGGCCAGTATAAAGCAGCATGTCGAACACAGATTCCCAACATCCTCACAATAGCAATGCTGACACACAGGTTGAGATCAAAAATGGTGCGATTCAACACACAAATGCGATGTCCTTTTTTTTTCTAACTCTTCAAATAATGTATTATTATTTGTTTAATACTCATAATATTTACTAACTGTGCAAGCTTTAGCTGTTTTATTATTTGATAGCCTTGTGGGGCTAAATTATCTGCACTTTCTTTAAACCTCAGCTAGGTTCTACAAAGCGCTTTACAGTTCGTTTCTCATTCACCTATTCACACACCGCCTTGCAAAAAAAAACCCTCCTTGCTACATAATTTAGCTGCTCATAAAAGATGATTCAGGGCTTCAGGTGTGCAGACTAGCCGTACAGCTGAAAGAATTGCAGCATTTATATCATGTCATTCACTCAGCTCTGGCAGCTGTGCCATGCAAAGTGCCAAAGAGAGAAACTTGGAAGCAACCTGGGGCTCCGCGTACCCAAAGGAATTTTGGCACAACCGTGCATAGCAGACAACTAGCCTTACCAGGTAATACCTATAGTAGAAACAATTCCCACATGGGTAGTTTTGAGTATGTTTGCAGGGGTTTGTACCATCTGCCTGTGATTTTGTCATAACAACGCAAGCTGCAGGCACAAAAACGTTTGTAGCTGGCATCAAAATGCAGCTGCAACAGGATATCAGGTTTGATTTGAAGTAATCTGGTTCTAAAGTATTACACAAATTCAAATTTCAATGTTTCTGTGTGATTAATGAATCAAGTTTCGAGGAAATACATTCCAATCATGGAGATTTTACACTCAGAAGCACATGCTGTGTGCGCTGGAGTAAAAGTAACTAGATATATCATCTGAGAAGCACAGATGTCTGCATTTAAATTTTGTGCCAATCCATCAAGTACATTTTATGATATCTCACAGGGTGTGCGACAAATTTAACCTGCAGTGTAACTAGATAAAAAGTCAGAGATTCTCTATTTCAAATTTCATGGCAATCCATCCAGAATGTGTCAAGATATTTCAGCCTGTAACAAAGTAGACCAGTCACTGCCTTACACTGCTGCCCCTGCAGTCGCGCCACCAAGACGGTATAAACCATAATCTGACATACACACCACAGAGAGCAATTTATCAGTGCACACAAAACTGCACATATGCAAATTGAGACATCCAGCCCAACATTCCCTGCAAATTAAATGAAGCAACTGGCCAGCCATCCCCTCCCTCTCCCATCGTGCCATATTACAGATGACTTGCCACACGGGGCCTGGCTGCGAGCTGGCCCTCAAAGCAGCTCCGAGAGCAAGGCCTGCAGTGCCGGGCAGTAAATAACCAGCATAAACGTGTCGCAGGAGACACCCCGCAGACACCAACCCATTTAATGTTAATAGGAAAGCATCGGTTACCAGATTCTAAATAATAGCTCGCAGTCACCATGGCCAAGGATAGTTACCACAGGCACAGGAATTTATGGAGTTAGCAAATTGCTTTTCTATCCCCATTCTTCCCCCATTTGTCCATTTTGCCATCTCTCAGCGCAGGACGGGGATGATGGAGCAGTGCGGGGAGATGACGGGACTGTTGCAGCCTGCCTGACTGAGCACACCTGTCCTACGGCCACATAGCTCGGGATGATGATGCTCCTAGGTGTACAACAGCTATCGTTCCATCTGGGTCTCAGGAGGGACAGCCACTTGACAGGCTGTTGAGATATTTTTATTCCAGCGGGGCCTAAGGTGTCTGAGTGTGACTGCTGGCACTTTTATTTCTTGGACAAGAACTGTGTATACACACAGCAGAACTGGAATATGGTTAGTATGGTTATAGAATTCCAAGGTATACTGTTCTCACCTGTTTACTGATGGCATTAAAGATCGATGAAGGCTCTGTTTGGTATTTTGTAATTTTCTATCTAATTTAAAAAAAAATGTAATTACACCTGTTTGCTTTTACTTTACAGTGTCTGCAAAAGAAAGAAAGGAGGAATGTGTTGCCAATAGGCTCTATTCAGTTCCTTTACTGTCAACAAATATCATAAAAACATCAGAGGCAACACGATGTCAGTCTGTCTCTTAATACTTTCTGACTCCACCACCCTGTCTTTGGCACCCTGGTGTCTTTAAGATCTTAACACCTGCTGAAAATCCTTTTTTCTCATCTTGTTGCGGTGAGACTCAATGCTTGAAATCACTGTAAGGTGCATTTAAGCGGCATTCACACGTGCACACTGGGCTGATATGTGATGGTGGGTGTGCCTGATATTTAGGGGGTCATTTTGCCTGTGTCGCAACAAGTGCGATTGCTCACCGTAACGATCGACTTCTCCTCCATTATTACGGTGAAGGATAATGCTTCTGTTGAGCAGAGGTTAATTGCGCAACACCCTCGACCTCTGGGCATCCACTTTCAGTCGCAAGGGGATTGCACAGATCACCCAGCGGGAGGCAACTTGTCTCCAGTAGTTGCTGATGTCACTAACGGGGTCTTTATTTACAGCACTTCCAATGTTTCTGTCATCAACTGCTGTTGTTTTCCTAAGTCTACCTGTTCGACATCTGTTTCTAAGCACACCAGTGACGGCTTTCTTCTTCAGGACATTCCAAACCGTGGTACTGGTCATGGCCGATGTTTGTGCAATGGCTCCGATTGATTTTACGTCTTCTCTCAGCTTCACAATTGCTTGTTTTTCACCCACAGTCAGCTCTCTGTTTTTTTTTATGTTGGTTACTCCTCTAACTATAAATGCACAGTCTGCACAGGCAAAACCCAAATCTGAAACTGAGCACAGACATTCAGCGCTATTTATTGTTTGAATAATCAATGTAACAGGACATAAGCAAACCACACCTGTCAGTCACATGCTCCAATTCTTTTGTTCATAAGAAAAACGGGTGGGTTCAGACAAAAGGTGCTATCTTCTGAACTGTGTATCAGATCCAGATGTAAATACCCGGAAATAAAAGCTGAGATGTTGGTCTTTTGTCACATGATCATCTTTTAATGTCAAATCCAAATGTTTTCATTCTATAGCAAAAATAAAGGGATTACACTTTTGGAGGGCAGTGTATGAAAGCAGACTGATTGCCAACACACTGCCATCAATCGGAGTCATCCTGCACTGATGAGCACAACTTCTCTGTGTAACGTCTCTTTGCAGTAGGGGAATCATCCGGTTGTATTCTGGTTATATTGCACATGTGTCATTTTGCACTTCAATTGTCGTCCTGCAGCAGCTACATCACTATTGTGGAGTAATTTCTGAATTTCTGTTTCAGGTTCGTGGGGGTTCTGTAGTTAATAGTAGTTAATGTGAATTTCCGTGTATGTAGACAGCAACAGATTTGGGATTTTTGCCAATTTATCACAGTTAATTGTCATATTACCACAAAGAGTTTGTCTGTAAATGAAAACTGACAGCAAACTGACAGCAGACTGGCTCCATCTTATTGCCGTTTCATTGCTGTCTAGACTCACCAAAGTTGTTTTGAAGATGACAACTGACTGCTAGTGGAGGCAGACCTGGTCCCCTGTCTTCGAAGCAACCGTTTCAAAGGCGATGAGAAAATTCATCACACTGTGATCTCCAGCTGCTGATCTGCCTAGTGCGGCACCAGCAACCACCTGACTCTCTGAGGATGTTTAACACAATTTGATTGGATGTACTGCCACATGAAAAGTTAAACAATTAAGTTCTGCATCATATTTAAAGTGGGGTTTAAAGTTTTTCAGCTTGGAATGAAAAAGTAAGGAAATTTATGTTTGGTTGATTATTTCTCTGTTGTAACAATGCTTCTTGGCAATAAACCTTACACCGTTGGAAATCGTGTTTATTTTCCCGTAAATGGCGCCACATTTGTAAGGAAAATGCATTTGTGGATTGAGCAGCAGAGTTGAGTATGTGGGTTGGACCCATGAAATCGTCTCTGCCAGTGCCAAACAGCTTATTCTAATACTGACTCTTGTTTTGAGCTTCTGGTACCACAGGTGCTGAAAATCTGACCTGTCATCACTGGAGGCAATCAATCTGCAGAGAGATATCGAGATGAGATTCTGCATCCAGTGGCAATCCCGTATCCCCACAGTCTGTGACCAAATTCTATCCTCCAAGATGACAACGCTCGCCCCCACAGAGCGGGATTTATCAGAGACTACCTCCAGAATTTGGGATTTGAGAGGACGGAAAGGCCTGCACGTAATCCTGACATCAACCACAGAACACTTGTTGGATCAGCTTGGGCGTGCTATTCGTGCCAGAGTGACCAACACAACCACATTGGCTGAACTGTGACAAATGCTGGTTGAAGAATGGGATGCCATCCCACAGCAGTTTGTGATCAAGCTGGTGACCAGCATGAGGGCACGAGGAGGAGGTGCCAGGAGGTGTGGCTGTGTATGGTTCTTCCACATGCTACTGAGGCCCGTTTGTTAAATGAGTAAACTGCTAAATTGCTGATACGTTTAACATTATTTACTATTATATATAGAATAATATATATTACTATTATATTATTTTAAATAATATACCTTACACTTTCCAACGGTGTAAGGTTTATTGCCAAGAAGCATCATTACAACAAAGAAATAATTCACCAAACACAAATTTCCTTACTTTTTGTACTAAGTTCAGTTTTGAAATATGAAGGCACAGAAGTGGCGATCAAGCTTTTAGAGATCTAACTGCGCTCTTTTTCTTGACTGTCACAGACGACACCTCTTCCAGTCTCACATGTTCTCTCCTCTCTGCATGCAAACGAAATGAAACATTAAACTGAGAAAAGATGACAAAAGAAACTTAGAATAAACCTAATTTGCAAACTACAAACTCAGTGGATTTTTTTTGTTTAGTCAAAGCTGCTTTTCATGCTGTGCAAGAGTGAGTAGCATCAAATGGTTTCATCTGATGGGGGGGGGGGGGCTCTTATATCTGCAGCTATGCTGTATGTGTGCAGATTCCAGTGGGATTACGCTACATTATTGCTAATTATACTCATGTAAAGAAGAAAGGCAGCCCACATTAATGTCACATTAAGCACTGAAAAATTAAGTCACAAAAATGCTTTTGCTCTAGATATTCACTCTGGCAGTGTGGAAAAACAAATCACTGAGCTCCTCGTCTTCCCCACCAGAGAGCAAGGTGATATCAATAAGGTCAAAAATGGGGTCAGCACTAATAAAATCACAAAAGCAGGTTGTGCGGTTCTGCTCCATGAGGCCCCATTGAGGTCTCAACCTGTAAATTCAGCGCGGTGTTCCTCTTTTTAGAAAGAAAATATGAGACCAGACTGATTATTCATGATCACAGCATCTGAATCTGACCTACAGTCACTTGCTTGCTGTAAACAAAGAAAAAATCTTCTGGATAAGAATATGCAATGTCACTACAGCACTTGGTAGGTTGCTAATTCTTAACGCTCTGCTAGAGTTACTGAAGACCCGGGGCAGACTTTAACAGAGGATGACATTTTCAGATCACTCTCCTGAATTAAAAAAGGAGAGAGAATAAAAAACACGCCCGAGACAATCTTTAACACAGTTTGCTCCCTACATAACATAAATAATGCAATCCCAAAATACATTCTTAGGATTCATGAGAGGAGATTTAAACAAACCATGAAAGATGTCAGCTCTCCACTTTGATTTAGGATTAACCTTTCACCCTCCCAAAACTGTGAAAAGTTGTACAGATCGGGAAAGAAAAAAAAAAAATGCAAATTCCCAGCCAGGGCTAGCTTCCTGTTGAGTGTGGATGCATGGAAAGAAATACAGTCTTTTACAGTTTATCCAGAGACTGATTAACCTGAAGATCACATGCTGCAGTTGAGTGCGTGAAATCTGTTAATCTAGATGTCAAGTTAGATAAAAGCCAAATGGCTTAAAGAGATTCCTAAAAGTAATGAAAAATGGTTCCTATAGTTAAAATTGTTTCACTTGATGTCTAAAAATCAACGCGTAAACCGTTATAAATGCTACTAAAAGCAACCCTAATGGATTAACAGCTGAAAACAGTTGTGAGTCACTGATTGAAGAAAGCTCTCCAAGAGACTGTACAGCCAAGCAGTTGTAAATGTGGCCAAAGCAATTGTTTGACACGAATTCAAATCCACATATTTGCATGCAACATGACAGCTGGTGTCAGGGAAGAGGTACTTCAGAGGTACTTCAGCTGACAGGGCTGCGAGGGCGGAGCAGACATAAAAGGTTAGGAACCCCCGCCTTTACATTATCTGATACGAGCGGCAGTGGCACCGTCCTCTCCAGAATGAATAAATGACATTAAAATGGGACGATGCTGAATGATTTCATCTATATTCTGCTGAAAACAGCTTGAGGGAGCGTTGAAAATGCATAACATAAAACATGACCAGAAGGCACGTAGAGGAAGAAAGGCGCTGAAAATAGAACACGCTCATCGTCCTTTTAGAGTCTTTCACAATTATAGTTCAGCACCGCGCAGACCCTTAAGAGTTCTGCCAAATCTGGTTACAAAAGAGAAACGCACAGTATGTAAGCTGCTGTGGCATATGCTGCCACGATTAAACCCACTACGCAGATTTATTTTTTAATATTACAGATGTTTTGCAGCTGTTCTCAAGATCAAAAGCGGTGCAATCCTGTCATCAAATCAAATTGGATTTCCAGAAGAAGAAGAAGAAGGGGGGGAAAAAAAATCTGATGAGCTTCTGTTAGCCTTTGGGCTTTGAGGAAAAGGCTCTTTCAGTGTAAGTACAGGAAGATTACTGACCATAAAAAATACTCCAAGTGAATGCAGATTGATATAGCTGGAAGGTCCCGCAGAATGACAACATTAAAGCCATTTTTGGTGGAATTTCTCTGTGAGATAGGGTGTCACTCCGAGCCTTTTTGGGAGTGAAATATTGTGCGGCTCTTTTTTCTTTTAACAGCAAAATAAACCATTTAAAGCTCTGAGAGACGTTGAGTTTCAACCTGGGCTAGGCCATGAATAAGAGTTACTGGGCTTTATGATCACAGATGAAAGGAAAAGAATAAAAGAAAACATCACCGGCCTTGTAAGAATGAGGGAGAGCAATGCTTTTGATGTTGAAAACCAAGATTTTTACAGAGAGAGATTTTCAGGGGTTTTTTTTTGTGTTAACTGATTCATAAAATGGCCATCACAGCAGCATATGATATATGACATTTTCCCAGGTGACACTTTAAAGAACCAATCAGTAATAATGAGGAACATCCATAACTGAAAACTGAAAAATCCCTAACATTTTTACAAAAACCTGAAAAATAAACTTTAATGTAGTTTGTGCTGACACCTGTCAGTCGGCTCGGGAGTAAGAGTGGGTTCATATATCTTTTAGTTAGTGGGGATTTCATTTGGTTGACATCTGGGTTTAAATATAGGCTGCTGCTGTCACGTCCACGGAAGCACACAGGATTACCTTCCTCTCCTCCAAATATATTCCCTAAATTAGCCCACACTGTGTTGCATTCTGGGGCCCTGAAAGGAGTCTCGGGGCTTAAGACGCACACCGTGTAATTGTAACCATAATTACTCGCGACATCCAGAGTTCAAATCCGGCTCAACACCTCAGCCTGCCATCACACGTCAGTCTCCACCCATACAAACTGATGAGGCAGAAAAGCCCTAAAAATGTTGCTCCCCCCCCTGCAGAAAGCGACACTCGAGGGGGAACTTGCAGGGGAAAAGAGAGCCTCTTTTCCTGAGAGCTCCACACAACAAGCGCACGCTGGGGCGCACACTTAATCAGTGTCTTTGAATCCACTTCCTTTCCTCCGCAATTAATGAATTGATAAACTGTGGTCTGCGCACAGCCTAATTCATTCAGTGTGTGCGCTGCATGTTGTTCAACAGAGGAGGGGGGGAAAAGTCGAAAACGCGAGTAGAGGCTGCCTAAACGTCCAGCGCCTTTTGATCCGAGCAGCTCCACCGGTCAGAAGAGCGCGCATGCATACACAGGTTGTAGTCCTGAAGCTCATCAGGCAAACCTCATCCATCACACAGATGTCTGCTTTTAAAAAGACATCTGGCAGACTGTGACCAGGATGATGGCCAGTACTCAACTGCAGCAGCACAGCCAGTCTCCAGCTCAACACGCGCAAGAGTAACCCAAAGGCAATTTAAGAAGCCAGTCACTGTCAACACCATGTTCCTCTGTTTGCCCTGAATGTGAGGGCAAGCGGCTGAACACATTTCCTGTAAATCACTTAAGAAAAAGAAGAAGAACCCTTTAACAACAATCTTACCTTTCTCTCCCTGAAGCGAGGATTTGGCTCAGGTAGGACTGACACAGCTCAGCTGCTGGCGCAGACGCCGCTGAAATAAATAAGCTACTCCGGTGGATGCAGCCGCGACATGAGCTGAAGAAAGTGAACAGAGCAGCAGCGCAGAAGATGATTTGAAACGGCGGAGCAGCGCAACGCTGTACCGGCGGCGGAGTCTGTGCCTCTGACGCTGACATCAGAGGGCTGCTTTAAGGTGGCTCCGCTCCTTCACATCAGGGACACGGCACACAGCGAGGCTTTCGTGTGCTGGGCTTAACTATCTCAGTAAAGATTACAAGCTGCTTATAAAATGAAACGGTAATAGAAAACTTGCGTTACCGGAGCTGCAGGGGGGGGGCTCCGTGGGAGCTCAATGGGAACTGTCCAAAAAGAGCTCAGGAAGTAATTGGGCTCATGGTTGTGAGAGAGCGCACATCTCCGCACGCTTTTCTTTTTAAATAAACACCACAGCAAACCGAAAACTTCAGTTTACCCCACAAGATACAAAGTTCTGATATTCAGCGTTGTCCTTCTGGCCCGGTTCTGGGTAGATACATCGTCCATAAAACATCTGCAAATAAACAACATACATTCTTAACACCTCTATTCTAGAGGTCCGTGTGTGTGGAAGGGATGACGATCCTGCTTCATATTTTTATTTTTGGAAACCTCTAGAGTAACTTTTGATCCACAGGTCAAAAACAACATTTAATGACTTTATAAGCCAGCTTTCCTCTGATTGGCTGCCCCTGGCAAAGGGAAGCTTGTAACACAGACAGCTGTGTGCCTGAGATGGCCACATGAAAAACATCCCCTCTCTGGATGCTGGTTTAACTCCCTGGGTAGAGCAGGTGACCCATATGTGTAAGGCTAATGCAGAGAGGCCCATTCAAACCTGCCCGAGGCCATTTACTGCATGTCTTCCCCTGGTCCTTCTCCCAGCTTCGTCTTCTCACCACCGTCATTGCAATAAATGCTAAAAGATTCCTTTCATATAAACTGACATTATTACTATTAAAAACTTTGGCAATGTTTAATGAGTATATGGACTGTAACAGTATATATCCATCCATCCATATATGTGACAGGAAAAAAAAGCATTATAGATCCCCTTAAAAGTAATAATTGAACAGTGTAGAGCTCAAGACACTGTAGCATGCACTGGGATCCAAGGATGCAACCATGGACTATGAGTCAGTGAGTTTTCATCTCCTCAACAAATGGTTAAATTAATCATTTGTTGCAGACCCAAGATACACTGTGCTTTGTTTTTCGTTTGTATGTGTGTTTTAAACCAAGGGCCCACTCGAGCTCAGGGAGTTTTTGGAATTTCAAATTATCCTGCAAAATGGGTTCTAGCCAACCTTCATTGGGTCTAACCAAAACACTGAAATGCAAAAGCAAAAACTGTTCTTTTCAACTGCTTTTGGAATGTATTTTCTTCAATAAACTTCTAAATTATGCTGAAATGAAATGTGGACAATATGCAGACAAGCACAAGAGAAGTTAAGCATTTGATATTCTCTGAGTTAGGATAAGATATCAAAAAGAAACCTGAAGTCCAAGTAGTGATTTTTTTTTTCTAACAAGGCATTTTTAAATGTAAACAAGGAGAAAGGGGCCTAAAAACCACCCAGGTTGGTCCCTACAATACCGTTTCACAAGTGGCAAAACTCAGGGCTTGAAATTTGTTAAATGACTTTTAAATCTGCATCCTGTGAATTGTGATGTGTTGCTAAAATACAACAGCTCATATTTATTTGTTTGAAAGGGAAAAGTCTTACACTTATTTATTTTTCCAAGCGTGCAAGAGTCAGTTTTTGCAGCTGACAAGCTGTACTATAAGTAACAACAGGCGCAGATAAATCTATTTACATAAAAAGATACTCGCGCACTTCGAAGAGGCGAGCAGCTGAAGTCTGTACAAGTCTTTTAAAAATTAAAAAAAAAAAAAGGAGGGTGTAAGATGCAAGTCGTCGTTTTTCGCCTCCACTGAGTTGAGCTTCTACCTCTGCTGTGCGTCGCCCTGCCCGTCGCTTGCTTCCAGCTGCCAGTTGATGTTACTCTGAACAAAGTGTTTAAGGCCGTCATAACCCTGAGTGAACAGATACTCCAGGTACCAGCTCCATGGCTTGGAGTGCTGAAACACACACACACACACACACACACACACACACACACACACACACACACACACACACACACACACACACAC
>JAVDPK010000857.1:1001129-1013114 GCA_034780415.1 Cichlasoma orientale | reverse complement strand
ACACACACACACACACACACACACACACACACACACACACACACACACACACACACACACACACACACAGAAACATGCCAGGTCAGATTGCAGACATCTGAAGATTTGCATGATCAAAGACGCCTCTATTAATCTGTGAAACATGACTGATGCACATCAAACTACACGTGAACTCTATTAGAAATGCAGGGGAAATTAACAGGAGACCTCTCGTACCTTTATGGAATTGAGGTCCGTGTCCTTTTTCCCCGGCCAACACTGATAAAAAGAGAACATTAATATTTATCGACATCCAGTCTTGGTAACTCACAGGATCACTGCTGGATGCTGCAGTTGGATCCAACCAAAAAAAAAAAAAAAAAAAAAAAAAAAAAAAAAAAAAAGTACGTATATTATTAAACTTGATGAAAACCCCATCTCATGCTGCACTCATTAATAATAAAATCTCCTCCTGTATTAATGCGTCATCTGTGAAAGATACATTAACGGCACATTCATCTCGCCTGTGAGATGATTAACCACACTGCCTGCTGATTCTAATCCTTTGTGCGGTTCGAAAATAAGCATGGAGCCGGTTTTATTTAATAGAAGACATTTTGTGGACTGTTGCATGCAGGATTGAATCCAAGTCGAGACACAAACGATAGGCGCTCACCTTCTGGTGAAAGCTAACGGCGTAGCTCGTGAAAGCAGGGTGGTGGACGAGGTCGAAGCTCGAGCGGTACTGCGGCACGTTGCTCTTGAGAAGCAGCTCTTCTCCCAGCTGCACACCCGTGCCTGGATGAAACATTCTGGAGTTCCACAGGCAGTTGACCATGACGACGATGTAGCGGTTGAACTCGCGGAAAGTCTGGCGGCTGATGTGAAAGGCCTGCTGAGAAACACATTTCAGAAAGAGAAACTGAGAAAGTGGAGTAAGAGTCTAGCTGAACCACACAGATCTGATGCTGTGATGATTAATCTGAATGCCATTTACCGAGATTGTTTACTTAATAAAAGGCTGCCAAAGACATTTTCAGGCGAGCGTACCGGCCCGCCTGACGTGTGCTTTCGAATTCAGCTGTGAGCTGCGAATTTTAGGTTTAGGTAGATGATTGTAGGCTCCTAAAGAGCTCGAGTATAAAAACTACAAAAGTGAATCAAAGGGCATATTGCAACATTGAGAGAGCAGCAACTAAAACCTTAAAGCACAAGTTCAATAAATAATATTGTACATATGTAATTGCAATTATAATATCACATTTTCATGTACAAAATTACCAAAAAAAAAAAAAAAAAAACATTAATCCTCACCTCTGTCACCTTCTCTTGACTCTTGGCTGACGTCAGGTTCACTTTGTACCTGTCAAAAGAAAAGGCATGGACCAGTGGTCTCTGTGATCATAACACACTGTACCGCCCCCAGTTCTCTATGGTCAGTCAAAAAACACCATGCAATTATGTTTCAATTTTGAAGCCATGGCTTTTTACTCTTAGCTTCGGTAAAATTATTTTAGCACCCCGGGGTGCACTCAATTAGCTAAGCTATAAGAACGTGTGCTATTAAAGCCTAGAGTTATAAATGATACTTGAATTTTACATAAGAAAAAAAAATCTGAAGAGAGCTTTAGCGTATTGCCTCTTAGCCTCTATCATTAATAATGCATTAACATGTAAGTTCAGTGAAGCCATTTGATTCCAATTCTGTTCCTTTATCAAATATGTATAAGCAGCACATGACATACTACATTTAGGGCATCGGTATCGTATGTATTAAGGTAAGCTTATGGCAGCTTCTCAGTGAGGTGAAGAGCGCCCACCTGTGCATGATGTAGGCCAGTCTGTCCACGCTGACGGGGTCAGTGGCAAACAGGGCTGGGTAAAAAACTCCAGCTGGAGGCATCACTATGAGGGGGAGGCCATACTTCAGAAATGTGTCACAAACCTGCAGGAGGAGAAAAACATGTAACGCCCACCCACGGAGATTAAAAAGTTAAAGCAGAGGCTCCACCATAGACTACACATCCCTGCTGGAGCTTTTAGAAGGAATCTGCTTTGTTAGAAGTTGATCTATAAAGTTATTCGTTAGTTATTCTGCGTTCTTTTTCTATACTTTGCCAAATAAGGCTGGGTGTGTGCTTTTAAGGTGTCACACCCTACTAAACAGATTGCAACAAAGCCACAAAACAGATTAAATCATTAATTCCAGCTTTTTTTTTACCGTCTCATAGAAGTCCAGGACAAAGCTGAGGAGGAGACAGTGACAGCCTTCGAGCTGGAGGCCCACAGAGGCCAGTCGACCCACAAAGTGAATCAGCTCCATCACTGAGTCCTTAAACCCTGACAGAGTCATGTTTCTGGAACGCAGGGCAGAGCAAAGAGTCATACATTTGACCGAGAACTGATGCCAAGTGAAATTTCTAACACCGTTTAACCATGTCCTGTGAAACTGTGTGATTCTTCATATAAAAACAGAGGAAACCATCCAAAGCAGCTCAGCACAAACCACAAACACTGAATCAAACAGATATTAGGAAAGTGCACACAAACACCACCGGCGATCAATGATTTCTTCAATGAATTGTACACTGACTAAATACCACAGGTGAACTTGGAAATGGCACTGAACAAAATGGATCTTTCCACTTACTGAAGGCATTTATTGTGGGATTATACATGTGATGAAGCCCAGACATTTAAACATAATTGACTCTTACGCCACCCCTCAATTTGGAAGCTGGAAAATCGTTTAGCTGGATATTAGGGTGGCACTCGTTCCCAAACAAAATTCAAAGAAAAGGACTTGTATAAACAGGCTCAAAACCCAAAGGGAAAACATGTCAATAACCACTTCTACCTGAGCTGCTTTCACTGCCAGTGGATAACAGATGGATTCAATTCAAGCTAAATGGTAAGCTGCATACACAAATGTCTTTCCAGATTTAACATATTGAGGATGCAAAAAAAAAAAAGTGAGAAATGCTGCAACAAGAGACTCGACATTTACCTAAATTTGAAATAATCACAATGAACTGCTCTGCCTCGTCTCTGGAGAAACGTAATTAGTCAATTAACACGGTACACAAAGTTAATCAAGGCAACTTTTATGAGAAGGCATTTCTCATAAAAGGCACTTAAAATCTCAGAACTAAGGAGTCTTTTTTTGTCACCAAAAATCTGTTATATCACATCTTAAAGCCCACATCGTCCCAATAGAGCGCTTTGCTCTCAGAGTGCAGGTTTATTTGTGGTTCCTAAGTTTCCAAAAGCAGAATGGGAGCCTTCAGCTATCAAGAGAGGCATCCCTTAGTTATACTGCTCAGGCTGATGAGGAATTTCCCATGATGCACTGTGTTTTGTCTCCACACCTCTCTTTTCACTCCTCTATGCATTTCCTCACTATTGCAAGCCATTCATTTTTGTCTACACTCTGTTTTGGTTCTGTTTGTTGTCATGGTGTTTGTATTTTCCTGTGCTTTGTCTTCACCAGTTGATCATGCTGACAGTTCCACTGCCCCGAGCAAAGCCTGTAATCCTGGAGAAGCTACGGAGGAAAAAATGGGGTTTCGGAGCTGGAGCTGTTCCAGCGATGATCATGGAGAATGTGAGGTGTTTGGACAGTAATATGGACGAGCTTGGTGAGCTGACTGAACCCCGTAGGGAGCACTGTGAGTGGAGTTTGATGTGCTCCGTGGAGTGTTGCAGCGAGACCCTGACACACTTGTACTTCCCAGACCACAGTGCGACTGTCCCGGGATTCAGGATTTTTCAGGCAGACAGATATATTTATCTGAGAGGCAAGAAAAAAATGTGGAAGGACTGAACGAGCTGTGAGTGAAAAGTCGTGTAATCATGCGCGTTACTGCGGAGAAATCTGGCTTGAATAATAAACTCCTAGCTGTTGGAAGGTGTCCATTTCACTTGTCAATTGCAGCTGTCTGTTGCTGTCTGAATCCACTTTGAATCAACACACAGTTTGTTTTCCTCCATCAGCTGATGCAGAGGTCATCCAGATGACAGAGGCTGTGTTGAATGGATGCTGATAATTAATGGATCCTGACCTCTGCACCACTTATTGGACATGCAGCCGGACACGTTCTTTAACATCTGACACACACACAGATACAAAAATTTTTTTTTTTTTTTTTTTAAATCAACACATACTACAATACCTGCATTAATTTTAGATGTAAGCTCCTTATTGAATCATATTTGAGGTCTTCACTTTTTTGTATCTTCTATTCACGATTGGCTGCTGTGACACAGATTTGTGGATAAAAGTACACCGTTTTTCTACTTTTACAGTGACCTTGATCTTGACCCCAGTCACCCCAAATACAATCCCATCCTTGCTCTGGTCAGAAGCTATCCACCCATGAAGTTTGGTAAGCGTAAGCTGAATGGTTCTTGAGTCGACACTTCAATGGACGCCGCCCGCCCGCCATGGGTGTTCACATAATATGTCTCGTCTTTCAACGGGTGTATAAAAAGAAGCTCTTCCTCCCCACCTACCAGTGAATACTAACAGACCACTGACTCATCTGGGTTCTCTTTCTAAAGTCTGCACCGTCTGTAAAGCACGAAGTGCCTTAAGATGACTGCTGTTTGGAAAAAGTGCTCTATAAATAAAACTGAATTTAACCCAACAGATCCGAAACTCACATGGACGTGTGGCTGTTAAGGCTGATGTCCAGGTCATCCTCCAGCGCGTATACAGAGTGCCAGGTCAGCCACTTCAACAGCATATTGTTAAGACACTCCATCAGTCCACACTGCACAGACACAGACACAAAACAGAGGAAAAGAACTAAGTATGCAGTACTTTAAACACTGAAGTGCTTTGAATACAAGCTAAACACTGTTGCATTTTCTATTAACTTAATAGCAGACGAGAACGTCGACGCTGCTTGAGTCTGAGGAAAAAAACGCCTACCTTGAAAAACAGCGAGGATGTGAAGAAAAGCTGCATGAGGGGCTCAAACAGAAGCCTTTTGATTTCTGAACAGGGGGGAGACAAAAGGTCACTATTGTACCTGACATACAATTCAATGCACTACAGTTCCTGACATAAAGGACAAAATGACAGAGTTTGCTAAGATAAGGACATGACTGTGAATCTATTCAAGTGAACTCCAAGGTCAGGGAGAAAACCAGGGTTATGTAAGTGTATGTTTGATAGACAAAAGGAAAGAAAATTGAGCTGTGAAGAAAAAGATGGCCGTTGAAAGAAAAGGTCTGCGGAGGTAAAACTCACGGGAACTTGGGACAACTGGAATGTTGCTCAGCAAGCCAAGGATCTGTGGACGGAGTAAGGAGCCATCCCAAACATTTAGGAATTTATAGAGGAAAGCCTCTGAACTGGAAAAGCCTTCCTGTTGGAGAAAAAAATGTAAAAAGTGATGACGTGAAATCAATCTTTGGCTCCGGTTTGGCACACAGCAGGTGTCAGGTAAGCATGTGGCAGCAGGTTAATGAGTACCAGAAATAATCGACAGTGTCTGTGAGGTGCAGAGGTCGCTATCTGTGCTCGCTGCATAAGGCTCACCTGGAGAAAGTGCTGTGCAGACAGCAACTTGTTCAAAAACTGGAGAGCTTCTTCTGAAGTCTGGCTGGCTCCTCCGTCGCCACAGAATAAAAATTCTTTAAAACATACAGCAAAAAAAGGTATTTACGGAGTGAAAATTTCAGAGGAGTACAAAGAGGACAGCAGGAGATTTCAGATGCGCTGCATCTTCACAGACACACACACCCTCATATGTCTTTAAACCCTCCTTTCAAAGAATCCCTTTAATATGGCAACTAAGTTAAGTGTGTTGGGGTTCAACTCAAGGTCAGCTCTGCTTCTGCTGTAACTTCTAGAAGGAACGCGTCACAGCAGTTACATAGCTGTCCCAGTGTGTTCCTGACTTACCTTCGTGAAAAGCGTAGCCTAACCAGAAATTGAGGCGTAGGAGGGCAGACTCATCCTGCACACAGTCCAGGTACTGCAGTGCCAGACTGGAACCCAGCAGTGAGCCCATCTGAGCGGGCAGCTGGTGGAAACACATAAAGGAAAATTATGATTAAAGTACTAAAATAACCAAATATCCATAAAGACAAACGGGTACACAGAGGGAAAAAAATACAAAGATAAAGCAGCTGATCTGTGAGACTGATTGCATAAATCTATGTTCAAGTAAATCAAGAATAAGAATCAACAGATGCCGGTGTCCTTGTCACTGAGTTGGCCACTAAGCTAATTCTGAGCCAGTTCCTCAGTATCTGGTAATCCCCGTAATGGCAGTACTGGGATATTTCATCCACCACACTGGATAGTTTATATAGTCTCTTATTGTGCCTGAACAGCTGTCTCTCAATATGGGGACTTTGTCAATTTAATACACGAATTAAAACGAGAGGACGACAGACTGTAAATGGACACAACTCAGCTCTTCAGTAATTATGGAGCAACTGTATCATTAAACTGAGAAAGCACCATTCTGCTTTTGACAACAAGAAAGCCGCCCGTGAGGGAAATAATCAATGATCCTTTGTCAATGCCTTTGCTGAATAGTTTTATGAGGGAAATTGATTGCACTCATCTGTCTTTCCTAACACGTGGCAAAGCACCACTCTCCCCCCCGCTATAAACACATTTGGCACCATCGTCCTCCAAGCCTTATTGTCCACATTTGCTTTGTGGGCAGTGAAAGAGGTGAATTTATGTAGCATGACGCATAAAATCCTGCAATCCATTTAAAATGACTTATATTGGTTTATCAGGTCACTGAATCTGCAGGACAAATAGACATTTATGGAGAGGCCTCTCTAAATGACCATTTGCTTTGCAACTTTGTCCAATGCATTACTCAGATACATCTGAGTAATTACTCAGATATAGCTTGCTTTCATTATTCATTAAAGGACAAATAACATGCTGATGATATCTGTAAAAATAATAAATAAATAAATAAAAAGAAGCAACAGCCTGTTTAAAAAACAAATGGAAAGCACTCTGCTCATGAAGTCAGTCTGTGCTCTAATCTCATAAACAGACACAGGCCACTTATGCTGCGGTTTCTCCAGGACAAAGTTGTTAATAGTCGAGCACAAACTACTCACAAAAACAGAGCAGTAACACAGCACCACCCTGTGGTCGAAAGGACATATCACAAGCTAAAGACAGGTACTACAATGTCAACAAAACATTTTGGAAAACTTGCAAATTATTTTATGTACGTAATCAAATGGTGAAGCTTCAAGGTGATGTCCAAGTGAAGATTCTTTTTTTTTTTTAACCAACAAGTAATAACTATATAATTTCATAAATACACAAATCTTCACTTCACTGGCACATCCAAACCATCCGATTTGATCGCTACGCTCTCAAAGTTTTTAGAGGGTTTTTAATGAGTCACTCTGAGCCTGGTGTACAGAACATTTTATTCCTAAAAACATGAAAATGGAACTTTTGCGCCTTAAGGGGGTGATTAAAAGAGATCAGCAAAATCTCCTCTGGAAGAACCTCTGACTCTTGTACGCCAGTAAAATAAAATTAGACATGAATTCTAAATCTGATTTAATCCAAGATTAAGATTTTCTGTTCTGAAAGCTGCGCCAATTCACACACATATTTTAAGAATGCCTAATTTGCATATATAAACATACAATTTCTGAAAATCCCTTAAAACAAAAAACAAATCCTTTAATGCAAGAAGTAATCTGAGGAAGTTTCATGATGATATCTTTGTTTTATACTCTATCCGCCTGTTATGAGTCCCTTTAAATGAACTTAGTTGTAAAAAGATTGTAAGGTAACACTCCTGCTATCTTGAACAGGTTGTTTAAGCCTAACAGCCACAGGTTAATGGCTGCTTGTCTGCCATCTAAGTAGCCAGCGTGGTGTAGTATAAACCTGTTGTAACAGTGTAACAATAAACTTTTTATATTCTCTTTTCTCTTGCTTCCACGTTAGTACTTTAGCTCAGAGATTTGTCTTTAGCTTTTCTATTAGTCCATCCTGGGACCACAGTGTTCATTTGACAGCTGTAATCACTGTTGGTATTTCTTATGAGCTAAAGAGGGGATTCTCAGTTTCATGCTGCATCTGATTTCCTGGGGCGTAACATTAGCCATGTACGCTAGTAGAAAGTTCCTCCTAGCAGATTTCTGTTGCAGAAATGGTTATCAGCTGATGTGTAAAATCTGAAGTAGATAAGAAAAAGCAACACTGAAGAATCTGGAGGCCTCCCCAGTGTCGGCACTTGACAGATGCAGAAGTCTGAGGTTCATCACAGGAGGAATTACCTCTATACGATGCATATTTTCCAGCAGCTGAGCAAAGGAGTGGAGCTCCACCAGAGGGACCACCTTTCTGCTGGAGGACTGCTCAGTCTGAGCCTCTTTGTTCACTGCAGGAATCAAGGCGGGAAATTCCAGGTGGCAGTGTTTCTAAGAAAGAAGCAGAAAGTAAAAAGCAAAGGTGTTAAAACCACGAGAAACTGCTTGAATACAAATTACTGTGTTGCAAGGCTGTCTTATTTTTGTCTGAGCAACAGCCCAAAACACAAAGATACCCGTTCTACTCCAAGCCTAATCTTCCTACTGACACAAAGTACAAATTGAGGTAAAACTCCAAATGAAAAGATAGAAAGGTACTGACAGGCAGCAAAAGCTGAGGTGTGGCAGGAGGACTGCTTGCAAACACAGTAAAAAAAGTTAAACAAAGATTCGTACCCTTTTCCTTGGGTTGGTTTTATCCTTGTTCGCGAAGACCAGACTGATGCTGGAAGCGCCCTGCAAACCATTCCTCTTCTGGACAGCAATCAACGCTGATTTCCAGGGAGAAATGTGGTTCCTAAAGCCACTCTGTAACAAAACAGGAAACGACCATGTTGGCTTTGTTTTTAAACAAAATGAGTCATATTACAAGAGCGAGTACACTTTATATAGAAACCTTCATCCGTGATGGAATGGAGAGTGTCACCAGCGCAGGGCAGAACACTTTGTAAAGTGACAGTAGGTGCAGGAGGAAAGGCTGCCTTCCCTGAGAAGAAAACAATCAATATGAGCACATGTAATCAGTCCCATCTTTGCACTCAGCAACACATTTTTCTTTTTTTCTTTTTAATCATGAAGAGTACAACAAGGGCAACTGGAAGGGTAAGTGTTTATGGGAAAATTGTGCAGTTGCATTTCTGTAATCAAGCACCAAAAAGATTCTCACACTGAGTAAGGAAAGAATGACCTTTCCTTGAACTGCAGGATGCTTACCAGTTTAGACTGTAGTTCCAGTAGCTTCCTGACTCTGAAGACTCGCACTACAGTGACAAAATGAGATGTTAATGATCTTTAGAGGTGTGATGAGAAAAGGGTGAAATAAAGAAGTAAACTAGGTGGGAAGATATTTGGCTTACCGCTTTCCTTTCTGGTCAAAAGATACAGAAGATGGCAGACAAAAGGGCACTGTAAAAAAAAAAGACAATATAATTCAATAATTCCCATCTCATTTTTATTCTAGCGATAGATAATATGTCAAGTAATGTTGGAGGAGAACTGGAGCCTGTTTCCATATGCAGACAGACAGACGGACGGACAGAGACAGAGAGAAATCAGTTTGGTGAAGATTGTGTTAATCGTGTTTGGCTTGACGCCATCAGATTTGTCTAAATAGATTATTAAAACCACGCAAAGATCACCAGCACACTTACCAGATTTTCATCTGTAACAAAGGCGAAGATGAAGCCATAAATAGCTCGTAGCCGGTCCTTTGCATCAATCATATCAAATACAGTCAACACCCACTTTATGAAAAGCACCTACATGGAAGTGAAAGAGACAAATGTTTAAATTATCCTAAATTCTTAACAAAAAAGAAAAACATGAAAAGAAAAAAAAAAATGCAAACTCTTCCAACTTTAGAAGCAAAAAGGTACTATTTGTTTTTATAACGTAATAGAGCTGCAAGCAGCGATGAAGGAGCCAAGAAGTTCAGCAGGGAACGACTGCCACAGCAACCTGGACTAACTATGTTAAAAAAAACATGTCTGCAGGAACCGATACGAAAAAAAAAAGATCAACTGGCTTCACCATCAAATCTGATTGGCTGTGACAGACAAAATCCACACAGCGTCTGTTTGGCCTGAAAACGATCTGTGTCAATATTAAGAACGATTGGACAAAATGTTTAAATTATGAAAAATGTCTTAAGCTTTCTCCAAGTTTCCAGAATTTAAAGAGCTAAACTAATCTTTTATTACATCCTTTTGTTTGAAGTTAATGACACAACCTCTGTAAACAGAGCAATGCAATCATTCCTTCAGTGTGACCCCAGAAACTCACTGGGCTTCAAATCACATCAGGAGAGGTTCAGAAGCAGAGCATTTAGTCTGCAGTCTCTTCTCATTCGTATCCTTGTATCCTTTGTTTTGTTTCCTCGTTCTCAGAGAACTTAGCCCCCGTACAGCTTAGTATAGTTTGCATAATAGTATAGTTTGTTAGTCTGTATTGTTGGGATAGTGTGCATGTTAAGGTGCTGGATGCCCTCATTTCCTTCAGGATCAATAAAGTATCTATTATTTTGAAAATTGACCGGTATCTCTGTGCTGCTCCTGTGTCTCACGTCCTCCACTTTCCAGCTGCTCTTTGCAATTTAAAAATAGACCCTGTGCCACTTTTAGTGTAAATAGAGCTGAAAAGGTGCGCTTGGTGGATTTGCAATCATTTTATTGAGTGGGCACGATTAGCTCCAGTGGCTGCATCAGAGCTGACACCACCGCATTCATGCTTTCTCTGGGCAATATTCTTCCAACCAATAACTAATGAACAGAAAAGAATGAAAAGAATTTGGACAAATCAAATAAAGTTTTACTCTCCAACAAAATAAACCTAAAACGGCAGCCAAAAGAAAAATAATATGGTTTTAATCTTGAAATGGTCTTTTTTTTTTTAGTGCAAATGTTTTATGTGCGCTTACCTGAGTGCTGATGGGAATTTTCCCAACGCTCAGCCAAACCACTGCTCGAACAACAGCCTCCTGTGGTACCACAGAGGCAGGAATCAGGCACTTGAGCACCCGGACACATGGAGCAGTCCCTGCACAGAAAATTCAGAGACAAAATCTCTTAAAAGAAAGGAACTGTAAAGACAGACTGTCGAATGACGTTATCCAAGACATTAACACGCATTTTTGACATTATCCAGGTGTCTTTACATTTTAGGGAATCAAACTCATGCCACACTGATGGGAAATAATTCATAATTAATGTATTATTATAAAGTTCTTTTCAATTAACCTTCACAAAAGCACAACTTTCAGTCAATTTTACATTGTGGAAACCCACAGTGAATCTGTCTTTCCTATATGTTCTCTGGTTCTACCGACAGTGCAACGACTGGAAGGCTTTGTGAAGTGTTGGCCTCAAACCAAAAAGCACACTTGCTAGGTCCTCAATACGTGACAGATTCTGACTCTCTACAACTCTGTTACACAAGCCCCTTCTTCCTGCTGGAAATTCCCTAATTTACCTAATTCACAGAAGATGCTAAGAGAAAGTCTTACCCATACGGAGGCTCATGGCAAACTCCAGCATAATAGAAACTGCTTCTGGGGGAAGTCCCTGACTATAGGCCACCTTCTCCACATGCACCAGGTTCCTCTCCAGCTCATCATTCCCGTGAACAGGAGTCCCTGCTTCAACTACAGGGGGAGAGGAGACATCACATTAGAGCATGTATGTCTGTATAAATGGTAAAACACTTAAACTGTTTCCTATAGGAATTATAACAGACATATTTCATAAATATCATAAAACAGGATGTAAACTATTGAACAGTATCAGATTTCAGGCAAAAGAGAACCAGTTGAGTTATACCTCTCGTGGTTGGTTCATTTGACTTGCATGGTCTTAAAATGTACAATGTAACGTGTTCTATACCAGCTGTCTTCTTGGCAAAAAAATTATTTATATATATATATATATATATATATATATATATAGATATATATATATATATATATATATATAT
>JAVDPK010000857.1:979492-1001029 GCA_034780415.1 Cichlasoma orientale | reverse complement strand
GAAAAACAGTTGCTATTGGGTGATAGGATATGAGCTGACATAAACAGTTTGCTTGAACAAACTCGTTTTTCTACCAGAAATCGTGGTTATTACTAACTGGGGCATAAAACTGGATATTTTTACCGTTTAGCTGAGTGTAAAATCCATCATAAAATATTCATGCACTGGGTGGCTCCTCATTAAGAATAACAAAAACAGACCACAGTGCTACCAACATCTAGTCAAATCATGGGAGTAATTTAGTATTTTAGACTTTTTGGTTATAAGGAGGTTTGTGATTATTTAGATACAACGTGGTTGCTGAGGTAGTATTTGTTTGTGTGATGTTAGACAATTTTTAATGTGTCTTTATTGCTTACATGCTAGAATATTTAAATACAATGTGTGGCAGTCACATTTTCAAGAAAACACCAAAACATAAAAATATAGAGGCAAGTACAACTGTAACTACCATTGCAGACAAATGCAATGGTACATATTGGAATGAGGAAAAGATTCAAACAACTTCAAGTCCACGTTCTATCAAAGTATATGAACAAACTGAGAAATAGACTAACCAGGCTGAACAGCTGTGGTCACCAGGGTCCCTACAGTTTAAGACAAGTTAGATTTGAGATGTTTTAAGACTTTTTTAATGCCACTCGGGATGAAATATAAGCTTAACAACCTAAACCTACAGCAAGTCCTAAGAGTTAAAAGCACAAGTTGTTTGGTTCGTGTGATTAAACTGAGTCAATCAACAACCAACCATCTACCATCAACGTTGGTTAGATTGTTGGAACTACTGAATTGAACTGAGACATGTACAGAATGTCAGTCCACTGAATCCTTTCGTGCCAAGCCTGAAACGCTTTATGTCGAAAACACACTCTGGCTTGCATGCATGTTCCTGAAGAGCCAATTTTCATCAAAACTGCATTTACAATGTAATTTCATGCAATTTTGAGTGGACTGAGCAACCTGGCCATATTCTGAGATCTTAACATGCACTTTCAGAGAAAGTCATCAAATCCTCCGAAGCCGCCAGGCTGAGAGTTTTTCCTGGCTAGATCCCTGCTAATTTGGCAACCTTATCATAAACTTATCTAAATTATTTTAGTCACCCCTGGGTTAGTGAAGATATAATACATATTCCAGCAAAAATATGCTTTCAATATAGTCATTAAATCAAAACATGGCTCGCCACCAACTTTCCCCCGTCTACAATGCAGTCCTGAGCTCCCAGGCGCCTAAACCCCCCCATTCAAACCTTTCTTCAGGTAACCTCAATAGATCACTCGATAGAATGGGGCGAAGTCCCAAATTGGTTTCACCCGAAACCACTGATTGTGGTGACCCGCTCCTTCTTTTACACCTTTGCGCATGTGAACAATAGTGAGTCACAAGCATCTCCAGGGAACAAGCCCCTACTGGGGTTTAAATACCTGGGTCTCTCTCCACCTTCTGGTTTGAGAATGGAAGAAGCCTTTCGGATGAGAGGTGAAACGTCTTCAAAAAACATGAAGAGTCCAGTCACCTTTTTCAAGCTCCAGAGACTACTATGACCTGGATGACTGAGAACCTACACAGACGTTAAGTGACCTAGGTCAGGAGTCAGATAAGGGGAATCCCCGTTTTCTCCAGTCAATAATGGTCAAGCAGGTATAGCCAATCACACAGCACAATATGATCACATGATTGGGCTAAGCCAACCGCGGCTGCATATCATTAGCATATATTATCATAGCATTCGCAGCCTGTAGATTAATACTAATTTGATTCCTTATGTGTTCTTGAATGCGAAGGTGTGTCCAAACTTGTAACTGGTACTGTATCTTAAAGAACACATATGCCAAATTTCATGGCTTAACTCCTTGTGGTTTTGGAGTCTATAGACCGGAAAGGAAAAACCTCACGGACAGATGCCAGGATGATAACACCCTTTCACCCTGAGACAGCTGGGTTAGGCTCCAGCCCCCTGTGATACTGAATTAGATAAGTGGAGAATGGATGGACAGATGATTGACCTTTTCTTTATAACACATTAAATCAATCTATATTTCCAATTAAACTGTAAAAATAATAGCCCTGTGATACACTGGCCACTCGCTCACTGTCAGCTGAGATGGGCTCTAGCCCACAAGTGACACTGAAAAGGGCAAGTGTTTAAGGAAATGACTGGATGGGATGGATAGTAAGTGTGACTATTTTTCCATGTCAACTAAACCTCTCAGTTCATGTTTTAATTTCCTTCCATAATTTATTGATGAATCCAAGTCACTGTAAAATCCTAAAGCTGTACACACCAAATGCTCTTTTCATACATGTTAATAAAAATATTTGACGCACTTTCAGACGTACAGCAGTTCAGTACATCATAACCCACAGTGATCTCAGTAATCAACCCTAAGCAGAATGATTACCTTTTTGGCAACCTCTACAAAACTGAACTCCAAGTTTCATAAAAGTGGGATATATTTCAGAGTTGTTGTATTGGATTAGATTACACAAGTGTACCTAATAAAGAGCTCGGTGAGTGAATCACATATAAACTTCAAGGCTACCTTCAGCAAGATCTGCGGCAGTCATATAACTTCTAAATATGTCACGGAATCAAACATGATAAGAGGACTCTTCAAAATAAAAGATTCTTCGTTTGTATAGATAATTTTATTACCGCAAAACATTCAGTAACAAACTATCCATTGGGTTTCGTTTGTGTTAAATACAGATTTCAAACCAATCCCCTGAAAATAGGATCAATTTGTGAGGCTCATAAAGATTAGGACCAACTTCAAAATTGCTTGGGGTAGAGCTTTGAGATTGTGCGAGGTCCCATTGACGTATTAGAGGTTTAGTGTTGTATCGATGTTAAGGTGAGCTGGCATGGGCTGACCCTTTTGTCTGAATACGACGCAAAGCCTGCTACTTAACATCCAAAGACACGAATATTTTGGCTACCCCGGGGTCCCAATGCTAATACACGGGAGGAACCTAGCTTGCTACGTTACACGCCGCATTAAATATAAAAGTAACAGAAGCATCCACATTCTTCCTGGCCTCGTCGGGTTTTTATCATCTGATTTATGCTGAGCCCTAGATAGCTGGTAGAAGCAACGCCATAATCTGCTGTTGAGCGGAGATTTATATTTTAGACCTACCGTCAGAGAAGTACTTCAAGGCTAAAACAAACGGGTCCTCCGCCTCGTTCTTCCTTCTCTCCTTCTCGGCAACTCTCAGACTTCTGTTACCGCTCCGACTGGACACAGACTGGTCGCTTGCAGACGATCGGTCTGAATCCGACAGGTTTTGCGTTGCTGCCATCTCTACATTGCCAAAACTTAAAAACACTGTACCCCCCTTGGTCTTCGGCCATTCAAACAAAACTCAAATCATCCGCGCGACCGTTTGCTCTGCGCTTGCGCAGTATGGTCTTTCCGCTCCGTTGCTTCGCGGGAGTTGTAGTCCTTTCATCTTCCACAGAGTCAGTTACTGTCCGTGCTTATCACCGGTGCAGATTTGGTGCTTCATGAGGAAATCTTAAAGTTTGTAATAATGTGGTGAGTAGCTATTTCATAATTGCTTTCATCTATCAAAATCTGCTTTTGTCAAAACCATATTTTCTGCACCCCATTTCGAGGATGCAAAAAATAATTTTGTGTGGTACTATCCCAGGGCAGCACGGTGGTGCAGTGGTTAGTGTTGCCTCATAGCAAAAAAAAAAAGTCCTGGGTTCAATTCCACCTTGGCCGGGACCTTTCTGTGTGGAGCTTGCATGTTCTCCCCGTGTTTGCGTGGGGCTACTCTGGTTTCCTCCCACAGTCGAAAGACATGCAGTTACTGGGGTTAGATTAACTGGTGATTCTAAATTGCCCAGGTGTGAATGGATGTCTGTGTTACCCTGCCTCTTGCAGGGATAGGCTCCAGCAATATATAAATGTATTCACACTTGGGGTGGCTGTGGTTCAGGTGGCAGACCAGGTCACCTACCAACTGGTGTGTGTGTTACATAAAAGCTTAGGCATAGCTAGAATGTGGTTGCGATTGGGTGAATGAGACTTGTTGAGTGCTCAAATTGAGAAAGATGCTATGTACCAGTCCATTTTATTTACCTAAGAACCACAAATTACACATTTCAGATAATGAACTTAAGGAGGGCTTGGAACTCTTTATATCAGCCTAGTAAATATCTGATAATTCAGCTATATGAGTCTTTTTATTTACTTTGGTGCTCACAATGAAAAATGTCATTTGAACTCTGAAGCTATATTTTCTCAGCATATATCTCAGCAGCCACTCTTTATTACTGTACAAATGCTTTGCCCACAATTAAATGCCACCTCTTATGAGTCTTCTAACATACACATGCTTGATTCTCTGCCCAAGTGTAGTCTATACAGACAGATAAGCTGTCTTACCCCTCCTCTTTTCCACAATTGGCACAGAAAATCTTCAGAGCAAGCCTCACAGATAGATTTTTTTAAACTATGGTTTACAGACAATTTAAATCAGCAGCACAGTCACCAAACAGAAAATGGGACCGTGTCTCAGCTTTTAGAACAAAGATCCTAACTGAGCGTAATGGCTCAAAATATCAAAGTGGCAGCCATGATAAGAGCATGTCAAATTGTGGCGCTTCAGTTCTTCCTTGTTTATCCCCTTTAGGAGCTTCCTTTACAAAACTCAACATGTTATGTCTATCCTGCATCATTTTTTTCATACAATTATATGTATTTATGTCAATAAGTATGCCTGGAAGTGGCATGTCCATGTCCAAGAACACACAGGGCAAAGGATCTAAGATGCCCATAGTCTTAGCCACCCATCTTTACAACACTAACCATATCCAAAAATGCAATATTACCCCACATTTTGCAGGGATGGTCCTCACAACAAAGGAAAGGAAATTTCAGCAGGCCAGAAATCTCAGCCGCAGCTCAGAACGAAATTACTTGTTTGTTTTCATGTGGATAAAGCTTTTCTGCAAACATCACAGTGATAATTAGTCCGTTAGGGAATATAAAATACACAACGACCATCCCGTCCCTCTTTCATGCTGAGCCGGAGGAGAAGTGACATAAGACAAAGAACCATGAGCGCCAGTGTGTACAGTGGGCCTGTTTGATTCCTGTTCATGTGAGGCGTGGGTTTTTGCTGTGTCAGACACACAGCTTTGAGTTCAGGCCATCAGGAATCATCTTATAAGAAAATTCACACGAACAAATCAAAATATCTAATTTCCTCCCAACAGATTTCATACTTAAAAAAAATAGCTCAATGCCACCCTGAGTTAAGCAGTATTTTATAACAAACCAATCAACGTCCAATGCACAGAATAAAATGACCAGCAATTGCCTTGCAGAGCTGTGGCAAGCAGTACTTTTCTGAGTAGTTTGTAGCTTATGTGCTAATATGAAGGAATTACTTTGACAGGGACTGGCTGAAGTTATATAACAAGGCTACAACACAGGGGGGAAAAAAATAACATCATCCTGTGATTCATCTTTAGGGTATTTTTAGGTAACTTTAGTGGAATGATGGAATGAAATGCATGACTGCTAATAAAACACCGTCTAGTCAGGATCAGCTCCAATTCTTTATTTTAAGTATACCATTTACAGAAATATTGTGAGTCTCAAAACTGACAGCCTTTTCAACTGCAGCAGGAATGCTTTTCACATCTTTAGAGGAGCAAAAACAAACCCATGATTGGAATTTGAGATTTCCAAGTGTGAATTACAAATGGTAAAATCGAGCTTCAACAAGAAAAGACCTTTCCGGTTTAGTTATGTTCTGCAGTGCAAGCCAGCAGCCGACATTTGAGGCAGCGACTGCTGTCATTCCCAGCTAAACAACTTCAGTGCAATAACTGAACTGAAAGGATGATATTCAGCTTATTTTACTTGGAGAAGATTTCATGCGTACGTCTGCAAAAGTCTACTGAGATGAAAACTAAAAGAGGATTCATAAGGGTTTGTTTTGTGTGTGTGTTTGTTTTTTTCTGAAGTAGCCTTCTGGTAACACTGCGTCAACATCAGATGTGGATATGCAAGACTAATTAAAACGTACAATTAGCCCAAAATTCCCTCATCAGTGCTTATTTCAGTTTAAATTCTGTAATCTTGACCAAATTAAAACATGCTTTAAATTCATTATTCATTATCTTTCCTACCTACAGTATAAAAACAAATTAGAAAAACAAGCTACAAAGATTCTTTCATGAAAAACAGCATTCTCAAATCAACTTAAAACATAAAGGAAATCCATAGTTAAGTAAAACATTGAACACAGTGTAGGAATGAAATAAATAGGGAAAACTGGATGGATATGTGTGACAATGAGCTGAGCTCATCAGTTTCCAAAGGTACGATTGTCCATGGTTATGTAGAGGACGGATGGGTCAGGAGTTCTGAGTTTCATAGTAAGAGTGCAGAGGACTGGGTGAGAGTCATCAGTCAACCAGGTGGATGGGACAGAGGATATGTGTGTGTATTATTACTAGTAGTGACTGGTTCCTTCAAAATTTGAATGACTACAATCCATAGAGGCGCACCAGGTTCCCTTTGCTGTGGGTCGGCCCAGAGTGAAACAAGATCTTAAGACTGCTTGACCTTGTTCTTTTCCTGATCGTTGATGTGCTGTTCCTCTCTGCTGTCGTCTCGCTCCGGCCGGTCATCACTCTGGCGGGCAATGAGCAATCGGCAGGTGAGCAGAATACCAAAGACTAGAGCGTGGGCGTACCGTTTCAGGGGGTCTCCTACTAGCTGGTGAAAGAACAGCACAGCCAGCATAACAAGCAGCAGCAGGAAGTTGGCCACATCCTTCGGCCGGCCCGGCACGAGGGTGAGCACCACGCCACAGCCCACCTCCAGAGAGCCAATGATCTTACGTAGCAGGACTGAGCTGACCCCGATCTTCTTCAGACCTGGCAATGCTTTGGCATAACTCTTGTATGCTCTTTTCTAGAAGGAGAAAAACAAATCTTCATGAATATCTATTGCATTTAACTGTGGCCTACAAACTCCCAAGGATGACTTTTAGTTAGGCCGTTTCAAGACCAGGTGGAGTCACCACACTCAAGTCAGCAGGTGCAACATCTAAATTACAGTTTATCATCACTGTGGCTGCACAAAGACTCTCCAGCCTATTGCTCACTGCTCAAAAAAATCTGTAAACTCGTGCAGTTATGATAAATAAATGAGCTTATTCGATTGGATATGCAGTAATTAAACCAACTGGCGTGCCATCGATGATCTTGAACGGGATATTTCAACATCAGCACCGTAGGTGCATCTCACAGAAATTGCTCGAATGCGTCGCCATTGCTCTCCAGCTGCTAAATTGCTTATTTTTTTAATGCTTGGCAGGCACAACACAATTAATAGGTTATAAAAAGCAATCCGTCGCTTCCAAATCTGTTAATTATTCCGCATGTATGTTTGCATCTGAATTACAGCATGCTTTAAGGGGGAACAAAGTGCTTTCATTCATTCATTATTCATCCCTATTCAGCAAAGGGTAGACAAATTTTAGACTATTTTGTGTATACTGTTTAAATTATTTTACTTGTATTAACACTAGAATAACTCGATGTCAATCCTAATACATAGTGGCTTAGCATGTGTGCTAAAAGTGTTATTGCAGGCAATATAGCAGGTCTAAACATTTATATAACAGCACAGGACTCTCCACTGGGAAAATAATGCATCACAAAGGCACATTTAAAGAGCAAGCCAGCACTGAAAGTATTCATTAACCGTATCTTTTACTATTTAGGTCAGCTTCCCCACGCATTATTCGAGTCTGTAGCCAACGCAGAACAATGGCCTTTACCCCCACAGATGCGGACACTTCATGGGTAAGACTCAACGCTACTCACCATTTCGTCGTATGCATCTTTGCTTAGTCTCGGGGTGAGCTTAATGGTCCCCATAAACACGAAAAATAAACCCAGAGCAAAAGAAAGGGCCACAATGGTTACTGTCCTTGGTGAGGCCATCTTTCGTTACCGTGCGTGCGGACAGGTGCTTCCCGCTGAAATGAATGAAAGCCGGACCGTTTGCCGGTGAAGATGCGCGAGGGGGATGGGCTTCTGGATCGACCACAAAAATGGCGACTAGATGCCTGCCTTCTCCGCATCCAGCAGCAGGGAGGGATCCGTGGGAGGACCGCTCTTAGCCCGGACAACTTTACACTTTAGTACAAGAGTAAGATTAAAGGGAAGGGCCACACATTAAACTCCCGTAGTGCTGAATTATGTTGGACTCCATGAATTTGGTAGACACAGAAGATTGTTTTTACAATTTGCCGAGATTAAAAAGTCCTGGGTTCAAGCTATTAAAAAAAAACTAAACTAACTTTAGTGTATCAGTTTTGTGTACCCCTGAGGTTATAATGAAAAGATAACATGTAAAACCCATTTTCTGATGCGACGTAACTGTGTGTCCGCCACATTGGAGGAGGCAAAGCTGCGCTGTGAACTAATACAAGTGAATGGACTGAACTTCATAAAGCGCCTTTCTACAAAGTTATTTAACTTAATGCGTTCATTCACACATTCAAATATGCACTAATATACACTGGGAAACTGTTAGGCACAAAAAAATATTATTTTTTTCAAAATGTGAGAGTGGCCAGATATGATCAAAAACAATTCGTCAGTCTTTCCTGTGAAACTCCGCATGTCCTCCGCTCCAATATGGCGGCGACGTAGGCATACGAGTCAGCGCTCAATGCCGCATCTATGTATATATATCTATGATTTGACCACCCTTCTTGGCAGAATACGCCCTTTTTATACTTCCGGGTCAGGAGTGCGGAAATAAAAAATAGCAGGGTAAGCTGAACGGCTAATGTATGCGTGCAAAATGGAACAGCATAGTAAGTGTTACTGTAGCGTGCCTTTTTGCTCAAATAGCAAAAGAAAACAGCCATATTTGAGTTTTCATGACTTCCCAAAGGATAAACATGTACGAGTTAAATGGATAACGGCTATAAGAAGAGAAGAAAGTGCGAAATTTACTGTCCATCGTGGCAGTACATATGTGTGTAGCCAGCACTTCAGGCCCGAGGAGCTTTATGTAAGAGCGGGAGGGAGCCGAGTTAGACTGATGAAGGGGTCCGTGCCATCACGATTTGTGTGGAATGATTTTGGGAGTCGGAGGGAAACTCGTCAGACTCCGGACGAGAGGGCAAGTACTCGTCGGGATTCCGACATTGAAGCCGCCATGGGAGAGAGAGACGTGCAGGAAATCGAAGCGATGCGATGGGAGCCTGCTGCTAATGTTACGGAGCACGATTACTCGCGTCCCGCAGCTCCTGGTGAGTAACGTTACAATTAATATACAAATATACATGATAAAAAGTGTGGACAAATGACCGGCGTACATTCTGAAGATGCAGCACATACCTGAATAACCTGAATAGTATAAACACAAGATACTTCCTGAATAACAGTATATGTTGTATATAGTTTAAAACACATGTTGAAATGTGGTATCAAATATTTGTGTTGACTTCAAATTTACACAGTGAAGTACTAGCTTATTTAGAGTTAGACTGAAATGAATGTCATGTACAGAATTTGTCTTTTTTTTCTTCAGTGTAGATTAATATACTAATGTCTTCCTTCTGTCACAGGTGTAGTGGATGCTGCAGCTGCAAGGATAAAGGAGCTGGAGAACCAAATAAGCAAGCAGCTGACATTCCTCACAGACCAACCTAAGCTGGGTCGTTTCTGCTTAACTGATGGGGAATTCCACTTCTTCACACGATTCCCCTCTGAGGAAATATTTAAGTTGTTCTGGGAGTCAGTTGAACCATCAGCTTCTAGGATTATTTACTGGACCGAGGCGCAGAGGGAAGCCAATGAAACACCCAGTCCACATCGCAAGCTGCTCCTCATTGATGAGTGTTTCCTGTTTCTTTGCCGCATTGCTGCTGGACTCAAGGAACAAGCTTTGGCGTCAATGTTCATGGTCAGTTTGTCAACTGTTAGCCGCATCATCATAACCTGGACCAGTTACTTTTACCTTGTTTTGGGCTCTCAACATTCATGGATGACTCGAAAGCAGGTGAAAGCTACTACGCCTGAAAATTTTCGCCAGTACTGCCCAGAGGTTCGTGTGCTGATTGACTGCGCAGAGGTCCGCTGTGAGACAGCAACATCACTCACCCCGCAGACTGAGATTTTCTCAAATTATAAAAATCACACTACTTTCAAAGGACTGATTGGGGTTGCTCCCTGTGGTGCCATCACATTTGTTTCAAAGCTTTACACCGGATGCATCTCAGATCAGGAGATAATTCGGAGGTCTAACTTCTCCCACCTACTGCAGCCAGGAGATGGAGTGATGGCTGATAAGGGTTTTCAGATTGAAAAGATTTTAGCAGAAGTAGGAGCCACCCTGATCATCCCCCCTTTCAAGAAGTCTGCTCAATTCAGCAAGGAAGATGCAGAGAAGACACAAGCAATAGCACGTCTAAGAGTCCTGTTGGAAAGGGCAATCCGCAGAGTGAAAGAGTACCACATCTGGGATGGGGTTGTTCCCCTTCCCCTCACAGGCTCCATCAACCAACTTTGGACCATCTGTTGCTTGATGTCGAACTACCAGGGTAAACCTGTTTGAATCATTCTCTGTTCAGATACATGAATTTGAATCACCTCTGTGCCAAAATCTGCTTAAAACACTCAATCTAACCTGCCACTTTTCTTACTCCAGCTACTATAGTTTTCTAGTTGTTGTCACCGATACTGACCAGATGTTTTTGTATGCTGATGCTACTTAGTGTAAATACTCATTTTTAGTGAATTTTTATAAATATAATAAATCTAATATGTTTTTAATCAATGTGTCCTTGGTGATTAATGGATTAGTACTGTAGAAATAATTTAAACTGCTTGGTTTCAAACCTGGCTTTTAAGCATAGTCCACAAATTTTCAATAGGGTTGAGGTCAGGGCTTTGGGAGGGCCATCCCAGTCTTGTAGGGAGGGCCAAGAGCAGCCAATCATCTTTTGAGCTGTGTTGATGAGCAGCTCAAGCCTCCTCCTCTCTGCTTCAGTGCAGCCTCCTCTACCACACTGTGATACAATATGTCAACACACTCTCTATGGTGGCGCAGTAAAAGGTCACCAGCAGCTTTTGACCCGCTCGTTCCTCCTGAGCGCTCTCAGGAAGTGAAGTTGCTGCTGTGCCTTTTTGGTGACCGCTGAGGTGTTTGCAGTCCAGGATAGGCCAACATAGGTCCACACAGTCACCACTGATCTAGAGGGGGATCGGGTCCGAGCTATTCTTCCTGAAGTCAAAGATGTTTTCCTGGTGTTCAGTATCAGTTTGTTTGCTGAACTCCAAGCTGACAATTTCAGGATCTCATCTCTGTAGGCAGATTTATCCACCTCTGAGATGAGTCCAACAACTATGGTATTATGTATTTGCAATCAGCAAATACAGCTAGAAGCAGGGGCAGATGACTGCATGGGGAAAGGGGGCACATACCCAAAGCCAGGGCCAGAGGGAGCACTTTGCCTCAAAATTTCAGTGTGTAGAATAGTATTGTTTTAAACCATTGGAGCTGATGCCTCCAGATTCTGGTCAATAATGATTCTGACCGTGTGAATTTATTAATCCTGCTGGCATCCCCGATGCTGCCCCAAGCACACAACATCACATTAAATGGGACGTTGAAAGGCATTTTAAAAACGTAGTATGATTGTAAACTTGTTTGAGTGTCAGCTCTCAGTCAGTGAACGAGGAGAAATCATTGACAGTCTGTCAGTGAAAGCTGCACTCAGCGGTCGGCAAAGCTTAAACTGTGAGCAGCTGTGAAAGCGCTGCAGTCCCGCCTCCTGTGGAGGACATGGCTGCTAATGCAAATTCATGTTTTCACACATCATATTTGTACACGTTAAAGAAACGAGACGTAAAATGATAACAGAGTTCTTTCACTGGGTAAGTGGATTTTGCAACTGTTTCTTTCTGGGTTAATTTGGCCGTTTTTCTTTTTCTAATTACAATTAAATGAAAAATAAAGCATATAATAATAATGTAATAAGTGAAGTGGCGCATGTTAACACAAGAGCTCTTCTGCCTTTTTTATCCTATTTGATTGTACCCTGCCTCTCTCCCTATGACAGCTGGGATAGGCTCCAGCTCCACTGTGACCCTGGGATGGATGGATGGATGGCTTTATTACACATTTTTTCTTTCAGTAGTCGTCCTGTGACACTTTACAGGACAGCACCTTCACCAATGAAATATAACATTTTTGAATGATATTGCATATGATTGAAAGGTCCTAAATTCATCAGTGAGTAATGAGGACGCCAGAAGCTTCATCATAACTGATGATCAGGATCACTGAACAAAACACACGATTAACTTCATCTTTAACAGGTTCTGTCATTGCTGAAGTCTTTTGTCGTACAGTTGGTATGGATGAAACTCACAAGTCTTTCTGCCAAATCCAGAAACAGCAGCACTGAGTCTCAAATCTGTTAGACAATCTGGTAAATAGTTTCTCCAGATGGAGAAAAGGAGGGGGGAAATGCACGCATGATTATTAAATGTCAACTGAAAGTAAAGATTCAGTGCCTTAAACTAAATTTAAACTCTTCACCCACCTTATCTTCACACTAGTCAACCTAACATGTTTTTAGACTGCGGGAGGAAACAGGGGAGGATCGTGGAGCCTCTGCTCAATATGAGTTGATTAAATTTTTATTGTTGCTGCTGCTATTGTGTGAAGACATAAGACATTCCATGCAAATGTATTGACAGATGTTTATTATATGATATGTACGGTTGTAATATACAAGTGAGCGGTTCAACAATATGCAGTACTTTCCCCAGTGCACTGTGTTTAATGTTCAAACAATATAAAGAAACATTTTAAAAATCCTGTTTTCCTTACATTCAAAATAGCAAAAGTTCATATAAACAAAATCCTCGTTAACATTTTGGCCATTCACACAAGTTTTGATGCAACACATATTTTTAGAATTTGATATTATTCATAGACAAATATTCAGACCTGCCCTTCACTACACTTTGGAATCTGCCACTTCACTCCAAAGGTTCGGGGATCAGGTTGAAAGCCTACAATATGGGAAGTGATACAGGAGTAGTGTGTGTGAAGGAATGCAGTGTGTCGTGTACTGCTGCTGTGGACCCACATCCTCACACTCAGGGGGGGGCAGGACACAAGCAGAACTCACTCTCACTGTCCCTGATCCTGACGTTCTTTCAGAGCTAGTATTGCTTTCCGGTAAAGATCTGTCAGGAGACAGGTTCAACTTAGGACATTGAAGCTGCGATTTCATGATGTCAGAGTCCAAAGTGTTGTTACTGTATTTGATTGGTGGATGGAAGAAGTGGATGAGGCTCACCAAAGGTTGCAGAAAGGTCGACGGGCTGAGAATAAGCCGCAGGCATCTCCTCTGTGTTGATCTTGTTTTTTCTTTTTACTTTCACGGCTCTCTTCTTCTTCCTCTTTTCTCCTTTAGCTAGACATAAAACAAAAATATATATATATATTATTAGAGTTTAGATTCTTAAACAGGTAACCGCTGAAAGAGAATGTAATCCAATAACAGCTGGTGACAACCTTTCAGCGGCTTCTCGTCATTCTCAGGTGATTCCGGCACATCCAGAGTCTCTTCTTTCACCTTTGTTTTGCGTTTAAGTTTGCCTTTTTTTGGAGGGATCAGGGCACTGCTGGCTTTGTCTCTGTGACCGGAGTTTTCTTGCTCTCCTTCATTGCCATCGCCGTCCTCTTCCTCTTCTTGCTCATTGTCTGGCTCGTCATCTTTTTCACCTTCTTTCACCTTAACCGGCTTCTTCTTCTTTGTCGTCTTAAGCTTCTTTTTCAGTGAATTGTCCTGGAAATAGGTTTCGTTTATAGTGACGCTCTTAAACTATTCGTGCATGTTGACATTTAGACTGATTGAGTGTCAGTAGAATTGGTTTTATAAAAGCTACAAGATGCTTTTCTGACCTTTTGCAGCATGTTCCGAATGGGCTGCAGCTTTCCTTCGCTCTTGGGCTTTTTCTCCTTGTCTTTGGGCCGATGAACCTTGCGAAGGTCTGACTTGCTGGATCTTATTCTGAGGTGACAACAAATTCATTTAAAAAAAAACAGTTAATGCTATTATGTGCAATTTCTGGGCTGGGAAGGCCTCTCTTACCGTTCAACCTTGGTTTTTCTTTGCACTTTTCCATTCTTCTCCCTCTCTCTTGGCTCCAGAGGCCTTTTGCTGTCCTGAGCTACTCGAGCACACAGCTCCGGATAGTCCAGACAAACAGCTCGCAGCAACCAGCGAAGGCCTCGCAGAGTCTTTCTGTCTGACCAGCGTCGCAGGTCCATTAAGGCTGAACAAGGCTCCTGAGTGGAAGCAAAAAAAAAAAAGTTCTGATTCTTTGCACATCTAAGGTTTCCCCCTGCAATTCTGTGCTGCAGTTTTCTCTATATTTTATTATAGGAGATTTATGTCTGGTTATAGGATGATGAATTTTGAAGTAATACTTACAATATGGCACAGAGAGCGGCTCTGGTTGACCAGCTTCTCTAAACACAAAATCTCAATCAATTCACTTCCCAGCAAAGCATTCATTTTATCCTGTTTGTTGGCCAACCTGAAAGCAGATGAGAAGCGTCACAATTTGTTCTATATTTTAATGAATAAGCCACCAGAGGGCACTGTTTGCATATGATTTTAAACTCAGACACATAAAACAGAGTGTAATTACACTAGTAGGGGCTTTCCTGCTACCCTCGGCTGTTTCAGCAGGTCCGAAAGAGCCTCCCTGGCCTCCTTTATCCTTTGCCTGTCATTGGAGTCCAACACAAAGATGATGCCATGAGCCTCTCCATAGAGCTCCCTCCAGGCTCCACGCGACTCTGCGGATCCTCCGGCATCCAAGAGTGTGACCAGGTAGTTCTCCACTCTCAGCTCATATCTAATGCAGCCGTGGGTGGGTCCTGATTCGACACCATTGGGGACTGAAGCAGGAAAACACAGGTGGGCACTTGTTGTATTTCTGCAATAAACACTTCAGGTGAACTTGAGGTAAAGTCACGTGCACATTACCTCTTAACATGCCTCTGATGGAGGATGTTTTTCCTGCTTTGTCAAGACCAACCACAAGAATGGTCACTTTCCTGCAGACAAGTAAATACATTATCATATTCGAGCAAACGTGGTACTCTTTAGCTTGAGTTTATATCTGTGGATGTTAGCAATAATCAGTGAGCTCATACTAAAAGAATGTCTAAAAATTATTTCCTTGAGAGATCTGGAAGTATTTTAATTTGAGTAAGTTAGGCAGGAAAACGGGGGTTTGAAAAAGGAAATGTAATATTTGTACCTGATTGGTTCCTGTATTTTGGAGACCCAGGTGCAGCAGTTGCTCATCAGGTTGAACATGTTTACTTGAGGTGAGCAAGGTGTGCACAGTGGCCACCATCTTCTCTGGAACTGGTACCTGCAGACAGATGGTAAATCTCAGTGTGACTCACACACACGCACACACACACAGATAAGGCCTGTAGGGTGAGTCACTGGGGAACACGGCCAGATCCATCGCAGAGATGCTTCGTGTCCGTCTCCTGTAGGCTTGGGAGACATTTACAGATGGTCACTCCCGACAATGCATTCAGTGCCAAGGGTTATCCTGGGTGTAGCTTCCGGGCCAGTAGCAGCTCTTAGTAATGTTTTATATGGTTCTCCATGAGAAGGGAAGAATGTGCTACTTTAAACAGTTCGTGTCAATGTATGATAGCAGCAGAGAGCAAGACTAAGTGAGCATTTGTCTTTAATATAAAGTCTTCTGTCCACTGAGGCGGATCAATGTTCCTAACTTTGGTGTTAGGAGATATAACAGCCTCCTCACTAAGGGGTAAAACACCATTCTCTGCACACCAACTACACCAATTTTGATGATGCAGTTTTCCTGTGGCTCTCTCATCTAGCCTCTCAGGTATCAACATTTTGAGAACCCCCGCTCTGCATCAGCTCCACAGAAAACCCGCCGTAATAGCTGATGTCATTTTTAGAGCTTCATTTCTTTCTGGTACCAACGATCTGTCAGACCCCTGTCAAGTATTTCTCCTGTATTTCTCAGTAACCTGTCTTGATGTTGTCTTTTATGACACTAAATGTATAAAAGCTCTCAGGTGATGGGACGTATGAGCAGTCAGCCTGAAACTTCCCAGTGCACACACAGCAGGTGCATCTGAGGTAGACCGTGTGCTTAAAAAAAAAAAAAAGAAAGAAACACTGGCACTGCTTTGTCAAGTGCATCTGTTCTGGCTCCGTAATCTGCTAAAGCCAGTTTAGAATGGCCTCCTTTTACAGTGTTGTTAACAAGCTGCCCCATATTTGTACTGACTGTAGATAAGACCATCCCTGTTTCTGCTATGGGGTACGTTTAGGAAGAGGGGTTTTCATATGAGTCAGAAATCTCAGTGTTTTAGACATTAAAAACAAGTTAGTTATGAGTAGTATTAAAACAAAATCCACAGAACTATATTTGCAAGTAGTACGCAGTAACAACATTTCAAAGTAAATATTTATGCCTCACACCCATGTGGAGTGCTAAAAAATACAATAAATCGATATTCTGAGTTTGTAAAATATAAAACATCAATTAAATTTGATCATTTTAAGAATTTTGTGGGAGTTTTTTTTTTTTTGGACAAATACAGTAATGATTTAATGTTTTTGCTTTGGCTGAACTATACTTTGTACAGTTTGTACAGTATACATACATATATTCATTTTTAGCAATAAGAAAAGGTGTAAAAAAAAAAGAGAGAAACTGGGCTATTAAAAAATGAAAAATAAACAGTTTTCCATTCAATTCAATAAAAATCCCAATTATCAGAAAAAAAGATGTGAAAAACTTTAAACCTACAATAAACCAACAACTGATTTGAAATCACCCTTAAAAGAACGTAACAATTTTAATTATAATTTCTTTAGCACATGAGAAAAAGCATGCCAGTCTGGAGTCGCACAAACACCAAACACGTCACATGGCTGCTAATGCAGTCACTCTATAGCTCACAACAAAGCATTTTAAACTCAGCAGGTGCCACCACATGTAAAAGGTGCAAAATTTAAAGGTTCAACAATCTACTTAAGGAATACTCACAGAAGTATGTCTATGTCCATGCATTTGTTTGGGTGCTCTTCTTTACTAACATCTTGTATCCATCAGCTACATAACTAATCAGGCTCACACTAAGCCTTTGGTCACCCCATGTGGGAGGTGCAACCTGGAAAATGTTGTATCGGCAGTTCAACCAATCCTAGAGCTCTCTGAGCCAACTGCTGATCCCATTGGATGGTGTGGTCCTTCTTAAACTCGACCAAATGAAGTTGCCTATATCCGTTCCGGAAAACTAAATGTGTCGGGTGGCGTGATCTGTGGCGTGCTTTGATCTCCTTTTCTTGGTGAAGTCAGAAAGTGGTAGCAGAAACAGATAGCTGCACAATTTTAGTCTCTCGGGGAGATAATGACCTCATAATGGCCGTTTAGTGTCACACTGCAATGTACTTACTGAGTTTACAATTAAAATAGAAAGATTACAGCCACCTAATATTGTGTTTTTCCTCCTTGTGCCTTGAAAGCAGATCGGACCCATCGGTGCATTTATAGGGGATGCCTATACTGGGAGGAGGCTGCTGCCATCAGGGAGTGCCAGTGCACTGGGGGAGGGTGCGTAAATATTCGCCCCTTTTAAAGTGACTGATCTAATACAACAGATGTCCTGCCAGTTGGTGGTAGTAATCTCACATTTTGTGAAATGGTTTTCACCTGCATGCAGAGAATGTGTCTCAAGTGATTGTAGTACAAAGGCACCAGTGTCTGGGAGGTCCAGTCACTGGTTAATCAGTATTTCTGGCTACAATTATGCCATGAAGCAACTCTGGGAAAAAGTTATTGAAAAGTATAATTCATGGAATGGATACATAAAAAAAAAAAAAAAAATCCAAGTCACTGAACATCCCCTGGAGCTCAGGTAATGGCTCATGTGTGAATATGCCCAGAGCACAAAAAGCAGACTTGTGACAGAGGCCACCAAGACAGCTACACTCAACGTCCACACAATTGTGTTCAGTAATTTCCGAGAAACAATTTAAGTTTACTTGAATCATTTGCATTATTTCAGTGAAATACTGTGTTTCGGCTGGTTAAATCAGCGGCTTTTCGTTGCGTCACTTCAACATTTTAGAGTAAAACGGTTTCTTAGGAGTTACTTAACACAGTTGGGTGGAACCACTTGACATAACTTTTTTAAGTAAATCCAAAAAGCATTTCTTTTGAGTGCACAGTACTTCGTTGGAATAACACAAATGACTCAAGTAAACTAAAAAAAATAATAATAAATTAGTAAATCTAAGTAAAGAGGATTATTTAAAACCAATAAAAGTGACATTTCTTTCTTTTTTGGAATGAATGACTGTTCTGAAGAGGTTAAAAGCTCCAGCAGCTGAAACGGCAGAGAATCTGCCTACAACAGCTTTGAATGTCGAAGCTCTGAGTGGCAAAGAGAAGCCCAAATCTCGACTAGAGTTCACCCGAGAACACGTGGGAGACCCCAGTGTTGACTGGAAGAAGGTTCTTTGGTCTGATGAGACCAAAACAAAGCTTTTTGGCCATCAGACTTGACACTATGTTTGGTGGACACCAAACAGTGCACATCACCACAAACACACCATCCCCACTGTGAAGCGTGGCGTTGGCAGCATAATCGTTTGCGGATGCCTCTTGGCAGCACGAAGGCATCTAAAGATAGAGGGAAATCCTGCAGGGCAGTGTGATTGAGTCCGCAAGAGAACTATGACTTGAGAGGAGTCAGCGAGACAATGACCCCAAAGCATACTGTGAAAGCTGCGCAGAACTGGCTTAAAGACAACAAAATTGCGGTGCAGTTTGCAGATGTGCAAGTCTGATGGAGGCCTGTCCACACGGACTCAGTGCTGCGATTGTGGCCAGAGGGATATCCACTAAATACTGGCTTAAAGGGGATGAATATTTATGCAATCACTCATTTTTTTGTTTGTTTTTTTTTTTGTAAATTCTTATCAAAAAAGCCAAATTCTGTTGACCATGATTCCATTTATAAAAGCAATAAAAGGGAAAAACATCAAAGGGGTTAAGGGGGCACTGCAGGTGGGGCAGGATAATAAAATCACAAATAACAGAATATGCATTAATTATTGGTGGATTTATGTAATACTCTTATAATAATTGTATATCTGTGCATGTAATGCTATGGATGTGATTTTTTTTATGCTTTTAGGGTGACTTTTTACTATTTGCCTGGGATATCAAGCTGGCTATACTTATTTTTACTTCTGTCACTCAATGAGCACAACAACAACAAAACAGACAGATAAAAGTTCATTTAGTGTGGATATTTAAGAGGAAATGAATAAGATATGATCATATTTAATGTGGAAAATAGATTTGAAAAGGAAAGTCACGGTGAAACATCTTCAAGAAACCCAAAGAAATCCAGTCACCGGGATGACTGAGAACCTACAGATTTATTTGCATACAGACGATACATCAATCTGTATAACAGCCATTCATTCTAATATTAGGAAAGCATCAACTGAGCATGTTACATAATGGTATTAATACCCTGATTAAGCTGTCCAGTACATCGTCTATGTAACATTAACCACTAGATGGCCTCAAAGTCACCGGCTCTATTACTGTTGCCTGTGGTTGCTGCGCATCATCCAGCCTAAATCCAGAGTATTTCCTGGCTCAGCATTGGCTCAGAATGCACACAGGCACGGTAAAAACTGTCTGTGCTGCCTTGTTTTAATGAAATCTATACATTTTCTTTGGACTTGGCTAATAAATTTCATCAGCACAGGAAAAACCCTGAAAGAATATAAATCCGTCTCAGTTCACTGTTTGCTGAAGAAATGGTTACATTCATTCTCTTTACAAAACAAGTTCCCTTACATATTCTACTAAATCCTTACAATCAGCTAAAACCTGCACATAGCTGACAGTGGGTTAAAGAAGAAGGGCTTCTGCAGCCATGATTCAGTTTGTAAGCAAATAAATGTGTAGCGACGTCTTTCAGTGACTTGGAGCAGCAGCTTCTGTGAGAGCTTTATCTCATTATGTCATTACAGCGACTTCCAATCAGGTACTGCCCTCCTCTGCTGAGTAAACTCATCCCAAGCTCTGACCACAGCCCCGTGTCAGCTGACACACACACACACACACACACACACACACACACGCTGTGAAAAACAGCAGCCGTTCAGCGCCACACCCCTGTCTGCTCCTCTTGCCCACATTGCTATCATATTTCAGAGACCCCCGAATTCTAATAGTGTAATCACTTTTCAACTTAGACTTAGGCTGCTTTTCACTTTCTGGTTTGGAATACCATCGAGGGAACGGTGTGCAGGGTATGCTTGGTGCCACATAATGATGTTTCTGTTTCCATTTCCCCACATTGGTAATGACCAACCTTATTTTACGTTGTGTCCCTTGTGCAATGCCAAGCATGATGACTTACAAATCATCTGATTAGACAAGGAGAGGTCATGTTTGGGGCGAGCTGTGCTGTGCTTAAAAACTGGAACAACTTCCTTTGTTATTTTGTAGAGATGAGGAAATGATAGCACAGTGTTACATCCGCTGTGGTGTAAGCTGTATATTTTTTTTTTGTTATTTCATAAAAAATAAATAAATAAATAAATAATAGGAGGGCTTATTTAACCTCTTGACATCCACCAGGTCATCAACAACCCAACTAGGGCTTTTGGCTCACCGGCTTTTTCATCTGGTTGATCCAAAAGGTGAAAAATTTATAAAAAAAAAAAAAGCCAAATATTAACCTAACTGCAACCCCACATCAAAACCTAAATGGGTGGGTCAGTGGAGGTGTTGGGCAATCCACTCCAGCTTGTGGCTTTCTCATGCTCCCTGAACAGTGATAACCCTTGTTTGCATGAACAGATGAGCAAACAACCAAATGGTTCCCACTCGTACTGCAGAGTGCCATCATTAACTAATGAGTGCCCTCTTAACAAATACTAATACAGGAAAGACATATCAGTGAGAAACTGGGTGAGGGATTGAGTGTAGTTTTAATAGTTCCCTGCACCTGTTCTTGTGGCTGCTCCACTCTCACGCCCGCAGGTCACTACAATAGAACCAAGCCCGCCCTGCTGGTGGAAACTAAAAATGGAGAGTGAAACTGATACCTGTGTGCTTGCCCTCACAGTGCTTGCATTTGGATAGGACAGATAGGCTACTACATGCAGTAAAACTGCAGCTTTATTTCTCACTCTTCTGTGTGTGTGTGAGCAGCAGTTGGTTTGAGACCGGGGCAGAATGAAATGTGACACTGAGTTGGGTTTGTATAACATTTTCTCACTGATTATTAGTACTTGTTGAAGATGAACTGATATGCACTGGTTACTTCAGAGCTTTGACCTCCTTCTCCTCCACTCACAGCGGCTGTAGCAGCAGTCGAAGTTTTCCTGTGCAGCAAGTCACATGTTGGCCTGCTGGAAATA
>JAVDPK010000857.1:933839-978847 GCA_034780415.1 Cichlasoma orientale | reverse complement strand
CTTTCCTTTCCGCCTTGTGTACTGATCTGTGCACACACCCAGCATGTTGAGCAGTATTCCTTCATTGGCTACTACACATATCTGGAGGAATTTACCTGCAGTTTAAATTTATCTTCTATGGACTCATCTTGCTTATTTTGAAAGTTTTTATCCCTCATTTCCGGTGCCTCCCCGTTTCAGTCTGACTTGACGCAGGCGTTGCGTGAAACTGTGAAAACATGACCCAACGACAGGCACACGCCGACACAGAGACAAGCAAAACACCTCCGGCACGGATCCAACTCCCCGGTGTTTAAACAGGAACTACAAAGGGCGTCCTGAAGCTTCGGAACACCCCCGAGTTTGGACGATCGTTTCCCGGTTGGAGTTACTGTGAGAGATGGGTGTATGACTGGCCTGAAGTTTGCCAATCCTGCACACTGACGGTGCAAATACGGACAGTGAGGTGGCTTCCTTTGGACCAAACGCAGGGACACAGTAACGCCACGTAGGACGACCACGGGAAAGCAAACAATACAAAAGCCTCCGGCGGGGGGATTGTATGATTGCCTGCAGTGGAGCGGCGGGTCAGTCGGTTACATGTAATGAGGTATCGGCGATGATAAACTCGGAGGAAAGTTTGGAGAGACGGCGCGTCAAAAGAAATATGTTGGAAGCCACTTCCAGTTAAAGTGGACACTCCGTCTGATCACTGCGCGGCGTATACATTAAAATCACAATGTGCGAAGTGGCCATGGAGGAGCAGGACAGGGAGATCTCGGACGAGGAGCAGTTCTCCTCGGTGGAGGAGAATGGGGTCGTGCTAGTGGTCAATCAAAGCCGGGTACGTCCTCCCTTCGGCGTCTTGCTGGCCACCACGCTCTACTGCGCCGAGTTCGTCACCGCCGCTGTGCTCTGCAGCATGTACCACAAAACCGAGGATGTGATCTGGATGAGCTTAACCATCGTCTTCATGCTGGTGCCCGCTGTGCTCATTCAGCTAACCTTAACTTTCATCCACAGAGACCTGGGTCGGGACCGGCCTCTGGTTCTCTTCCTGCACCTACTGCTGCTGGGCCCGGTTATCAGGTAAATGAGAAACATAAAGGCATTTCAAATGTGCGCGTTAAACGGCACCATGGGCTTGAAGCCAGGATACTTTGATTTACTGCTGGTCATTTTTTGTTATTACATTTGTTTACCCACAATAATTCGTTTGTTTTGTGATAAATGACCAATTAAGCACATTTAAAAGCAGAAGAGAGCAACTTACTGTAAATCCTCAGTACCCATGAATCCAGATGTTTAATTTCCAGTCATCTGTCCCTCTCAGTGCTCATTTCCACTTTCCAGTGCAGTGCAGTTACCAACAACTGCTGACTGCATAAAAACGGTGACAAGATGCTGCAGCTCTTTATTAATGAGCAAGCCTATTGTTGCTCGGATAAATTAGCAACTAAAACAGGCAGAAGCCCTGAGAAGTCACAGAACAGCATTTTTAAGGGGAAAGTTAAATATTTTATATCTATATTAGCAGTAATCTAACAGATTGTAAAGGCTTGATGATGTTTCTTTACATATATATGGCAGTATATAAACAGCTTAAGTTTCAAGACATTGTGCTGTGAAAAACGATCATTTTTCTGACATGTTAGAGACAAAGCAGGTAACAGGGAAAACTTGCAATGCTGAATCGCATTGATTCACTTGAAGTCCTAAGTGGGCGCGCAACTTCCAGTCTCCATGAACAGTGCAGGACAGTTAATGGGCTACAAATTGACACGCTTTGCAGACTGCATTAAAGGCTGGCAGTGCCCCTGAAAGCTGACATGACTCTGCATCGGCTGAACATTATGGAGCCGAGTAACTTAAAGATATGAGACGTGAATGAGCAGTAACACCCATTAGAGTTCAGTACCTACAGCCTCCAAACTGTCATTTTTAACACAATCTAACAAGTCTAACCATTGCAAAGACTGGCGCTAATGCAGCGCCACCTCATTCGTTTTTGCTGTTGTTGGTGCACCTAATAAAAAAATAAATAAATTGTATATGACTCTCAGTTACTTTGATGACTGACTGTTTCTTCTGTTTCATGGAACAACATCCCAGATTCTCTTCATCCGCCCTCTCAGATGCGATTACATTGTTTTCTTTTTCGTGGAATATCTTAAAACACGACAGGGTGTCAACTTTGCCTCTGCAGAGCTGTAACGAGCCCTAATTTGGGCTGGCTTAAATCAGTCCATATCCAGCCTCTTGCTGTTGCAACATAATGGTTGCACCACTTATTCTGCACTGAATCAAGCTCGTAGGTTTGGTAACTGAATCACACACCAGATGGAAAGCGTGTCCATTATGACGAACAGGCTGGATGAGTGAACATCACAAACTCCCACACCATTAAACATGTTGAATAGTAATGGGCTTCAAAACAAACAGCTCGTCCTGTAATATTGCTCATCTTCCTTGAATTTAAAGTCTCCCTGATGGTGAACCGCTGTATTGTAGACTCTAAAACCACTCTGTCAAATGACTGTAAAGAGCTTGTATATGCCCTTGCAGCACATGCTTCACACTTGTGGATCATATGGCACTCTGTAGTATGACCTCATCTCATGGTAATGACACCCAAAGGTCTCTGTGGTGCAGACCAGTCAGACAGCTGCTCAAGTGCGCCTGGACCAGCTGGAGAAAGAGGAAATGGGTTTTAGATGTTGCCAGAAAGGTTTTTATAAATGATATATGCTCTGTTCTGTTCTTGTAGATGAGACAGATGAGCGCATCTAGAAAAAAGAAAAAAAAGCAGTGGACACGTTCCGCTCTAGTAACAGGGAGGGGAAGAGTTCTGCTCAGTTTGCACTTCCACGTCTGTTGATCTGAGCTGAGATACCCGTCTGCCACACCGTTGCTCGTGTAAGAAAATGCAGGTGAAGATGAAATTAAAATCCGTGCTTGTTGGTCTGATTCTCTCTCTGAACTTTGATTTGTCACTGCAGTGCTCAGAGGCAATTAAATACATTTACAGTCACACAGGAGCGAAGGGTGTGTTCCCTCTTGTTTTCTGTTGCAGATTAGTTGCCCTGGAAAGAATGATTTTCCAGGAAAAAGCGCAGCTAAAAGGAACAGCAGGCGCTTTGATTTATGGCTCCGATTTCAGCAGAGCCTACCAAAGCAAGTTAAATATATTTCAGTATAATTTACAGATATAGAAAAAAGATTAAGATGAAACATAAATAACAGTCAGAGGCAGGGCTCTGTATTGTTATTCAAAAGCCAGCAAATGATCTTATCTCAAATGCTGAGCTAACACTACTGATAATGCAGTGTATTCAAACACGGGAAAGGAATTTGAGTCGAGGCTCACATTGTTCCTGTTTTACCAGTTTTAATAACTGAAATTTGAGCCAAATGCACATCACAAATCATAACAATGTAGCATACGCATAGAAAGAATCTGTATTTGCCTGCTGGGGCCACAAAATAGAGCTCTGGTTCCCACTGTAGCTGAACTAAAGGCATGGTGTCGGGGGTCCAGCCACTAGTATGTAATTATTAACATATATGAGGGGTAAAGGGAACAGAAAACACACCTTACCTTTGGTAAAATATAACTACATTTATGCCAGCGCTGTACTCTTTACAAGTTGAGCAAAAAACAAAAAAACAGTTGCTTAGAAACTTGACAGTGTCTCAGATGCAGCTTCAGTTTGTGCATTTAAATGATGCTCAGTTGGTGCCCAAGGTGTGCCACACTATCGCCGCCATCCCCAGCAGCTTGAACTATTGATTCAATCCAGCCTTGTATCAATATCTCGAAGCAGTGTCACCATTCTCCTCTGAACTCTGACCTCAACAAGGTATTTTCATCCAGAGAACCGCAGCGCGCTGGATATTTTCTCTTTTCAGACCCTTCTCTGTGAGCTCTGGAGACGGTCATGTGTAAAAATCTCAGCAGATCAGCCGTTTCTGAAATACTCAGACCGGCGCCAACAACCACGCCCGGTTCAAAGTCACTCTAATCACCTTTCTTCCACGTTCTGATGCTCGGTTTGAACTTCAGCAGGTCGCCTTGGTCATGTCCACATGCGTTGAGTTGCTGCCTTGTGGTTGACTGATTATATATTTGCACTAAAAAGCAGTTGAGCAGGTGTACCTAGCAAAGTTGCCAGTGAGTGCTTGTTGTTTCTTAGAACTGAATTATGCAATGCGTTTGTAAAATATGTTAACACAGTTACATTTTATTTATTTATTTATTTGAATGGAGCTCGGAGGAAGCGAACAAATGGAGAAAATACCGAGGACGGTCCTCCTGCAGGCCTTCCACGGAAAGCAGCTGTCGGTCAGCTGTGCGCACACTTGTTTTAGATCCAGCACACATCTCACCTCCGCCCGAAAATGCTTTGCTCGCGCCGTGAAGCAGCTTTTTTGCTGACTGCATGTCTAATGTTTGAACGCTCTTCACTTATCTGTCTCTGATGCCTGCCCGTAGTGCAGCAGTGAGGCCGGAAAAAAAACACTAGGTTTATTTTTACAGTACAGCTCATCCTGCTCTGTTCTTTATCATCATGGGCTGCGCTGCTCTGAGCAAATCAGCTCTGGTCCTTCTTGGCTCAGATGGGAAGCTTCCTGTGTGACTTAGGGATGGTGTAATTGCTGATCTTGTGGCCGCACTGCCAGACGCACCGTATCTGCTATCAAAAGAGGAAATTCAACCCATGATGTTCACAGCTAACTGTATAGACAGTGTATTTTTAAAAAAGCCTTGTTTTACTGGTTATTGAGTCTAGATCCAAACCATACAATGACTGTTGGTGTAAAAAAACAAATCAGGTTATCTGCTGCAGGGAGGACCTTGTCTTGACTTGTTTCTTTAAATGTATGAAACCAAAACGGGGACACACACTCCCCACAGTTCATTTCTTGTCAGCCACGACCAGTTGAAACATGCTGAGCTTCTTGTGTGTCTCAAACTTTAATGATCTGTTGAGGTTAAGCCAGTGAGCCCGATGGTGTAATCTCAAGTGACCAAAACGGGAGGATGTTGCTAAAGTTGCTGAAAGAATTTCCTGCATGCTCTTCTGCCCTATATAGTTAGGAATGTGAGTATTTCGCGAGTCTCTTGGCATCTCTTTAAAGACAGTTCCTCCTCTTTTGTCTGGTATGTGGCACACAGTGCTGCTGCATTCACACACTGAGGGAACAGACTGCATGTTTAGACTGCAAATACAGAGCAGTAGCCAATGTTTCCTTTGATAAATCCATAAGATGCTGCCATGAAAGTGAGCATATTGATTCTCTTTGCAAATTCATTTGTATGTCAAGTGAAATTTGGTCTGCTCTCAGTCGTTTTACGGACTCGTAAGTGCACGCTGGCTCAGGTTCAGCGCCATCATACTGCCTTCTGAGCACACTGTGCTGCCAGATTTCCAGGAAATGATATCAGGTTTTTGTGCCTCCTCTGTTACATTGTAGTAGACCTTGTGCACGAAAGCTAAGTGGCATCTTCGCGTGACTATGAGCATAAAGAAAAAATTGGTGCGTGTGCGCCTGCGTGACTGTGATTTCTCCTGCTCTCCTTCTACGATTGGGTCAAACACAGTTCAGGCTCTGAGCAGTGACCCACAGCACTCCACATAAAGACTACAGCTTTCCTAAAAGGAGCAGCTGAAACAACCGTGTCTGCAAATGTATTCCAGCAGAGTGACGTGACATTTAGCGCTCCAGTGGGAATACTCAGAGGGCCGTGTTTTTAGGGCTGTGCACTGCTTATTTCAAATAAATATTTTTACAGTGTTGACATGGCAAGGGGATACTTTCACTTTGGCTCTGTCACCTGAAATGTTTGTGGACCTTTAAAAACCCATTCAAAAAACTTTTTTTTTTTTCCTGACATTTGTTGAATTCTCACAGGCTTTATTTAAAGTAAGCAGTTGTACTTTTTGCACAGAAACCTCTTTCAGTCTAAAACCTGTTTCCCCTCTTCATGAATAGTGTATTTTTTTCCCTCTGTGACCAAACACTGGAAGCATTTACCTTGCAAACCTTAAGAGAACCACACCCTGAGACTTTGCTGTTAATCCATTCAGAGGCAGCGATTCCTTCCCCTGAGCGCCCCCTGCTGGAGCAGTGCTGTGTTTATTTACAAAGAAAGGTTTGATCGTTATTGTGTGACATATAAAAGATCAGTGTTGTGTCAGTAACAAATGCCTTAATGTCACATTTTAAGTTCTTAAACTAAACACAAAGCAGACCAACAAATTCCTGATGCATGACTCCTGGTGCTTTCCTTCTTTGCTTTGGAGCTTCTGCCGCCCGTCAGCGTTCACACGCTCACGGTAAATATGCTGATTTCACAGCAGAAATCACAACACATCAGTGTGGCGCCCTCTCCTTTAAACCTAACATTGCACTGCCCTCTGTTGGTGTGAAAATATTACTTCACTCTCACACACTCTCCTCTCGTTTCCTCAGGTGTTTCGAGGCCCTGGTGATCTACTTCCAGGCAGGTAAAGAGGAAGAGCCTTATGTCACCATCTCCAGAAAGATCGCCCTAAAGAAGGGACATGGGACACAAATGGAGTGGGAAATTGGCCAAAAGGAGCGCGCCCTGGCCACGCACATGAACGCCTTCAAACGCACCGCGGTTATCCAGGCTTTTCTGGGCTCCACGCCTCAGCTGACGCTCCAGCTGTACGCCACCATCCAGGAGAAGTACATCCTTCCTACACGAAGTAAGAATCACAGAGGGGGGAGGGTTCAAATGAACGTGGGTATCTTTAAAAAAAAAAGAAAAGAAATCATAGCTCAATAAATGTTAAAATGATGAAACTCATTCAGGTTGGCAGCTTTTTAAACCTTTGACTCATCACTTTAAAACTGTATCAATAGAAGCAGTCAGTTTTAGTTTATGTAACTGCAGCAGAGCGGAAGATTTCAAATAAGCTTTTACAGAGTAAACGACAGAACTATAAAATATCACAGGAATGTCAGAGTATTAAAACTTGCATCACACCTGAGTTACTGCAGTAAGTGTTGTTAAGCTGATGTGTGTACAACATACCAACATACGAACTCACAAGTGCACACTTGATGATACAATTTAGAAAAATTGTCGCTTGATAATTGAAAGATTTCAAGTTAGGCGGTTTAAGCAGCGATGCTGAGACCTCCCTCTCTCGAGCCACCTCCTCCAGCTCCTAAAGGGGGACGCCGAGGCGAGCCGAGAGATGTAATCCGGCGTGTCCTGGGTCCACCCTGAGGCCTACTCCTGGTAGGACACGCAAGAGGCATCCCAGTCAGTTATCTGAACCACTTCAGCTGGCTCTTTTCGATGTGGAGGAGCAGCACCTCTCCTGAATGACTGAGCTCCTCCCCCCTATCTCGAAGGGAGAGCCCAGACGCTCTGTGGAGGAAGCTCATTTCATGCCACTTGTATCCATGATCTCATTTCTTTAATCGGCAGCCACAGCTTGTGATCGTAGGTGTTCTCTCTTTACCACAACAGACCGGAATAGCATCCGCACTGCTGCAGATACGGCCCCAATCCGTCAGCCCATCTCCCGCTCCACTCTCCCCTCGCTTGTGGAAAAGACCCCAAGATACTTGAACTCCTCCCATCCGTGAATCACCACCTTATCACGGTGGAAGGGCTCGGCAGTCGACTCCCCGCTTGACAAAACTGGCTGTAGTGATAATTCTATGTAAGCATATAAAATGACCTGTGAGCACCAAAGCTTTTCTTGGCACCTTTAAACGCACCTTTAAAAAAATCAGTAGAGTTTCTGAAGTAGGCAAAAGTCAGAACTCTGACCTGGACAAATACATTGTCTGACTTGAGCTTAGTAAAAACATTTTTGGGTTTTTCTAAACAGAATGGTAGAAAAACACAAACCCTCCTGTAAAAACAACAGGGGAAAAAACCGTGTCTCTGAAGAATGGTACAAATCTGTGTTAAAGTATTATACCTCCACGCCAAGGAGGATAGAGTTTGTCCTACAAACTAAAAATAGAGATAAGAAGTGTGGGGGGGAAATAAGATTTAAATCTCAGTAGTAAGAAGGTGTACGGATTTGTGTTGCAGTGAGATTTTGCTGTGGGCCGTGTGTACTTAATACTATAAATGTAAACTTTTAGTTTTTAATTTTACACTAACTATCCCAGGGCAGCACGGTGGCGCAGTGGTTAGTGTTGCCTCATAGCAAGAGGGTTCGATTCCACCTTGGCCGGGACCTCTCTGTGTGGAGTTTGCGTGTTCTCCCCGTGTCTGCGTGGGTTTGCTCCAGGAACTCTGGTTTCCTCCCACAGCCCAAAGATATGCAGTGTGAATGGTTGTATGTCTCTCTGTGTTATCCCTGCGACAGGCTGGCGACCTGTACAGGGTGTACCCTGCCTCTCGCCCTGTGACAGCTGGGATAGGCTCCATCCAAACCAAATAACATTCAGACAATAATTGGCTAATTTTAAATCTAAATCTAATACATTTGCTAATCACTGTATATTTTACAGTCAAAGCGTTTTGGCAGTGGCACAAATTTTCTGTTGTACATTTTGCCAATTTATTTATTTATGTGAAGAGAAATCATGCACATTTCATAAATTTCAAAACCCTTTATTGGCAAATAGAAATCAAATGTATCCAAATAGTCCGTATTTACAGTGTTGGCCCTTCTTCTTCGTAACTTATCCAGTTCTCTGTTGCATGCTGGACATCAGCTTCTGGGCCAAATCCTGATTGATTCAAATTCCTGACTTAAATGATCAACCTTGAGCACAGTTTCGACCAATTGATCAGTAATACTGAAATATATAGAAATACTGCAAGTTCTTCAGTGGACTCAGTCATTATATCATTAAGTGATGGGCATTGATTTACAGGCGTTTTTTAAAATGGGAAATCCTCACGATTAAGTGATATTACACAGTTTGTACTCAAAAGCAGAAGAACTGTGTTGTAGCAAAGTGAAACACCAGGAATGTAAACTAGTGAAGCACCAACGTTATCAGAGTCTACAGGCATACAGGCAAGCTCCCACCGTTTAGTTTTCTTTGTGTTTTTTTTGCATGTCTGTCTTTGCACAGCTTTTAGGACCAGTTCAAATTTTGACCTGATGGTGGCACCAGAGGAAAAATATTCTTCCTCACTGATTCATGACAGTCCATCTGAAAGCAGCCCTCTTTCCTAGAAATACCTGTCCAATCTCTGACACTGTCACTTTGTCCTGTTCACGTTTCCCTTTTTGTAATGTTGTAGTGCAGCTGCAGAGCATGCACTGCAGTATTTCTCATTTTCATGTCATTAAACTTTCCGAGTGTTTCCAGGTTGACATAAAATTTTGATGTGGTCTCGGACCCCGCTGTATGTCTGTTAAAGTCTGATTATTTTAGGTGAATACGTCAGGTTTTCTGTGCCCGAGACAGCTACAGTTTTTCCCTTACAGTCCAGACTTGCTTGTGATATTTGTAAAGTCTAACAGGTGACTTGTGTGTCTGTGTTTCCAGCGGTGCTGATGGTCATCACCCTGATCTCCATCACGTACGGGGCTCTCGTGTGCAGCGTTCTGGCCATCCAGATCAGATACGATGACTACAAATTACGGCTGCACCCCAGAGCTTACCTGTGCATGATTGTGTGGAGAGGCTTGGAGATTGCCGCCCGGGTCACCGCGCTGGTCCTCTTCAGCACGGCGCTCACTTACTGGACGATCCTTGTCGCCATAGCTAACCTGCTCTTCTTCTTCTTCCTCCCGTGGATCGAGTTCTGGGCCAGGAAAGGCTCTCTAACCGAGAACGTGGAGAAAAACTTTTCCAAGTTGGGCACCACGGTGGTGCTGTGCATGTTCACGTTGCTGTACGCCTGCATCAACATGTTTTGCTGGTCGGCGGTGCAGCTTGACCTTACCCATCCGGAGCTCATCGAGAGGAAGCAGCGCTGGGGCCACCTGGCTATGTACTACTGTGGACGCTTTGTCGAGAACGTCCTCCTCATTACGCTCTGGTACTTCTTCAAGTCAGACTTTTATGAGTACGTGTGCGCCCCGCTGTTGGTGGTCCAGCTGCTGATCTGCTACAGTCTGGCCGTGCTCTTCATGCTGCTCTTCTACCAGTTCTGCCACCCTTTCAGGCGCCTCTTCAAGTACAACGTGCACGACTGCCTGCACTGCGCCTGCTGCCATAAAAGAAGGGGTGGAGAGCAGGGGAGGCGAGGGAAGCCGGGACACTCATACTCCACGGCAGCCACCATGGTGCTGGGAGCAGCGGAGCCAGTGGAGCTGCTGGACACTCAGGGCTCACAACCTCCTGACCTCACCAGTCAGCTGGGAGAGCGAGAGACGGATATTGTTGAAGACCTGATGGAGGCGGCCTGAGAACTCCTCTGAACGAAGCCTGAACGAACACAGAACCTTTGTTGTGTTTTTGGAGTAGGTGAGGTGGAATGTTAGAGAACATTAAATTCAAAATTCTTGTTCTGCAAGGTATTTAGGGTGGCTCCTGATGTTCTTATTAAAGATGATCCTGTACACTAAGAGCACCGCAAGGCCCCAGTATGCCAAATAACGCAGCATGCCGAGATATGCAGCGACGCACAAAGGCCGCTGTTGAGAGGGCAGTCTGAGCCAGGTGTGAGGGGAAACGTGCCAAGTGGGTATGAAGTAAACCAAACACTGATCAGGAGACCCCACCGTTTACTAAATCTCAGGGTTTTCACACCATGAAGGCCCTTTTGCACATGTGCTAAGAGACTTTTTAAGGAAAAAAAAAAAAAAAAAACTAAAAACAAGAGGAAGATAAGAAAAGGTCAGAAGATTAATGTATTTTCCTCATACCAACTGCTGTGATGAATGATGCCTTGTCTTGTTCATTGTTCACTGTGGCTGCCTTTTGTTTCTTTAAAAAAAAAAAAAAGGGCTTTGTGTTACAAAACGGAAAATAATAAATGTCAAAATCCTGTGAGATTTCTGTGTGTTCTCTGTAGCACAGAGGTACCTGAGAATTAGCCTTATATTTGATGTTGCATTAACAAGACTGACAGGAAATGAACTTCTGCTTTACTGAAATTTTGCTTATTTTTTTTAATCTCTTGTCCTGTTATTACAGTGCCTTTCACTACTACTGCTGTGTTACTTGAACGATAAATAAAATCATATTCAGAATAATTAGTCTTTCTTTTTGTTTAGTTTTATTAAAATGAAATTGCAAATTGCCATAAAACAACCGGCATGACAGATCAGCTGGGTATGATTGACTTTATTGTGCACCGTACTTCCTCATTCCTGCCATCCGTAACGTTAATCCCATTTCCAGGTGGTAGGAATGCGGTTAGCTCAAAGAAGGAAGACTCCTTTAAACTGAACAGCCCGATTTGAGCCGCTGCGCCTTTTGTTTGCTCGTCTCATCCCCATCGCACACCTCTGAATGAAGGAGGAGTCCGAACAGCAGGTATGGAATAAAAGGTGCCAGCAGGCTGAGGATGCAGTGAAGCTCCTGCGAGCCGAGATAGAGTGCTCAACATGGCGAACTGCATCGTCAACTACGGATTTTCATCCTTTATAGTGGTAAGGGTTTTTTTTTTCATATTCACACTTTAGATTAATTTTTCAGCAGAGGGCTTTTGTGAATGTAAGACTGAGACATGTACGCACAGCTTTTGTGCCGTTCTGTGATGAAAACGCGGTCCTGGTTGTGTTCGCAGATAGTCTGGATGGGCATCAACATCTTCCTTTTTGTGTGGTTTTATATGTTCTACGAGCTGGGAGAACAGTTCTTCTACACGCGTCATATTTTAAAGGTGAGCAAAGACACGTTTATGACCTCCGCGGAGATCAGATGTTTGTTATGATGCCTGGTTCATTACGTTTATACACGGGTGGAGGGAGCGCGCACATCTGCAACAGAGATCTGTTACTGCTTCCCTCTTTAAGTGAATTCAAGTTGGGCTTAATGGACCAGGAAAGAGCTGAAAATGGCAATGGCTCTAAACTCTGTGCCTGCTTTTAACATCAGGTGAATGCTCTGTATCAAACTGTGTTAAACTGCCTTCATATATATATATATATATATATATATATATATATATATCCAAGTGCCGCTGCAAGGCAAGTGTAGTGGAGTGCAGCATTAAAGCATTAAATGGAAATAGTAACGTAAGTACAGTATACAAGTAAATACACTGAATAGTGTCCTCCGTGCTTCTCTTGAAATGAAACTCACATGAAGATGATTTTAATTTCAGTCTGCCTTGCCTTGGGCCAGAGCTCCTGCAGCTGTCCTCAACTTTAACTGCATGCTGATCCTCCTCCCGGTGTGCAGGAACCTGCTGTCCCTGCTCCGAGGCTCCTTTGTGGTAAGGTCCTCATGATGACATGCCACGGCAGGGCGAAGAGCGCTGAAATCACTGTCATTATCCTTTAAAGGGCTGATCAGTTTCGTGCTGCACAACTAGTTCGACAGCCCTGTTGTATGTCCAGGAAATGTGCTGCGTGATCTCACGAGGGCTGCAAAAAAAATCGAAATTAAAGATCTAAATTGAACCAATTATTTTGTGTTAATAATTGGTCGAAGCCAAAATTGGATAAATGCACAAACCCAGTTCACACCGAGTACTTTACAAGTCACTTTTCTCCTGTTATTTTCCGAGTTGAAGATCAATTTAAATTTTATTAATAACGTTGTTAAATTTTGTTCATCTTGGCTCTGGTTTTCTGATTTAAATAATCAGCATGAATCAGCACACTGTGATCATTCCTTGAGGGATATGGTACACATCCGGCTTCAAAAAAAAAAAATAATAATAATAATAAAAATAATAAAATAACAAAAAGTGGCTTAGTGGCTGCCCACAGCCTTAGACTCCATTAACTAATGAAACAATGTGGTTTACAGTTGGAGGGTCCTGGGATCAAATCCCTGCCCACTTTGTATGTTCTACCCATGCTTGTGCAGATTTCTCATGCTATCAATAATTTGCAAGGTTCAGTTTATATGTTAGAGCTTAAGTTTATTTTGCTGCATGCTGAGATGAATGCAGAAAACGGATCATTTATCAGGTTGGGTAGCTTTGTGCCTCTGGCATGTTTTGCTATCCATCCCATTCTTATCTTTGTCTTTTCAGCGTTGCAGCAGAACAATGAGGAAACAACTGGACAAAAATTTGACTTTCCACAAGCTGGTGGCATACATGATTGCTCTGATGACAGGTACGAGAATTTTATGCATACAGTAAACTCCATAAAAGAGAGCAAAACACTTCACATACTGTTTTCAAAAACTTTGACCTGCACAGATTTTGGTGCATAGTCCACTATTCGCCACGCTGTGCAAACGTGCTTATCGTGAGTGATAAGCTTCTGAAGTAATCAAGAAATGTATTCAAGTGTGACACAGAAACTTATCTCAGTCCATCGTGCAGTTACGGTAACACTGAAGGACAGATTCTCTCTCCTTCCTTCCTGGACACCAAACCACTCAGATACAGAGACCGGCACACACAGGTCAACGTGTTAAGTACGGATCTGGAGTTTATTGCGAGGAATTAGTGGGAAAACCGGGTCTAAAATAATTCATGATTAAGAACGTATGATAGCAAAATCTTTCCTCGACTGCACCGACCGCAAAGATTCAAAAGATTTGAACTGCTTTACCAAGACAACTGGTTTTGTTGGTCTACTTGCTAAAAAAAAATAAAAAAAATTCACAACTTTTTAAACAAGGTTGTTAAAGATTCCACATCATCCAGGTGAGGAAATCCTAGAAAGCTGATGAGTCACTTGGATGAAATGTTTCTCCCACGGAAAAAGCTACGTCCACATGAACAGAATCAGCTTTCTGGGAAACACAACGCCGGGTTTGGTGCAGAAAAAACATGAATTTAACGTGTCTCCTCTGTGTCTTGTGACAGCTGTTCATACGATCGCCCATTTGTTCAACTTGGAGCGGTACAACAACAGTAGGCAAGGTGTTTATGACGAACTCAGCACCGCTCTGTCCAGTCTGGATGACACAAAAAACACCACCTACCTGAACCCAGTGCGCATAAACACGCTCGTAAGTCATCCACCGACTGCTGTGAAGCTGACTTGAAATCAAACAATTCAAAATCAAAATCATCTTTATTCATCTTAAACCGGGCTGTACTGCAGGTTTTCAGTTCATCCGCTGCCTGAAACAAGCTGTTTCATCGCCCTCGACCCTCCCTTTAAGCGTTATTCTGATTGGCTGCCCCTCGTGAGCAGCAAGTGGGTGGGGCCACTGTGCTTATAGACAGAGCTGTGTGCCTGCAATGACCATATTGGGGCTATATTGGGAATTAAAGTAGAAAGTATCCTAGAGTTGAAATGCTATAAAGGACCAGCTCATCAAAAAAAAAATGTAAGCAAGTGTGCTCAGCTACATGCTAATTTAAATAGTTTCCAGCCATGCTTTCAGTTTTTAGGCTGTAGTTCACTTCCAAGCTGTACTGCAGTAACATTGCTAATATACTGATATGCAACATTATGACATAGTCATCATCTTAGTCTAGAATTATGGCATTAAAACTCTAGACTAGCCACGAATAAAAGCGGATGAAGAGTCAGGAGAGCTTTAGGATTTATCCTGAGGGATCTATCAAGGCGATTTCAGTCAGTGGTGTGGAATCAACATAGTTGATGGATCATCTGGAAGCTGTTATTAATAATTAAATATGGAGATATTTTACTGGACATGTGAGAACTTTGGCTTTAGTCGTGGTGCAGCAGAGTCTTGCTATTACAGCTGAAAGCTCACGTGTCTGCTTGTGTCTCAGGATCCCCAGCAGATTCCCACCTACTTTGCCTTCACCACCATCGCCGGCCTCACGGGTGTCGTCATCACTTTGGCGCTCATCCTCATTATCACCTCCTCCATGGAGGTCATCAGACGCAACTACTTTGAAGTGTTCTGGTACACTCACCACCTCTTCATCATCTTCTTCGCTGGCCTCGTCTTTCACGGAGCGGGGTACGAGGGGGGCGAGACTTTTGTTGACTTTATAGCTTAGACGTTGTTGTTGTTGTTTTTGCAAGCGTGTTTCATTCGTGCGATTCACCTGCAGGCGCATTGTGAGGAGCCAACAGAAGACAGATCCACCACACAACACGAGCTTTTGTAAAAGCCACCCCGACGACTGGGGCGAGATTCCTGAGTGTCCCATCCCTCAGTTTGCAGGAGGGTTTCCGCAGGTTTGTCTTTTTGTACTAATAGTAGAACAATAAAAGCTTTCTCAGTGAAATCTCATTAATATAATCACACCTCCTCTTCCTTTTTTCAGACCTGGATGTGGGTGATTGGCCCAATGGTTATTTATCTTTGCGAGCGCCTAGTGCGTTTCATTCGTTACATGCAGACAGTCAGATACAAGAAGGTACGTTTGACTCACATTTCACCCGCTGCCTCTTGAGTTGTTCTGTGCACGATCCCAATCGGCGCGCTTCGTCTTCAGATTGTGATGCGACCATCTAAAGTGCTGGAGCTGCAGCTGGTGAAGAACGGTTTCAAAATGGAGGTGGGTCAGTACGTCTTCATCAACTGCCCGGCCATCTCGCAGCTGGAGTGGCACCCGTTCACCATGACCTCTGCGCCCGAGGAGGACTTCTTCAGCGTCCACATCCGCTCGGCTGGCGACTGGACCAACAAGCTCATCGATATCATGCAGAAGCTACCAGAGGGAGCGGAGGGACCCAAGTGAGTCAAACAATCTGACCTTATCCAGTCTTTCATTGTAGAGGAGTCACGACGAGGTGAATATTTTTACCTATAGAGCTGATTTTAGGATAAGATATGAATTGGTAACTTGTTTAGATAAAGATTTTAATTTGCTTTTGGCATAATGTTGAAAAAATCCACAGCTATACATGTTAACTATGCATGCCTCTATATGTATAATTAAATTATAACAAGCCTAAGTTGGAGCCCACAGAAGATAAAAACCTTTTCAAACTCACACTGACATCCAGGGTCTAGTTCCTTTACATATATTTGTTTCTACATTCTTTTACCTGGTTTGACAACCTGCAACTTGCTCTTAGAAGACCTCTTGTGACCTGTAGTTTATTTGTCTTTATATTTAAAAAAAAATCCTTTCTGCTTTGCCCTCAGATTGGGTGTGGACGGACCTTTTGGCACAGCCAGCGAGGATGTGTTCGACTATGAGGTCAGCATGCTGATCGGTGCCGGCATCGGCGTCACTCCCTTTGCCTCCATCCTCAAATCCATCTGGTACAAGTTCAAAGACTCCGATCCTAATCTGCGCACCAGAAAGGTAACATGACGCCACTGCTCGCCGTTGGTCTGTTTTTAATCTTATTTAGATTTAATTATCAAAACAAAATATTCCCAGTAGTGAGCATGTGTCCTGGTGTGTGCTACATGTGAGAAAGACAACCCCAGACGATGTACGAGCTTGACTCCCCCAACACTGTTGGGCGTTAATGTGTGAAAACATCTTCATACACGTAGAAACTCACCAGCCACATTTTGCTAGTAGCGGCTTGGACCCCCGTTTGCCTTCAGAGCCGCCTTAATTCTTCACGGCATAGATTCAACGAGGTGCTGGAAACATTCCTCAGAGATCGTTTTCCATGTTGACATGATAGCATCACACAGCCGCTGCAGATTTGATGTTCCACCGCATCCCAAAGGCGCTCTGTTGGATTGAGATCTGGTGACCGTGGAGGTCATTTGAGTGCAGTGAAATGTTCGAGAAAGCAGTTTGAGATGATTTGAGTTTTGTGTCGTGGCACATTATCCCAGCAATATTCGGGTTGACTGTGGTGTTTAAATGATGCTCGGTTGGTATTCAGAGGCCCAAAGTGTGCCAAAGAAATATCCCCCACACCATCACACCACCCGTTGCAGCCTGAATCATTGATACAAGGCAGGATGGATCCATGATTTTATGTTGTTTACACCAAATTCTGACCCTACTATCCACATAATGCAGCAGAAATTGAGATTCAACAGACCAGGCAACACTTTTCCAATCTTCTGCTGTCCAGTTTTGTTGAGCTTGTCCAAATTGTTGTGAACTGTTGCCTTCCTATCGCCTCGAAGTAGTCTTATCTTCTCCTCTGACATCAGCGAGGCCTTTTCACCCAGAGAACCGCCGCTCACTGGATATTTTCTCTTTTTCAGGCCATTCTCTGTAAACCCTAGAGATGGCTGAGTGGGAAAATCCCAGTAGATCAGCAGTTTGTGTAATACTCAGACCAGCCCGTCTGCCACCAACAACCAATTTTTTAAATGCATAGAGTTACTCTCGTGATTGGCTGATATTTGTGTTAATGGTGGCTAATTTTTTTTTTGAGTATTTCAATTAGTTTTAATGTAGCGGTTTGTATGCTCACTTGTCCAGAACACTATATGTTCACACATACATGAGTATTTGTGCTTAAATGTTGGTTTCATGGCTGAGTGAGATCAAATCGACTCATTTCTGGCACTCAAACTTGACACACGACCTTCCAATTGTCTTTTAAATAAAGACACCTGTGTTTTAATGGCACACCCATGTTAGAGGATCTGTCATGAGTAGCACGCCCCGCTCTTTCCTCAAAGGAGCATTGTTTAACACGATCCCATCTGCTTCCTGGTTTCAGATTTACTTCTACTGGCTCTGCCGGGAAACCCACGCCTTCGAATGGTTTGCTGACCTCCTACAGGTGCTGGAGAGAGAGATGGAGGAGAGAGGAATGGGGGATTTCCTCACCTACAAACTCTATCTGACCGGATGGGATCAGAGCCATGTGCGTGTGTGAATCAGTCACTTCACTCCACCCTCAGACCAAAGTCTAAAAAAAACCCAGTGTGATGTCACTTCATTTCCTCTCTCTCCCCCCCCCACAGGCGACTCATGTGATGGTTCACTTTGATCAGGACACCGATGTGGTCACTGGGCTCAAACAGAAAACTCACTACGGCCGGCCCATCTGGGACAAAGAGTTTGAACAAGTCCGCAAAGAGAACCCCACGTAAGCCAAATAAGGGTCTTAAAACTGATTAAATATTAACTCTACAACACAAACCGTACAAAAGCCACAGGACACTGAACCGCGTTATTCAAAATCTGAAAATGAACTTTTTATAGCTTTAAAATGAATGAATGGAATAAAAAGTACAAAATTACACGTATATACAGTTGAAGCGGATTAGAAGGATAAAGCAGGTTTTTTTGTGTTTTTAGGTCCATTGTGGGAACTTTCTTGTGCGGCCCTGAAGCTCTCGCCAAAGTCCTGGAGAAGAAGTGTGCCAAATACTCAGACGTGGATCCTCGCAAGACCAAATTTTACTTCAACAAGGAGAACTTCTAAGCAATTAATTGACAAATGAGAAAACTGCGAGGAGAACCAGTGCGACAGGACGGGCGTGTTGCCGTGCTTTCCTGCACCTATTCTGAAGGAAGCAGACGCACGGTGCGTCATTTGAATCTGTAGTGCTCAGGGAAACGTCCGCTCTCCTCCATGTTCCGAGATGCATTAATGCATCACTGAGGCTACACGTGTATTTATTGTGTAAGTTGCATTATTGTAGTATTTGACTAAAGTTACAGGGAAATTTTTTTTACTGTTACCAAGATGAGGACCTCAGTTCCTGCATGTACTGAACATGAAGGTGTTGACATATCGTGTGGAAAACGCTGGTTTGCACAAATATAATCACAAATCAAGAAATTCTTCTTTGAAAAATTAAATATATAAATGAAATCTTTTGATTATCTGTTTTAACTCTATTCAAAATCTGTTAGCTGTCCTAATCAGATTTTCCACTCAAGACAATTGATTACATGCATTGTATAAACTGTATAGAACCTGTTTAAATACACATGAATAAGGAAACAGGTTTACTGGAAAAACATGATAGTTACAACATTGTGTATTTGAGTGTTATCAGATATTAAAAGTAAAACCACGTCAGTCATTTAGCTTGTGGTTAATGATCCTCCAAAGACGTGGGAGACGAGTGATTACCTGCTTTTTTTTCCTTTTTTTTTTTTAAAGGGTTTTTATAAGAATTCTGAATTATTCATGAATAAAAAAAATAAATAAAGGCAACCAGTGTATTCTTTTTTTTTTTATTCACAAAACAGTTACACCATAACAGTTGGCTTTTCCCGGAAAAAGAAACCATGAGACAATCTTCCTCTAGCTTTCATACGTTCTCAGCATTCACCATCATCAGCCTCTCAGTCAGTGACTTATTCTTACATCAACATGGACCAAACTTACTCACATAAAACAAAACGATTTAAAAAAAAAACCAAAAACCTACAATATTCTAGACTAAGCTAGGACGTCTTCAGACCTCTTCACACTGTTTGCAGCTGGGTCCGAGTGGGGCAGACTGCAAATCCTGACACAATGAAACAGAAAAAAAAGGAAAGGACAGAAATGAGTCAGCTCCATGACGTCACAACATTTCAAAATCCTGTGAATTTTCCAATGATGTTTGAACTGCGACTAAAAGAAAAGGAGCTCTGTCTTTACAGTACTTTATCAGTCGGGCCATCAAGGTGCCCCGCTCGCAGTTTTCTGAATCTGGTCTTTGAGGATCAGAATGCTCTGCCGCTGCTCCGGCGGCAGCATGGCGATCTGTTCTGGGGTCAGCTGCAGGACCTGCATGATGAGGGCAGCCTGAGGAGGAAAGAAAAATTAAAAAGGTAAAAAAAAATGTTTTTCTGGCCCACAAAGTGAACAGAAATGAGTGCGTCTATTAATAGTATTTGATACAACAAAAACTTTGTCAAAAGCTTTTATACTTTTCCAGCTATGCTTTCAGCATAATAGTTACTGCTCAAAGATTTGTGGATTAAACAAAGCATTGAAGCAAAAAAGTTCATGTCAAGGATTTTTTTTTATAAAATTGAGCTATTTGAATAAGTCAGCGAATCACTGCAGCCCTAATCTGAACTGACTCGTGGTCCAGGTTGTTAAAATGCAGCAGTGACAAAAGTGACACCCACCTTCTCTTGATCCTGTGTGGAGACCTGACTCTGACCTGGACTGAAGCCTCCTCCCGATGGGGGAACACCAGAAATACCAGGACCCTGCAGGACAAGCACAGCATTACTGTAGATCAGTTTTTCAGCAGGAATGATTATTCAGCATGAGTAGGCAGCACAGCTTTCTTTTGCCCTTTTTCTCCTTCAAGTTGCACTGTTTCAATGTTTTTGTAAAAGCTGTTCAATAAATAATTTACAGGATTCTGATTCTGGGATACATTTTGAATATAGAAAAAAAGGGCAAATAATAGTGAAGAAATGCAAAATTTTACAACTGTACGTAGAGGTCACCACAGCGAATCACCTGCCTCCGTCTCACCCTCTCTGCAGCATCCTCCTCCTCCTCTATCACACCAACCCTCTGAATGTCCTTCACTACGTCCATGAACCTCCTCTGAGGTCTTCCTCTTTTTTTCTGTCTGGCAGCTCCTTCTTCAAAATCCTTTGTCCAGTATATCCACCGTCCCTCCTCTGCACGTCCGAACCATCTCAGCCTTGTCCATCTAACTTAGTCTCCAAACTACTCAAACCTGAGCCCCCCCCCCCCCCCCCGATGTACTCATTTCTAATCTTGTTCATTATGGCTACTCTCAATGAAAATCCTAACATCTTCAGTTCTGCCTTCTATATTTTTGTCAGTGCCACCGTCTCCAAACCATACTGTCACTCTTGCTGCTCTCCTGTCACAAATCATCCTTGACACTCGCCGTCACCCAGCCTGCACTCTCATTGTCACCTCTTTTGTGCATTGTCTGTTGCTTTGGATGGTTGACCTCCAGGTATTTAAACTCATCTATCTTCACTCTGTCTGCACCTTAAAGTCAAACCTAAACAAACAGCTGACAGAGACATTAAATACAGACATACCGGTCTTGCAGGTGGAGGAGCATTTGGACCCATCGTATGAGGAACAGAACCCTGGATTCCTGGCGCTATGGGAGCCCTCTGACCCGTAACAGGAACGCGAGCGTCCATTGCCCTTGGGTCACGGCCTGTAAATGGACAACATTTTATTATGTTAATATAATTTAAATTACTACTCTAATTATTACATTATTAAGCTGATTATTTTTATAGTTTTATTAGAATAGAAGAATGCCTTTGTCATTATACAGAATGCACAAGTCTATTACTTGGCACTAATTAGCAGCCATGCACCCGTATTATCTGTGTACACAGCATGTTAACCAAGCTTGCTAGAATTAGCTGATAATTAAGCTCACTACCTTCTCATCCAAATAACTTCTGGCTCCAAAAAACCCCAGATGTCAGTGGTCAAAATGCTAACACTGACAAATTAGTGCCTGACAGCAGTGGCTACATACATCTTTTGTATACAGTCTGTAGTATTTAACCAAATGTATGCAAAAAAAGGGGCTAGAACACATAATCACAGGGTTCTCTGCCAGCTGAGACCTGTCACAACGTTCACACAATCTGAGATCAATCTGAGCCTAAAGTACGCCACTTTCTCAAACTACAAAGCCTCATAGGAGCAGCTACCTCTGGCTTCCATAGGGATTCCCCGTGGCTCCATCATGGGGGCCGCTCTGGGGTCAACCATCATGTTCCGTGGTTCACCCATGGGTTGGCCTCTTATGTCCATAGGAGACCCTCTCATATCTGGAGGGGGCCCGCCTGCCATCGGTGGCATGTGTACAGGTGGAGCTCCCATGTAGCCTCGGCTAAACACAAACAAAATAAGAGAAGGTAAATATTTTTAAAAATGAAATGGCCGTCATGAATCATATTTCTAGGCTTTAAAGTGGTCCTTGACATTACAATCGAGTATCATAAAAGCAAAATATATTAAGTACATATTTTGCTACAAAGTAGAATTCATTGTTAGTGGAGTCGGCCATGCAGGACCAGCTTATAGGAAATGATGCTGTACTTCTCACACCACCTGTGCTTTATTGTTATAGAGGAAGCATTTCCGATTATCCAAATTGTTCAAATGGCCAATTTTGGGGTTTTTTTTATTGATAAACAGTCAGGAAATGGGATGCATTTGGAAAGGAAACATGAAAAATAGACCCACAAAATAAACTATCTGATAATTAATATTTTCCCCCCCAGGAGATTAATGGAGCGGGACTGGCAGCTATGCTGAGCATCACTGCTGACAAGCTGCTCACGTCTGTCTTCTCAGCGAGGTACCGGCTCCTCTACAGTGTCCTGCTGTTTGTGCAGCCTGAAATCAGACTTAAGTTTCAATCGTTGGTTACCTCTCTCTATTGTTACATTTCCTTTCTCGTTACTAAGATAACCGGTGGTTTTGCCAAATGATCCAGTACTAAAAAAAGATTTAGTCATCATCAGTAACTGAAACTGACACTCCTAAAAGTCGCACCCAAATGTATTGTTAAGATAAAGGGAATGTCTTACTTGGGGTCTATGACCTCTCCAGTGACAGACAGCAGAGTTCCTCCTCTGGGGTCGTTGGGACCATCTCCCAACAGGCCTCTTGGGGGGATACCGCCTGGTCCTGAGAGGAGAAATTCATAAATTCAACCACGGACATGCACATAATAGATGACACATGAAGCATTTGTCAATCAATTAATGATGAGAAATCTGATGTGTCATCATAAAGAATGGCTTGCACATCTCAAAGGGCTGAAATTCCAGTTAAGAAGAACCACACACACACAGACAGACAAACACACACACACACAGACACACCTCCAATAACAGAGTGTTTGCTCAGGAGAAAAACACTGTGATCTGGGACTGGTAAAACACAGATCACAGCAAACTGCCACATCCTCAACACACAGAGACATCAGGGTGTGATAAGAGACACAACCAAGGAGGAAGGCTAGAGCACTGTGGTCTCATCGGGATCACAAACCTCCACCAAGGCACCTCACTCTCCGGGCAATATTTACTTTGAAGGGAATAGTATTTTGTATATATTCATTTTGTTTTCTTTGTTCATTTTAAATGTATTTTAAGACGTCTGCAGTGCAGTGGAAACAAGTGCAAAGCGCAGGCTGTTATTATTTGCCCTGATGAAGCCCTGACCTGACCTTGAAGGAGAGGTCAGAGGTCATGTGTGACATATTTTATATCTTTATACATGACTTTCTATATGTTGACAACAAGCACCACACTTATAAGAATAATAGTTTCTAAGTTATAAGGCTTTTTCTCAATTTGACCAATAAATCATTAAGTTAACCTTGAAGATCTTGGTGGATATAAACCAAATTTTCATGAATTATTAACATGACTCCACTCTGCATCCCTACAAAGTTTGATCAGAATTCATTAAAAACTTTTCGAGCTGTCGTGTTTACAGAAACAACGACAGAATGACGCACGCTACCAAAAGCAGCTTCCTTGACGGAGGCAAAAATGAAGATTTAAAGATCTGAAAACTGGTGCGTAAAACAAACAAAAAAGTCCCTGTTCCAATACAGACACAGAAAGCTGATTTGAGAATGCGGTCCTACTTGTGTCTTGTCAGTCTGATATTATTTAGCCATGAAAACACTGCAGACAGCAGATATGCAGAGAGAAGATAAAGACCAATAGTTGTCTCGTTGCTCAATTATATTACATAATAGCACTGAGACAACAACCTGTGGTGATGCCATCCCTAACGAACACAACATTTCAGCTAGTTCAGTGTAAATTAGGCTCATTTACAATTTTCAAGCTGAAAAACATTTTTTTCCTGTTGGTCTGGCAAAGTTACTGCTTTCTGTTTTGCTCCGAGTAAAAAGAATTTAGAAGAAACTGATAAGTCAAAGATGGCCTGGGCTGCCTGTCACTCTAATGCTCCTGTCTGTGAGCCGCAGAGCAGCATCAACTCCAGTGTTTGCAATGCTCTCAGCACTGTCTGCAGCACATGTAGCAGAGTGTCATCACAGCGAAGCAGGCAGTGATTCAGATATCGAGAAGTGCCAATGAGTTTCCTAAATACAATGCTGCACAGCTAAAAATACAGTATGAATGTAATGTGTGTATATATTATACAGTAATAATTGCAGAGCTCTGTCCTTTCAACTACTCCAACTGTTCTTCAACTTAAAGATATTGCAGTTCTCATATTTCGACTAAAAGGTGCTCGATGTGTGTAGGCGAAGGGGCGCACGCATGTAATTGTATTTATAAAATGCTTTTCTAGTCTTGCTAACCACTCAAAGTGCTTTAAACTACAAGTCATACAACTACTTGCGCTGCAACGACTCATCGAGTAACTCAAATAACTCAATTATAAAAAAAAAAAACCTTGACGCAAGTTTTTTGCTTCGATGCCTCATTTAAATTCTGCGGCGCTCAGCTGTCACCATGCGAGCATTTCACCCACATTTGGACTAAAAAAAGACCTGCAACAGAAACCTATGAAGGAGCATGTGTGTGAAGAACAAGTATTACAACATTAAGCCTATGTGGGCCCCAGTTTTACAACAAAAGGACTGATAACACAACAGCAGCGAAGATGATCACAGTTGTCACAGTTGAACATAAAGTCTGTCCCCACACACAAACACACACACACACACAGACACACACACACACACACACAGAGAAGAGCAAAGAGGCAGCGCCATTACTGAGACAGTGAGCTCAGGCTGAGTGTAAGAAAATGTTCTTGTTCCTGTAATCACCATTAAAACCTTCAGTGGGAAAAAGCTGGAGGGAGTCCTTCAACAAACCACCTGATCGATAAGCTCCAACGTGAAGAAAAGTGAACTTTGTGGCTGTTTGTTTTACACAAAACAATCTACAGTGAAGCTTCAGAAGTAAAATATGCAGATAAACTGTTAAAAATCAGGCAGCTTGCTGAAGGCTGACAGCAGCTGTTCTACTTTACACCTGCAACAAGGAGGGGCGCATCTAAAGTGGGACATGGGGTATACTAGACAATATTTATCTAAAATTTAAATAATATTTGAAAATACAAAAATACCACACACACCCTCACTCTGGTAGGCCAATAAAAATATACACGGGCCAGTGAAACTCCAAGCCACTGACCTGGGGATGTTGGGTGGGACACCAAATTATCATTATTAACATTAATTATTAACATGTATCCCATCAGAACGTTTGTTTTCTGCAGCAGGAAACGTTGCATCAAAGCACAGAGAAAACTCCCAGTTCTGACAGTGTTGATATGCTCGCTTATCTTCATGCTTCTTTAAAGTCGTACAGACGCACATACTGACTCACTGACTAGCATACTTAAACATACAGACACACATGAGCACACGTGCACAAAAACACATACGCATGGACACACACCCAATTTACTTCATCCAGGAGATACTTAAAGAGGTGTTTGGGGGGAAAAAATAGTGTATAATTTTCTTTATATTTTGTCGTTGGTATCCAAAGACACGAATGGCGACTTCATGCAGTTTGGATGAGCGCGTCTGTTTTAACTAAATTGGCTTCAGCTTCACTTCTTAAGTGGTACTGACAAACACAAACAAGAGCCAATCAAGAGAGTCCAAAGCAGCTTCATTAGAACACATTTCTTAACAGTACCGTCCTGCTGGAAAGCAAACCCAGCAATTTCACGTCATTATCAACTGACTAAGCTTTCCTGGAGTACACACAAGGCCATGTAGGCTCTTTCCATTAGTGCAAATGACATGTGCCTTTTCAAATAATGAATGCTGCTAACACAAAGACAGACCTTTCATTATATGAGAAATTTCACTGTTTTCTTCTTTATCTTAGCAATAGTCATAAACCATGTTTACCAATAATAAACATCCCACGTCTGAACTTATTAGCCTTCAGGTTTAATCCTACAGAATCAGAAAACGAGTGGGAGCGCCGGAAAAATCAGCAGCGTGTGAACGTCATTTATTACGATTTTAGAATAATAAACAGTAAATCTCGTTTGATCGCTAAATAGAAGGTCTACCCTGATTTTTTTCAGATGAAGTACCCAAGACATCTGCAGGCACACAGGTATACCGAGGAGAAACACCACTCCACTGGCTCGCTGACCCAAATTTACCCACAGTGTCATGGCAACAGCACCAAGGCTAAAAACAGAACATAAACAGAGAAAACGAGAATACGGAGGCCTTTCGGGAAGAAAAGAAAAATGTCCCTTCACCCCAACATCTGCAACGTGTGGCCTCAAAAACTAAGATCCAGCAAGTGTTGAGCGACAGCATATCTCCTCTGATTTCATCCATCAATCTGGATCAATCAGAGCTCAATTCTCCCCCAACTTTGCCAAATCTCAGCCAGCAGATTCTGCTGATCACTCTATAATCCCCCAAGCTGAAGGAGTGACTAAAAGGTTTTAATCTCATTTGTAGTCTGTCTAATTCCAAAGATGGGCCCTAACAGAGAAGCAGAACAAAGAAGCAAACAGATAAAACGAGCTGAAATATGAGAAGGACAAAAAGTACAGACAGAAAAAGTTGCTGTTCTGTAGAAATCAGATAACACCGACTTGGGATTCAAGGTTTTACTTCTACACAACTTTGTACCCATTGCCTGGCTCTCCGCCTGTGCACCCTGTATGATCAGAGTCAAGATCATCACTCAGACGACCCACCTTGCAATTGCACCTAAACTTGTACTGCCATCTGATTTCCCCGTGCTGGTGTTGTTCCTAAAATGTCACGATTAATGTCGTTCCACGACTATCACTACAAATGGCCAATTACACTGTTGTTGTGATGTCGTAACTTTATGAATTCCAGGAAACAACCGAAACAAAAAACAACCCCCCCCCCCCCAAAAAAAAAATAGCCAGACAAATAGATTCCTTGAAACATTGTGAAAAGGTTGTCAAAAGTGATTTACAAATTGTGGGTGTGTCACTAAGATGCCAATTAGAATCTGTTCATACAAATTTATCCTCAGGGCTTTCTACAAAAAAAATAAAATAAAATAAAATTCCAACAAACTTATGGTTAGTGAAAACATAACCCAACGTACTTCCTCATCTGAATTCTGAAACCCTTTCTGAAGCGATGGCCGGTTAAATTTCCTTTACAGTACGTAAGCTTCCATGGAATATCCTCAATGCCCTTTGTCATGATATCCATCAAGTTACATGGCGCAGTCTGACACGTAAGCTGAAGGCTGAATGCCTGTGCCGTTTGCACAAATTGGTCTCAGCTGAATTTATATTGCCGTCATCTGGAGTTGATCAGCTCAGCTGTGACTATCATTACGACAAAAATATTCATTTTACGTCCACTAACCTGCTCAGTACGTCTAAAATCAAGAGTCGGGGGTATTTCTACATATTCCTCTTTGTTTAATAAACATTACTATATTTTCTCTGAGGAGTGCTGCATACTGCTTTACTACTAGAACAGGAAGGAGGTAATCAGAATTTAAAACCAAATGATGGCAGACAATACACTGCAGCTGTCACCACTTTCTCTACTAAAAGAGGTAATCATAGAAAGAAAAAAAACACTGTGGGTCTCGTCTCATATACAGTTTCACCATTCTCATGACCTGGCATGTTCTGATGTAGTTGTGATAGTGCCCTGAGATCATAATCATTATATCAACTGATTTATTATTAACTTCTCCAATGGCTGCATGTGTGATGAGTCATATTTGTTTATAGTGAGAATGAAGTAAAAAAAAGAAAAAAAAGTGCTGTATATTTGGAAAGTGTTGCTGCTTAGCAGTGCTGCGACCTGACTGGAGAACTGAGAAAGTACGGTGATACCTTGAGGCCGCTCGATAGCAGCTTGACCAGACGATCCTGTGGGAGAATGCTGAAGGTTTCCTGAGCCAGCATTAAAGTGAGAAGAACAGGAGACACAAGACTCAAGAGGGCAAAGCAGCATTTTAGCATGCTCATGAAATCATCTCATGCACAAATAAAGGCACAGAGGGGTGAGGAAGAGGGAACTTTTCTAAAAATCATCATGATTGAATAAATCCAAATTTTAGGAATGAAAGAAAGAACAGGATAATGAGATCACACGGCATGAATTCCTTGTGAAAAAACTTCCACTATTTATAGGAATGTGGTGACACCTACTGATCCAAATGAGCCATGACATGTGCAAAGTTTTGATGCAAGTGGATTCAGTAAGTATTCAGATCCCTTCCTTTTTTGCAAAAATTGTCATGTAGATTTAATCTCCCACTAGAGTTTTATGGAATTGCATTTAAAGGACTCTGTCAGCATCAATGGAAAAGATTTTCTTTTCTGATGAGACAAAAACTGAGTTCTCTGGGCGGAAACCGAAGCTCTATGATCAGGGGGTTCTTGGTCGCCTCAATGACTGAGGCTCTTCTTGCTGTGTTACATGGTTCAGCACACTTATAGAGACCACTCAAAGCTTTAGAAAACAATTTTAATCACAGAGGTACACGGATAGTTAATTGGACCTCGTGGTTTACATATCAACTCAAGTTCACTTTTTTTCTCCTGGTCATGCATGCTCCACCTGCAGTGGCTCTAAGCCCCACCTGTGGGCCCTGCCCAACAGTTTTAGAACCACTGACTTAAATGTTGGCCAGTGACAAGCTACTGGAAAATTATTTCATGTAAATAAAAGAGAACACCACAAACTCTGACGTGTGAAAAACTGCACATCAATGCAAGGAAGGCGTTTCCTGAAGGTCACTTTCAAAGACCAAAAACTGTTTGCATGTGGACGAAAGTCAAAAATGCATTAAAAAACAAAAAGAAACCCGCCAATTTAAAAAAATACCAATGTAAACGCAGACAAAGCCTTCTCAAGAATAATTAAAGCAAACAACATGCACCCAATCTGGGAGCCCATCGGCTAATGTCTGGGGTCAGTGTTTCGGGGCTTCCGGTGTAGCCAGCTGATGACGAGATAACGGATAGCTGATATCCGGGACATGACTTCCTGTTATGTATGCTGTCTGTGTCAGACGACGAGTGGAGATTTATTTACAAAAAGCAAATAAATGGCTAAATCATCTTTAGACAAACAGAGTATGACTTTCCCAATTTGCTCTCCACGTGGAGTGGTGATTGATCAATAAAACTCTGATAACAAAACGGACACCAGAAAGCTTTGAGTAGCAAAAGTCTCCAGATTCTGCATATTCACTTGTGGATATCTGTTCATATTAATTAACTGACTACAGCATGCCTGTCATAGCAATCAGATAGCTAATGTGAATAAGGGAGCTCAGCTTTGAATTTTTCAAAAACATGTTTTTGAAACATGGAAATTTCGGCGATTTTGTCCACTTAAAATTAAAATGACATCATAATAAAGTACGCAAGAACAGAAAGGGTGCAAATAATTTCTGAATCCACTGTAAAAAGATGTTAAATTTTTTGGACTTGCCCAATTTATCTTAGAAAAAAGCCCATCCTAAAAGGAAACTCTGTACTGAAAAACTGCTATTCACAAACATTATCATCATCATCATCATCTACTGAGAAGCATCAGAATTATTGGTTATTGTTTTATACATATACAAATAAAAGAGGCTGCTAACAAAATACGACTGTTTTTCAAATTTCAGGAATGCCTTTATGCAATATACAGACATATGCTTAGTACATTTTTAAATGTTATAAAGTGCACACTCTAGATTAGTAAATGTATAAGTAGTTTATGAAAATGTCTTCACTTATACCTTACAAATATATACACACCCTGCTTTTATGGTTTGTTCAAGTAACTTTAAATTAAATGTGAACAAAAAAAAAATATGTTAATCTTAAGAATGATGATAGGGAAGATGATACAGACAGAGCAACTGAAGGGAGAAACATCTTTTAATTGCTCAATTTTAAAATGGAATGTCAGTCTGTGGTCTGATAACCATCAACAAACTCACTAATAAACATCTGGAACGCCGGGATCGCACTACCACAACCAGATCATTTGTTATTTCAAAGCAAGCATGCAGTCTGAGGATTACCTGGAGGTCCAACTGGTACCGGTCCAGGCCCAGGTCCTGGTACAGGCATGGGTCCAGGGACAACACCCATGTTAGGGGGCTGCATCATCTGGGGTGCTCCATTGACATGCATTCCAGGCTGAGGGTATAACAAAATAAAAATTATTAATAAATGAACAGAAATAATTTATCCTATGATTTTATCTAGAGAACATATGTCATTATCATACCCCCCCCCCAAAAAAAAATCACCACCAAAAACATGTGAAGTTACGGTCAAGTTACATTTCTGTCCGCGTATTTGCTCCATTTTCCAGTTGTTTCAACTGAGATCAGACAAATGAATGAATTCAAGCATGAAGTTCTTGTTGGGGCTAGATCTCCTGCCAGCTCTGGACTAACTTTGTAGCAAATCATCCAATCTACAAGCAGTAGCATTGCTGTCAGGCACTGCTTACAGCAGGAGTGTCAGACTCCTTTCAGATCATGGGCCACATATACACAGTTTAACCACAAATGAACAGGACCTCCTCTCCTATAGTGTAAAGTATAGTCACATTTATTGAGCCATTCACTTACAAAACAGATGATGAACAGCTTAAGATGTAAAGAAAAATCAGCACAATTTTAACATTATGTTGGAGTTTTTGATAGTTTAACTGTGGTTATTATTTACAGTTCACAGGGGATCTAAAAAAGGAACAAAACTTTCACATGTAGGTTTTACTTCTTTATAATTCAGGCCCTGTCCACACCCATGTATTTTGGAAACATAGCTTTTTCTATGCGTTTAGGCTTTTGTCCACACATAAAAGCCTTTTAGGTCACTGAAAACTGAACTTTTTTAAACGTCTTTCAGGGCGAGGTTTCAGAAACGTGGTGTTCATGTATAGACAAAGAAACCAAAGATTTTGTCTTGCATTGTCAAAGGTGTGCACCGTTATCTCATTTTCTGATGTCAGACTGTATCCCATGTTACTATAACTGTTACCCCTACGCTTTTGATTGGCCAACATTTCTATATGGTCAGAGTTATATCACCATCTACTGCTTGACAGCACTTGAAATGTTTTATGTATTTTCATGTGGACAAATATTTTTTTTAATTAGTGCTTGTATGGATGGAATTTATTTATTTATTTTTTTAAAAACAAAAAGTGGAAAATCCCTGTTCTTTTTTTTTTTTTTACCATGTGGCCACAAACTGATGTGCCACATGGTGGTGCAGCCGTTACCACAGTTGCCTCACAGTAATAAGGTTCTTAGTTTGCACCTGCAAGTCAGCTGGTGCCTTTCTGTGTGGAGTTTTCTTATCCTCCCTGCACCTGCATGGGTTCTCTCCAGGTACTCCAGTTTCCTTCCATAGCCCCAATACACGGTACAGTTGATCAGTGCCAAAAAAAAAAAAAAAAAGACCTCTACCTCCTTTTCCTAATCACGTTTCCCTGACCTTGGTGGAAAATGTTATGAGGTGTGAAGGAGAATTTATAAGGACTTAGAAAAAGAGAAGCATGGTGCTCAGAGAACCCAAATGTACTTACACTAGCAATGTGACGGAGGATGTCTGCGGTGTTGAAAACTACAACGTCCAGAAGATGTTTTACAAAATGCACATATTACTTCGCCGCAGCGTGTTCTTACCTTCTTGTTTCATGCAGGTCACATAAACAAGAACCACTAGCTGGAACCTTAAAGCTAATAAAATGAAATTCATCTGATTTTTTTTTTTCCTGCTGGAGATTGATCCGATTTACGTCATCCTCCTCGTTAAGGATTTCTGTGAAATTCCCTGCATCCAGTACTTACCCGAAGTGACCCTATGCAAAAATTAATTCATGGTAATCCTAAAGGCTGGCAATATATAAATCTTTATGCTTCTCCTGCAAACCAACTCCTGTTCACAGATAACTCATGGGCTTAACAGCAAAATTTCAAAACACACTTATAATTAACACTTGCATGATCAGCGCCACTTTGTCCGTTTTGTTGATCATTTTCATGAACAGCCGGATGGTCCATTGAGACAAATTATGGGTTGGAATTATCTACTTTCCTTTCATGGTCCAGCGTATCCTCTGCTAAAGGAAGTAATAAAGGAAGCACTGAAGCACGGTTTCTTATCATTTTAGGAATTTCACAAGCTCTTATAACTGCCGAGCAGATACTTCCGGGTCACCTGCTTCAGTCTGGAAATTTCCTAAGCAAAATTAATTGTTCGACCGCACCCATGCATGTTAGGTTAACTGGTGATTCTAAACTGGCCGTAGGTGTGAGTGTGAGTGTTAATTGTAGCCTGTCTGTCTGTGTTAGCCCTGTGATAAACTGGTGACATGTCCCAGATGTACCCCACCTCTCACCCACTGTCAGCTGGGTTAGAGTCCAGGATCAGAAAATGGATGGATGATTCGAACGGAATGCATGGATGAAAAACTTTCCACTCCTGTTTAGTAATGCTGCCATCACAAACAACTTTCACACTTCAAGCTATCCAGTGCAGCATTTTGGTGGGCCATTCCTCACTGCCCTGATTTAAGATCCTACTGATCAGTGTTTATTCACTCCATGCATGGAGCAGTATGGGTACATTTTGTTGAACAGAAACAGAAAGATCTGTTGCGCTTACCACAGGTTGAGACACTGGCTGAGACACGGGCACGGTAGGCTGCGTAGGTGGAGAAGTGACCGTTGGTGCTCCTCCGCCCTGTCCGCTGGGAATCAGAGGCTGGACTGTAGTTTGACGATGAAGCATTTTCTGTACAAGGAGTGAGGGGGGGATAAACACCGCTTGTTTTGGCTTTAAAATGCAGGGCAGAATAAACATCTACTGACAAATGATAGGGTCACAATCGAGAACAAGTGTCTTCCATCTGTGACTCATTTCTTCATTCTCACCAAGGCTATCTCAGGATCAACAATCCGCATGACCACTTGGGCCTGCAGCAGAGCGTAGGCCAGCTGAGGGTTCTGCAGCAGCATGTTCCTCGCCTCCTGCGGACTGTTTTGCACACACAGCTGGAGAGAGAAACCAATTTTTATTTTTTAACCAAAAGAATCTGATTTTAGAAAGTACAAGAGAAATCTTTGAATCCATCCCTAACAGATTAAAAAAAAAAAAAAAAGCTCATGGTCTTTTTCCCCTGCCAGTTTTTGCTACCCACTCATGACTCAGACATAGCTCCATAACAAACAAACATTAGATCAAGCTCTGCAGAAATATCTGTGCTATTAGATCCAGAGCCCAAACACTTTGATTCTGATCAGCATATGGAGCGGTCCTACTGACACGAGCTTTTGGCGCAACATAACACTTTCTGAGTCGAGGGAAAGACGTCTGCAGTGTGGTGTTTCTTTGAGCTTAATGAAGCAGACTGCCAGCTGTGCAAAGATGAGGCTTCACTGGCAGATCTCAGAGTGGCAGACTGCACAGCAGAGCCTCTGTTAATGAAAGGGAAGGAAGAGCGTCTGCATACAGTTGTCAGGCTGGAGGTAATTCAGTCTGAGAGAAACATTTGTCGCCATCTTTCCTGGTGACTAAAAAGAGTAAGCAGCATTGTGCATACAGTCTGAGAATATGTCACGTGGGGAAACTAATGTTTAATTCTACAAGATTCATGACTTTGGTCATATTTAAAACCCTCAAAGATAAGTAGATTTGTTAAATCTGGTTGTCTATGTATCAGAAACCATACAGTTATACAAAGACTTGAGCATAAACTCACAAAATTAACATTTAAATGTGCCACCGCCAAAGATGATTCATGAGGAGGAGGAATCACAACTGCCCATTTGGCAGATGATTCTGCTCTTGATAAGTGCACCTCTTACCAAGACTACAGTAGAGAAAGCACAACTGTGAAAAAAAAGATCTGTGTTTCCTAAACACCTACCTTCATCTGTTTCATGAGTTCAAACATCTGCTCAGGTGGCAGACTGGCCACCGCTCTGCTGATGGACTCTGGGGCCTCCTCTGGCTGTACGCTGTCTCCATAAGGAGACTCAATAATGGGGGCTCCTGTTCCCAAACCTGTACGAGACAAAAATAACTCGGGATTTGGACCAGTTTATGAGATTACCTAAACAAACTCGGGAGAAAAAAAAAAAAGCTTACTTTTGAGCTCTTCCTTGTTCTTCTCACTGGCTGCGTTGTCAACACGGAGAGCCCGACCACTGAACTCTCTCCCATTAAGGTTTCGCATGGCACTGAGGGCCGTCTCCTGGTCTTGATATTCACAGAAGCCATATCCCTTTGGCTTTCCTGTCTCCCTGTCATACACTAACCTGAGAGCAACAAAATATAAATATGTAACAATATCCAGATGTTCAAAGTTGTAAAGAGAAGACTGCAGAGTTGTCAGAGAAGATCAAATCCAGTTCGTTCACCTGAAGCTGACAACAAGTCCGACTTCAGAGAAGATGTCTTTCAGCTGTTCTTCTGTGGCTTCATACGGAATATTTCCAACTGAAATTATTAATACACACAATGACAAACGTTAGTACGACAACAAACAGAAGCAGGCATTTTAATTCGTGGATTCTTTGCTCGTTCTTTTGTTTGGTTTTCTAAGTTTTCCTCGATCGTTGTCCCGCTTACAGCAACACTAGCCGGACATGCACGTTAGCAAGTTTCCATTCAGTGCCCGCTTGCTTATATACTCCCTGCACGCCCCAGAGGATAAATGGCCCCCAACACGGCGAGATAACGACAACGAACTTACCGAAGACTGATCTCAGTGACCGGTCAACAGCCGGGTCTCTATTTGCGGCGGCAGCTGCGGCTACAGCAGCAGCGTTGGCAGCAGATAAGTTCGCCATTTTGGGGACAGAATTTATTGTTACGCCGGAAACTCGAAGGAGACAACATCCGTTTAAAAAAATAAAAAATAGAAGAAGAAAAAAGGCCGCATTCAAACCGCAACAGCGCGACCTTTCCTAACCTCCTAACCAGAGACAAGAGATTAATCTCTTGTCTCTGCGCCTAACCTCTTCACATACGGTTTCATGTAAAAGAATGAAATAAAATAAAACACTTGTTTGACGGTATGGTGAGTAACCATGATGGTAGTTAACAGTGACTACCTGGTTAAATACTGAGGTTTGGATTGACAGCGTGGCTGATAATATTATTCTACCATTTTATTTTATTTTATGAAGTCAACCTGTACTAACTTGTGATTTCTGGTAAACCCAGACAATCACACATCTGCTGCAAAGAACACAGGCCCAAAATTCCTCCACAGCGATGTGAAAGACAGTTATCACAAATGCTTGATTGCAGTTCTTGCTGCCAATGGGGGCACAACCAGTTATTAGATTTAGGGGGGCAATTATTTTTTCACACAGGACCAGGTAGGTTTGGATAGCTTTTTATCCCTTAATACCATCATTTAACAACTGCATTTTGTATTTACTTGGGTTATTTTTTGTCTAATATTAAAAGTTGGCTGATGATCTGAAACGTGTGACAAATATGCAAAACTTTAAAAAAAAAAAAAAAAAAGAAAGAAAGAAAGAAATCAGGAAAGGGGCGAATGCTTCTTCACAGCACTTTATAAGAGGCCCAGATGATTGGAACACCTTTAAATATACAGATCCTTAGTTAATGCAGGAGTCAAAGACTGGGACTGAGCTGACAGTGATTATAATAACAATTTGGGAAATTTGCCCCTTTTTTTAAATTTAGACAGCTATGTGGGCTGTCACTGTTGGCTCACTTTAGTTTTATGTCAATAAATTGCTTGGTTGAATTACCTTTTTTTAAATTATTGAACATTTCTGAACATCTTACTGTTTTTGTTTGTTTTGTTTTTGCAGTTTTCACAATTAAAATCTTCAATTTTTTCAAAACTCTAGAAAGGGGTTTTTCTCATCTAAGAAGGAAGTAAGTAAAGTTTATTTATAAAGCTTTTTTCACAGACATATAGTCACAAAGCGCTGTCAATTCAAAAATAATAAATAATATGAATACTCACAACTAAATATAATAGGAAATGTAAATACAGTTAATAGCAATACACGATCCAGTTGAAACATAACAAAATATACAAAGAAGAAGTCCGTGGACTATTTCTGAAAGGGGTCTAAAACAAATAAACATTATGATGTGTGAGAATATGAAAGTGGATAGTTTCATGAATAAAATCATATTATGATGAAATATATACTCATATTCCTCAGACTTTGGTCCACGTTCACATGATGGCATCACACAGTTGCTACAGATTTGTCAGCTGCACATCCATGATGTGAAATTCCCGTTCCACCACATCTAAAGGTGCTCTGTTGGGTTGAGATCTGGTGACTGTGGAGGCCATTTGAGTACATTGGACTCATTGTCATGTTCAAGAAACCAGTTTGAGACGATTTGAGCTTTGTGGCATCCTATTGCCCCCCTATCCACTTAAAGCAGCCTGGCCATTCTCCTCTAAATAAAAAATATACTGCTCAAAAAAAAATTAAAGGAACAATTTTTATTCAGAGTACAGCATCAAGGCAGCTAAATGTCTGGGATATTGATCTGGTCAGGTAAGTAGCAGAGGGGGCTGTTAATCAGTTTCAGCTGCTTTGGTAGTAATGAAACAATGGGTGCACTAGAGGGGCAATAATGGGACAACCCCTGAAACAGGAATGGTTTTACAGGTGGAGGCCACTGACATTTTTTTATTCCTGGTTTTGCATTTGGTTAGGGTCAGTGTCCCTATGGTAGCATGAGGCAATACCTGGACCCTACAGAGGTTGCATAGGTAGTCCAACTCCTATAATGGATGGCACATGTGTCATTGCCAGAAGGTTTGCTGTGTCTCCTGGCACAGTCACACAGCATGGAGGAGATTCCAGGAGGCAGGCAGTTAGTCTAGGAGAGCTGGACAGAGCCGCAGGTTCTTAACCCATCAGCAGGACCATATCAGCTCCTTTGTGCAAGGAGCCAGAAAAATTCACAGCCCGGCAGCAAGCCTCAAACGATCAGACAACCGCTTGCTAGTGCTAACAGCCGCGCCTGCTGACAGCAAACCAGTAAAATTCTCAGCCCGGCATGATAGTACCTCAGCCCGGCGCAGCACTCAACTGCTGGCTAGAACCCAGGGATGAGCACTGCTAGCGCCCAATAAAATGACCTCCAGGGGCCATGTGAATGTCTCTGACCAAACAACCAGAAACCGTCTTCATGAGGGTGGTCTGAGGACCCAATGTCCTCTAGTGGGTCCTGTGCTCACTGCCTGGCACTGTGGAGCCCGAATGGCATTTGTCATAGAATACCAGAACTGGCAGGTCCACCACTGGCACCCTGTGCTTTTCACAGCTGAGATCAGGTTCACCCTGATCACATGTGACAGACGTGAAAGGATCTGGAGGAGCCGTGGAGAACATTATGCTGCCTGTAACATTGTTCAGCATGACTAGTTTGGTGGTGGGGCAGTTATGGTCTGAGGAGGCATATCCATGGAGGGACGCACAGAACTCAGGCACCAGGATAGGCGACGGTACCCTGACTGCCATTAGGTATTGGAATGAAATCCTTGGACCCATTGTCAGACCCTGGTGTAGTGGGTCCTGAGTTCCTCCTGGTGCACGGCAATGCCCGGCCTCATGTGGCAAAAGTATGCAAGCAGTTCCTGGAGGATAAAGGAATTGATAGCACTGACTGTCCCCCACACTCACCTGGGACATTATGTTTCACGTGGGTTGTCATTCCATGTCCAAAACATGCTCTGTCACAGTTCTTAAATGACTGTTTTTGATATTGTTCTTCCTCATATTCCTGCTTCTTCCTCCTCTGTCTCTCGCATTGCTTTCATCAATTAGTGAAATCAAACTTTATCTCCCATTTGCTTGCTGTGCACTTTAAACTGTCTTGTTGCTGTGAAGTTACCCCAGTAACACTTCTGAGTTGTGTTTGAGAAATGACGTCTGTGCTGTATTGTGATTAACTTCTGCCTCCTCTTGTTAGAACCCATGCGTCACATGCGAATCACTGTGCAAAAATGCTTTTTAGCATGTTTAGAATTTTAGAAACAATTAAATAAGCTCTTCAAATTGTGTCTAATTTGGTGAAAACGGTTTTGCCAAAAGAGTGACTGATTCAATAAATGGTTTAAGACACTGAATTTGGTTTGGAGAAGCGGGAGTTAGCGGTTCAGAAAAGCACTGTGGAGAGTTATTGCATGAGGTATAAAGGATTTCATGTATCTGTCCTTGTAGCAGCAGAGCTGAATCAGTCTGTTAGAGAAGGTGCTCCGCTGCCTGTCCGGTAAGTGGTGCACAGAGTGGTCAGGATTATCCCTGATGGATAACAGTTTGTTCAGTGACCTCTCCACCACAGCTTCAAAAGTGTGCAGCTCGCAGCCAATCACAGAGCCAGTCATCCTGATCAGTTTATTCAGTCTGTTGGCATCACCAGCTGATAGATTTTCTATCAGTAAACTGATAGAAAATCTCCAGCACTTTGCTGCACAAGTTGAAGAAAATAGAGCCTGCTCACCCCCTTCTTGTATACAGCCTCTGTGTTGGTCTTCCAGTTCAGCCTGTTGTCAGTGTGGTACCTATAGCCCTCCACCACAGTGACATCCTGTCCCGGCTGTGTAGCCGTCTTCTTCCTTCTGAAGCCGATCACCGTCTTTCTGGTCTTGTTTCAGAAACAGATGTTTCTTCTAAGACCACCACAGAATCATCCAGTAGTGGTGTGTATGCCTCCTCCTGCCCATCACTAATACATTTAACCATTGCAGAATCATCACAGTATTTCCGTAGGTGGCATGCAGGGGCTGTTCTAGAGTCTATTGGGGCCCTAAGCAGAAAATTCACAGGCAGCCCCTTAAACCAGTGTTTATTACCATTATTTTGCACATATTAAACAAATATGTAGATCAGTACTGACAGGGACTAGAAAGAGAGAGCCGATTTCTCCCATATTGGCTTCTCTTCATTGGCTCCCTGTTAAATCTAGAATAGAATTTAAAATCCTTCTCCTCACATACAAGGTCTTGAATAATCAGGCCCCATCTCATCTTAAAGACCTCATAGTTCCGTATCACCCCAATAGAGCACTTCGCTCTCAGACTGCTGGAGGCAGAGCCTTCAACTCTCAGGCCCCAAAGTCTGTGGAACCAGCTCCCAGTTTGGATTCGGGAGACAGACACCCTCTCTATTCTTAAGATTAGGCTTAAAACTTTCCTTTTTGATCAAACTTATAGTTAGGGCTGGATCAGGTGACCCTAAACCATCCCTTAGTTATGCAGCTATAGGCCTAGGCTGCTGGGGGGTTCCCATAATGCACTTTTTCTTTTTACTCACCTTTTTTACTCTGTTTATACTTCACTCTGTGTTTAAACATTAGTTATTATTAATCTCTGGCTCTCTTCCACAGCGTGTCTTTTGTCCTGTCTCTCTCCCCTCATCCCCAACCGGTCAAGGCAGATGACTGCCCCTCCCTGAGCCTGGTTCTGCCTGAGGTTTCTTCCTGTTAAAGGGAGTTTTTCCTTCCCACTGTCGCCAAGTGCTTGCTCATAGGGGGTCGTTTTGACTATTGGATTTTCTCTGCATTATTGTAAGGTCTTTACCTACAATACAAATGTAATTTGGCACTATACAAACAAAATTGAATTGAATTGAATTGAATCTTATAAATAATCTGACAGCAACAAAAAACATGGCCATTTGACTCAGTCATGTCATGGCCAGCTGGACACACTAGACTCCTCTGCTGGCTAAATTTACTAATGTTAAACGTCAAAGTAAACAGAAGAAATAATGAGATGCTAGTGGAAGTTAAATCATTCATATCTCTCTCCCCCCACAATTAAGGCTAGATGAGCATCATTTAGTTATTTAGCATATTATTTAATTATGTGATAGATTGGCGATCTGTCCTGAGTGTACCCTGCCTCTCGCCCTATGACAGCTGGGAAAGGCTCCAGCCCCCTCCCCCATGACTCTGAATTGGATAAGTGGAGGGAAATAGATGGATGGATTATCTGCTCCACTCACCACTAGCTTTCCTTTTCTCTTCTTTCTCTTTTCACTTTTCACTCCTCTTCATTGTTGTTAACTTAATCATCTTGAATGATAACTCTATATGTTGTTGTTTTTTTAATCCCAAATGGCATAAAACATCAAAACCACTTGATATTTAAGGATCCCATTAATTGTTAATGTTGAAACACCACATGGAGAGAGAAAAGAGCAGTGACTATTCTCGATTCCTTCATGTGTACAATCAGTGTGGTGTCGCTAATTATTTGGGGTGTCCTTACCAATTATTTTTGATTCATTTGCAGATTTTTTTGTATCCGACATTTGATTAACCAGCCAGTCTTTAAAATGACAGAAATTACTTTTATAAGCAAAAACAGCCAAATAGTTAGATTCAGATGTTGATTTTGTTTGGCCAACAGCTGAGAGTCCGATTATGAAATTGTTATAGCTGAAAAATTTGTGAGACATTCATGTGTCCTTTCCCCCGATTATTTATTTATTTTTAGATTTTCTATTTATTCAAAAAAACTTTTTTTTTTCATCATTTTCTATTTTTTTTTGTAACTTTGAAGGACATTGTAACTCAGTTTTTCCTTACATAAACAATGAATCCATTTTATGTATTGTGGATCATATTTTTAGAAAAGCTTTTTAAATTTGTCTCTAGGAAGAATCTGACAATTGTTGCAGCTTGACTAAAAGACGTTTAGATATTTTGATCTGGGGTGATTTGTATGAATGGGACATGAAGCAAAAAACAAAACTGCTGCAGCTATTTTGTACAGCATTTATAAACTCATATACAGGGCTGTGCAAAAATCTACCCCTCATTTCTTTATATTTTGCTTCCAAAAAGCCAGACTTTATTGTAATTTTTTTTTTTGTCTTCAGCAAAAGATCTCCAGGCTTTCTGAAGGTCTTTTAAAGTTTTTTGGACATTGGCTGCTTTTTCAGTCATTCTCAGTCCAGTCCTTGTACCTGACCGTTTTCAGAGGAATGTTTTTTGTTTGTTAAGCCACTTAACACTGACCTATGAATCATTCAAGCATTTAACAGGCACCTAACTCAAGGGATTAACTATTGCTGTGTCTGCACATAACAGAAAAAATAACTAGGAACTACGTTTAAATTGTATCTTTAGGCACTTTGTTACTAGCAGCCTGTCACAAAAACACATCATTTGTTCTCATTTCTTTAAGTGAATCTATGAAAAATGGCAAAGATAACAGTCTGACAGGCAGAAAATAGTATTTTTGCACCAACAAGGTGATTCACAAAGAGCATACCATGCTGAGATATGCCAAGTTTTTGGCATTTCTCAGCATGGTATGCAGTGTGTCCTTATAAAATTTAATGAAACTGGACAAGTGGAGGATAAAAGATGAAGTGGCAGGGCTAAAAAAGTGTACAGCAGATGAACAATATCTGAAATTCATGTCCTTGTGAAATGGAAAAAGCAAAGACCTGACACAGGGCCTGAGAGGTGCATCTGACCCTTCAATTGATCTTCAATTGAAATGGTCTCAGTGGAAGGGTGGCTGTCAAAAAGCCATTCTTAAGAAAGGTAACAGGCAGAAAAGGCTGAGGCATGCCAAACTACACAAAAACTGGAGTGAAAATCAATGGCAACACATCTTATGGAGTGATGATTCCAAATTTGAAAATTTTGGTTCAAATCATTGTCAGAGGTCTGGACAGAGGTCCAACAGTGAGTGTCTACAGCCATCTGCAAAACATGGCGGAAGCTCTGTCATGATTTTGGCTGCATTTAAACCAGCGGTGTTGTCAAAACTGATGGAATTATAAACACAGAAAAGTGCCGTCAGGTTTTGATCTACCATGCAAAACCACCTGGAAAGCATCTGATTAGCAACAGTTTTCAGCATTACATTGATCCCACAAACACACTGCCAAAGCAGTAAAATTATACTGGATAGAAAAACACACAATGGTACACTATCAGTGATGGAATGGCCTCCCTAGAGCCTGGATCTCAATGTTATTGAAGCAGTGTGGGATCATCTTGGTAGAGAATAGAACAAAAGGCAGCCAACATCCAAAGGAGAGCTTTGAATGTCCTTCAAGGAGCCTGGAGAACTACTCCTGAAGACGTATTAGAAAGCTGCCTAAGAGAGTTCAGGCTCTGCTGAAGAATAAAGGTGGTCATACTGACTTTGAGGGAGAGAATTGTACAAACTCTGTTTTTCCTTATATACTGTATTTCCATGGATGTTTGCATATGCTTCAATAAAATGCTGCATATATTTCCCATTTTCCTAGCAAAATATTTAAAAAATGAGGGGTGATTCAAGACTTTTACACATTACTGTATCTAATGCACCTACAGTCTGCTGAGTTTTATCCTTACTGAAGGAACAAGTGGTGCATGGTATTATAACACGTCCTCCAGAAATGGGCCTTTCTGGAGGTGTCCACTCATAATTGTTTGTTAAGGCAATCTGTGTTACCTTATCTAACAGAAGTCTTTGCATTTTGGGATGTTTTTGAATATTTGATCAACAAAAATGTATTTAAGCTTGCGCAAACTAAACTCCACATAATAAAGATAGTTACAAATGTTTCTATTAAAGTTCTGGAGATTTTCCTTTGGTAGAAGGCCAAAACCTCTTTTAGGGGAACAATATCTTTTACACACACACCAGTTATAAGCTGCAGCAATACAGTCAGCACTCACAGGTAGTGTTTGAAATTGTTAACAGAGCTAAAAGAAAACAGAGCTTTCAGAGGTGCATATTTTTTAGGAACAACTTAAAATTTCTGGCAATTCGATACATCAGCACTGCCACAGTTTGTAGTTTTAGAAAGGTTGCAGTGTTACTTTTGCTTCCCATATGCTTTGATTGAGACTTACCCTCTACCAAACATCAGTACCTCTTTTTCAGGGCAACCTGAGATATATATTTGTAAAGTTAAACCTGTCTTGGCATAGGTGTTCATTAGCTTCATTTTAATGATTCACCACCGTTCAGTTAAGCCTCGAAGCAGAAAACGATTCCTGGTTCCACTGGGGCTCGAACCCAGGACCTTCTGCGTGTAAAGCAGACGTGATAACCGCTACACTATGGAACCAGCTGCTCCGCTGTTTCCAATGATAGCCCAATAAAGATATGCAAGCCACCTAATGTGTCTCACAATCGGTTGTTTTTCTGATATAATGAAGGAATAACAGCTCCGGGAGTCCGCTGGTATTTGCTTCTCTTTCCTGTAGCGCCCTGACTTCGCTGCTTTTTAGACAAAGTGACGATGAGTGTCAGTCTCCCCCAGTAAGTCATCTCGCTCGGATACTAACCTAACTACGTCCTAATCTAACCTAGCTGCTGGTGGTTTTAGTTCCAGTGCGAGTCGAGCCCGTTTTCTGCTTGTTTGGCCGATTACACGTTATGGTGGCTAGCACCGAGCTGCTACTTCTGAGCTGGTAATAACCGAGCAGGGCGAGTCACCTCCATTTGTCCGTGTGTCCAGCCTTACGGCCGCATGAACTAACAACATACCAAGTCAGGATTAGCGTTTCTAGCTTAGGAAGCTCACTTGGCTTATCCAGCTAGCATGGAACCTCTTTTCCCATAGAACAGAACAATGTCTGTAAATATAACTCCACTTCAGTGTATTGTGAAAACTTAGAGCTAAAATGATGTTAGATCAAAGGCTGTCTGACAGTGAGACACCTTTAAAGTTTTGTTTTATTTTTACCTTGCTTGACCTTATGTTTAAAAAATACACATATTCATATCATTCTTACCTAAATTTAACTTGAAGTGTTTTGTATATGTTGAATAGTGTAGGCTTGATGCACAGCCGTCTAAACAGATTTAAACATTACACATCACTGGCTGTGTGTGACATATAGACAAGCAGAATAACACTGTAGAAAGCAGCTACAAGCAGGGCACTTAAACATTTACTGCAGCAGAAGCATTTTACCTTTCTTAATGCAGTCCTGCTTAGAATAAAGGATCAGATCGGTGTAGTTGATTATCTGTTTATATCAATATGCTGTATGTTGTACATTATTCATCTTGGAGACTCCTATTTGCGAGTGTATCTCTATCAGAGGGTGCAAGTGTGACTTTATAGGGGGGTCTCTTCTTGCTAAATTATGATAAGTGTGTTTATTGCTGATTGGTGAGGCTCCTCAATCAGGCAACTGTCCAGATCCCCGGTACCTCCTTTTTCATGCTCCTGTGGGGTCTGAAATATGTAATCGTATTTCTGTTCCTTGCAGTGACTTGATCTTTCACCAAACACATTGTAAGTTGTTTATTCCGGAGGGTGTCCTTTCGCTGGCCTCTTGAAATCGCCTCCCTTCAGCATCTCATTCTTCCATTTTTAGCCGTTTTGACTCCAGCTTCCTTAGGTGCCAGTGAGGGAAGGGGAGTCAGGCTGGCTGGAAAATGTGGGGATGACAGCTGCGTCTGTTTATCATGTGGGGTACAATAGCACACCTTGAGAGCCAGCCAGAGCTTGTATTCTCACTGATCCAACACAGCGGGCCAGAATTAATCATATAGATTCATATGTGGGCAGGATCAAAATGCAAGATGGGCTAGATCTGTTCCGCAGACTGGATTTGACTGAACGGTATGTGTCGATGATACTAGACGGGCCATACAGTATCATAAAGTAAACATACAAGCTAAAAATTCAATTGCTAAGGGGACATTTAAGATAAAAAATTAAAAAAGCTGCATGAGCTTATTTGCTTACATTTTCAGTTCATTTTCCTGAAGCCCATTGTATTATTTTGTCTGACCAAAACTTAAAAATATGACACAAAACCTCAGATTTGACAAGCACAATTAGCTGTTCATGAATTTTATTTAATAAAAAAAATTCTATTTAGGTCCTCTTGTAAACTGAGTTAACAGGTTGTAGGCTACAGCTGATTTAATCGTTTTTAAATAATAATTTAGAAACTATTTCGGTCTTATAAATATTCATTGTCCACAAAAGTTCCCACCGGGCCCCCTCAGAATCAGCAGATTTTTTTTTCTTTTGTGCAGCAACTTTAGAAATTCTTACTTTACCCCAAAAATGACAAATTACCGTAAATTTCGGACTATAAGCCACTACTTTTTCACGAGCTTTGAAGCCTGTGGCTTATAATATGATGCGGCTAATATATAGATTTTTTCGGTCGCCAAAGGGCGCTGTAGCAGGAAGCACAAGAGCAAGACAGACAGGTAGA
>JAVDPK010000857.1:901353-932159 GCA_034780415.1 Cichlasoma orientale | reverse complement strand
CCCCCCCCGGAATCAATTTGTAGATTATTCTCTGGGATTGCACCAGCAAGGTTTTCTAAAATAAAATAAAAAAATAACCATACGCAGAAGTTCAAATTCAGACTTTGATTTTAGCTATCTTTACAAGTAAAATGATCACAGATGGAAGGTTTAAAGTAACAGCACTCTCTGTCACAAGCTGAGGCCTCAAAGGAGGAGGGACACTCCTTTGAGCATACAAATGTTCACATTTTGGACAAAGACAGATGGTTTGAGTGTGGAGTAAAGGAGGCCATCTACATCCACCTGGAACGACCATCGTTGATAGAGGTGGTGGCCTACGACACCAACGATCAGCCATTTATAATGCAGTCTTGAAATCCCTTCCCAGGCAATTCAACCCCCATTCACACCTTGGCCCATGTGACCTTAATGACTCACACAATGGCAAGGTGGGGCACTGTCTCGCAGAGAATTCACACCTTGTCTCATGCCATCCTAAAGACTCACGGGGTGACTGGGCGAGTCAGCGACTCTCCGTATCACCTCCAAGGTGACAACGTCAGTTGAGCTTAAATACCTGGGACTCCTTTTAGAACTGAAGAAGCCTTTCAGATGATCTTCAAAACCTTTAACAAAAAGAAGGCCTACTGCCTTCTTCTCAAGCACTTAAGACCACCATAACCTGAACTGACTGGATAATTGAAATCCTTCATAGGCTTTAGCCTATCCTTTCTGACTTTGGGCTAGCTCAGAGACAGATAAACTCACTTTCAGAGGAAACCCATGTGGGCACACGGAGAGCAGCCAAACTCCACACACAAAGGCCGCAGCCGACCAGGAGGTTCAAACCGAGAGCCTTGATATGAGGCGGCAGTCTCATACAATCCGTATCCCTGAAATAAACAAAAAGTTTGCTCCATAGTGCCACTTGTGGTCAAATATTCCACCGCATGCCTTTAATAGCCCATTTAAAACAATGCTTTTCACATTTTTGAATATATGTGAATGAAGGGTAGCATGGTGGTGCCGTGGTTCTTTCGTGGAGCTTTCCTTTCTGGGTGGAGTTTGTACTGTATGTTCTCCCCGTGTGTATTCGCGCTGCTTTCTGCCTGTGTGTACTCTCTTCATGGACTCCAGCTTCATCTCAAAGTCCAAAGACTCTGTGATTATTGCAGGTGTGAATGTGAGCGTGAATAATTATCTGTCTCTGAGTTAGCCCTGTGATGGACTGACTACCTGTCCTTGGTGTTCGTCACCTCCCTCCCAATGATAGCTCCAGCCTCCCAGTGAAGCTAAACTGGATAAGCAGGATGGACATGTTTGTATGGGTCAACCTGTGTCATCCCCCCTTCATGATGATACAGAAAGGAGGCTGTTTAGCGTTCTACAAAGACCAAAAGTGAACCGATGTTACACATATTTAAATGCTGCTTAACCAACTTCCCTAAAACAACAGAGAGAGGCCGTAGAAAAATCGAGAGCCCAAACATGTTGGTGATATACAGACACACAGGTGAAACTGAAGCTGATAATTATTTGATATAATACAGTGTAATTGTGTGATTTACAGTGACGTGTGCGGTGCTACGCTGCGGATCGGACTGTCTGTTAGCAGAGTGACAGCTGTCTCGTATAAAAGGGTCCGGCGTGGGTCTGTGCTTTGCATCGAAGCTTCAAATAGGTGAAAGCTTTTACTCCTAATCTTCTTCTACACAATAATGTGTGCCCACTGTCAAGAGTAGACGGCCTGATTTGATGCAGACCACTGCAGATGTTCTACCATCTTGAAAATCAGTCACTGGAATTAAACTGCTGTTTCAGTCGGACTTTCATCTGTGCAGCGTGTTTCCAGTTTTACAAGCAATGCCATTTGCTGTAAAACGCCCGTGGCCATTTTGACGGTCTTCTCGGACACACGTGTGAGTCCGATGACTGCAGACCCCGAGCCCCCACAGAGTGCGTCTACAGTATCCTCATTCTGAGTTATCTTGCTCTCGCTCTCACGTCTGTCTGTCTTTTCTCCCCGCGAAACACCTTAAATTGATCACGTGCCACATGAACATCTGGCATAAAGTGTCAGGTTGTCAGAATTACACAAAAACATTTCATTCAGATCCAGTGTTGTGGATTTTGTGTGCTAGTTTTTCCTGTTCAATTTCAGGCCGCCGCCCCCAAAATAATGCATTTTAAAAGAATCAGCTGCCGTGTCCCACTTACTCAGGATAATTCTCTGATGTCACCGTCAGCAGTTTCCATAGGGTCTGTCCATCAGTAGGAAGTCCAGTATTTCCAGTGACAACTGCTCACAGCAAGGTCTGTAGATCATGCAAACTGTCCTTTATCAGAGTCAGATATCTCTAAACCTGGGCACGATTAAACCACAAAGCTTTCATGTAAGCATATGCCTTTTTTTGCATTTGGGCCTGCATGACCGTACAATTTTAACCAATGTGATGGTGTCTCACAAATAACCAGCTCGGGTTAACCTGCAGTCAATCACCTAAATGGATGATTGTGTGACCACGAATTAAGTGAACGCAGTGGACATTACTAGCACAGACAGCTGTCCTAAATACTGTGCAGCGCGTGCAGCAGTTGTCTGGTGAGGCCTGAAAGATCTCAGGTGCTGCTCCTGAGTTCTTCTCTTTAAGAACAAGAAGTATGACTCCTTAAATCTACAGACAAGCCTCACATGGCAATTAGACCAAGCGTTTACTGCCACATATGCAGGCCAGCCCTTCTTTGTGCCTTCTCTCGTCCTACCGGTTACGTCTTGAAGGTTTGTATCCCGACAAATGTGGATCTTAACAGCAGTCCTGATTTGTTTACTGACTTAATGGACTTTTACAGTATCTAACAAGTTGTCAGGATGTCCTGACCTTTCTGGCCCAGGTATCTTTGAGAGGTCCACGCGTAACGATGCAGTGAGAGCGTTAAACAAAGAAAGGGAAATGAAACTAGATGTTGCGTTATGTGGATCTCCGTCACTAATGATTAGACTTGCTTTTTCAACATTATTTTCTCAACGTCTATATTTGTACTTTTATAATATTTACTCTGTCTTGTCTGTCACGTTGCCAAGAGAACACGCTATCTCTGATTTTTATTTTTATTTTTATAAAACTCCATGAGCATGTTTCAACACTTTTAAAGTGATTCATTAGTAACTCAGCAATACATTTGGCTGTATTATCTACAGATGATTTCAGACCCTTTATTAGTCTGCTTGTGTGACATTTAGGACACAGGCCCTCCCTCCTGCCTGCGCATAGTTTGGCTCTTTTTTCATTCACTTTTCTTACTTCATCAGTTGACAATCCAAAGACAGTAAACTGGCAGAGAGAGGGAGGGAGGTATGGCGTGCAAAAAATGTCACCCAGTGTGGAGTTAAACTGTTATAGGAAGAGTAATATGGTAACCATTAACCATTAGGACACCAGATGATGCATGAATGTGCAGATTCACCATAATGCTCATTGCCCTCAAGTGCTGTTGTTTAAAAGCTGAACCTGAACCTCAGTATTTCATTCACACAGGAAACAGGCAGGCTGTCTTGCTCATGTCCAAAGCTTCCTGCCATGGCAGATTCACACTGAAGCCCCTCTCCAGAAAAGGTATTACTCAAAATGCTGTACAGTACCACCGAGAACAGTATAGAATATACAGCTTGAGGAGTATAATATGTTTTATGGAGATCCAGTGATGGACAAACTATAAAGTGAAAACATACACAGTCTTCAGTATTTAGCAGCTCAAATGGTAGTTGCTATGAGCTAATATCAGCAATTATAAAATCGACCAATAAAGGTAGCTTCTGACATTTTTTCCACTGTTAAACATATGAAAACTTATTGGACATGTATGTTACAGGTTGTAGCGGCTGACTTTAACAAACAAGTGCACCTTTTCATTGAAAACTGGCCACTTTGATTTTTGACTTTGTAGTATCTTCTTTTTGCACATCTGCAATGAGCTGGATGGCCTCGTAAGAGACTGCAGCGTGCCGTGATTAATTGGGCTGCACGGGTCTGACGCTAAACCATCATTAGATTGTTAAAGTAATGCGTGGGCAGCGTAATCGGACTTGAAGACACGCTTAATCAAAATTTAGATCACACCTGCTTTAAGTGTCCTCTAAGCAGAACATCTGAATCTGCTGTGGAAAGGTGCTTTACGAGGACTGTGTGTCTGACTCGCCGAGTATCGTTCATTTAAAGATTCAAGCCCACCGAGCACCCAGCGTGTTTGTTATTCACCTGTAGGTCTTTACCCCGGCGCTAGGACCCAGGGTGCGCGATTTTCATCTCCAGCTGCTGCAGACCGAAAACTGGCAATAAGGGAAGATCGCGAGGACAAGCCAAAATTGCATACTGTATTCATTCTACTTCAAAATCACATCCCCGGCCCCGCAGCGAAGCCACCGTGGAGACAACAATAGCTTGTTGCGCTGTGTTTGCAGGCTTTGTGGCTGTAGACGGCTCGGAGCGCAAGGTAAGACGGTGCAATACCATGCGATTACTAATAACAAAGGCGTTACGGGCGAGCAGGGGGCATTAAAGGGGGCATTGCACAACGCTATTGAGGGCGAGCAAAACTCTGCCAAACTTTGACCTGGCTATCTGCATTTTCTAGTTGTCGCTGTCTTGCGGGAGCCGCTACCGTAGCCTGTAGTTGCGGAGATGTTTCGCTGTTATCCCACGGCATTATGTAGGATCGTGTCACATGTAGCCTATGGACAAGCCAACTTGTGTGTGTCGAGATGACATCTGAGTGTGCAGTCCAAGCGTGCCGGCTGTGGATGCAGTCGGCTACGCAAACGCGGACACAGTAACTAAAAGCAAAGAGATAGATTTTAATTTCAGGCAGATATTTAACGTGATGTGGACGGCGCAAAGGGCCATCCATTAACCTGGAAAATAAGAACATCACCCCTGACTGTTTCTGTGATCGGCTGCCATCCTCCCTCCGCTTGCTGTAGAATAATTCATTACTTAGACCAAGATGGAAGAATAATGCGCTTGATTTTTTACTCAAGCGCGTTATTCTTCCATCTTCCCAGCCACGACATTCAACATTGACCAGGTGAACCACCAACTCAGACGGGACATCCTCGACGCTGCTGGAGAGCATGGCGGCCTAAATAGGTAGGGTCGATAATCTCCAATATGACTCACAGATAGATGACTATGAATGCCCACTTTGAAAACGGCATATTCTTTCACAAAAAGAGATCGGGCCTGCGATATAAACAACGTGCCTTCATCTATATCGCAGTTGTCATAGTGCATGTGCGGACTACCACATCCCTGCTCTACTGATTTACAAATGCACGCATAACAAGTTTTTTTTTGAAGCCCTCAGATTCAGACGTCCGATGTGGAGCCCGTGAACCAAACTCGTCTATAATTGGTGAAGCCCCGAGCAGCCGGTCACTACCGGGATAGCTCTTGCGCGGTCGTTGAGGTCTCCGGGTTACCCCGACTCAGACACAATGCGATGTGTCAGCTGGCGACTTTGTGATACTCGTGCTATATGCCGACACGGTCCTCTACGACGCCCCCCCCCCCCTTTTTTTAACTGATCGCCGTTTTTTTCTTTTCTTTTTTTTCCCCGAATTTCACATTTGGCCATCTGTCAACGATTTGGCTGCCTGCACGCAGCCATTACTGAGCGAATGGCGAAGGGCATGTTAGAGGCTCTCACACACCGATCCGCTCCGCGATAGGAGAGCGGCAGCGAAGTAGTTTCTGCTCGCTCTGCTCTCGGCGGATGGACGGAATCGTTTGTCCTGCACCGCCGTGGTGGTCAGGATCCGACACGGATCGTGCATGGTAGTAAACAAACTCTTTTTCAGTGGCACGACGATGTCAGGCTCCCCGTGGTGTGTGTGTGTGTGTATGTGTGTGTGCATGCGTGCATGGTTATTTCCTCACCACCGCAAGTGTTAAGAAAAGTAGGAAATTTGTTGGCCTAAAGGAGCGGATACCCTTGTAAACAGCAGGCCTGCGCTGCTTTCAGGATTCAGGTAAGACAAGTGGCCTAATTACAGCAGGGTAACCTGTACCGCTTAACTACTGAGCCAAAATGTGATTATGGAGTGAGAGAGCTAAATATCCTGTGGTTGTTTATCTTTGAGGAGGGGGGCGGCGGCGGTCGAGCAAGACCAAGTGCAAAACTCCAGCTCCCCACACTGGGTTGAAACTTTAGGTTTGTTTTTTTTTGTTTGCCTTTGTTTGAGTGGAAGTTGTAGATATGTTGTCATTCACCTCACAGCTGCAAACATGAGCTGGTGGTCCACAGCTTCCTACAGACAGTGAAGGAGAAAGCTGCTCATGTTTCAGTGTGAACTTTTTCAAATTCACAATAGGCTGCAAATCTTTGTGAGGGGGATTTTGTTCTGTTACAAATGAGGCGCACAACCTTCAAAAGAGGTTGTAGATGATATTACCTTTTGGAGTAATATGTCTTGTTTTATATCCTGACCTTCTTCGGTTGTGTTAAATACAGTGCATCTTCTATTAAAGCATGTTTGGATTGTTGTCAGTAGGTTGAAGGCTCTTGTCCTTGTGCATTGGGGCAGCTGTCTAGATTTTCATACAGAGAAGAAAACTGAGGGCCAGCATTAAAATTCAAAACCCACGCCTCATCCATATTGTAGTTTTGCCCTGAACTTATCTTAAAACCACTTCTCTCTATCCAGTTAAAACCTGAGCTGACCTGATAGTAACAGGAAATGTGATTTTGACACACAGCACTGCAAGAGGTGAATGACAGGGAACTGAAGAGGCACTGCAGAGGGATTGGCACCATCTTTGTTCATATATTCATTATAAATGTTTATTAGCATCCGTGTTTACTGAATCACTTCACAGCATGTGGCCCAGACTGTCTCACACCAAGTCATATACATATATAAAAAATCACATGGTTCACTTGGGATGTATTCGGCATAATGCATGTGGTGAGAGTGCGTGGCATAAAGGAAGTAAAGTTGCCAAGAAGAATGAGTTGTGTTTTTACTGTTTTCAATGAAAGACAGTGAGTATTTGTGGGCAAATTGTTGATGTGAATAATTCCAACTCAGGAGTTTAGTAATGTCACTTACTGTTTTGTAAAGGAGCGTGAAAATAGTTGTGCAGATCATTTAAAATCAGTCGAAATAAACACAATGTAGACACGGGTGGAAATTTCCTAAAGAGGCTCCTGTCATCTTGTAAGCAAGTGTTGGACTTTTTTTATACAGCTGAGCTGATGGAGGTCAGTGCTGGAAGCCCTGTATTTGAAGCTTAACCTCATTAGACTGGTGAGGTTGGATGCATGGCATAATCACAAATAACCAAAAACTTCTGTGAGGATGACATTATTCGTGGATCTGTTTCAAAATCCTGCACAGAAGTCATTAAAAAGCCCCCCAATCTTCTCCCAGCTATAGTCCGTCAGTCTGCAGCCTACAGCATGTAACTGGAGAGCCTCCAACACCCCGGACTCTTTCTTCCTCGTGTTAATTCGCCTGCAACGGACCCAAATCTCTCCCACCTCCTCCTCTACCTCTTTTTTTTTTTTTTAAATCGTATTGTGGATGTTTAGAAACGATCACCCACAGCTGACTGCTAATTGACCCGACTGACACTCAGGCAGGCACCGACATCCAGCGATCCTCGTCGCAGCCTTTTGGTGTTCTTTTCTTTTTTCTTCTTCTTCTTTTTTTTTTTAAAATACAGTTTATTACTTCGTTACCCCGATAAGCCCTTTCAGTTTAGCGCACCGTTACACTCTTTTGGTCGCGATCCCCCCATTCCCCTTGAGCGGCTGGAGCTCGCGTTGCATGCCGGTACCTGCAGTCCTCACCCCTCCCAGCCTCTCCAGCGTCTAATCCTGGGCGTGGATAGCCGAGCACTACATCTCCCATGCTGTCACCGTGCACCCTTCTGCCCCCCCACCTCTCTCTCTCTCCGCTCTCGCTCTCTCTCACACCAGACTGGAGACTGGAGATACGGAACGGACCGTCTTGACGACCCCCCCCTCCTACCCTCCCCTCCTCCCTCCCTCCCTCCCGCCCCCCCGGACTTTTAGGACCGAAAACCGTCGAGATCAGTGAGCAGCCGCGGACGGTAGAGACGAAAGGCTGGACACGGCCGTATCACAGTCGTGCCTGTACCGTGGTTCACATGCCATCTGGACGAGCAGGTTCGTAACTGTTTGTGTCATTAGACATCTTTTTATCCCCACAGCTGATTGTCTTGGGGATTATTCAGTATTTCGCATAGAGAGAGTCCGAAAGGGGCCGGAGAGGAGAGCGGCGGAGAGGCTCGCTGGGTCGGGGGCTCTGGTGAATGCCTTTCAACGGCGAAGTGGCTCGGTCGGTCCGCCAAAGGGCCGATAAGAGGGACCGGAGCACTTCACATTAGGTCGGCCGGGGATAAATAACAGTAGCTTGCCTCAACATGCAAACCGCCGGGAGTGCTGCGAGGGCTTCTCGGAGACTCCGCTGCGCAGGGAAGCTGGAAACCTAACGTTGCTGGAGGTGGTGGTCAGCGGAGTTAAATATATTGTTTGTCCCCCTTTCGTGGCCACTCCAGCTGCACAATAAGTTGTGTCACCCACCCCTCTGGTCGTTCTCCTGCTGGGTAACCCCCCCCCCCACTTATCTGCCAGTAAGTCTGTGCCTCCAGTTTTCTGTGTTATCAGCGGCTGAAATTGATTATTTGTTTGTAAAAAATGTCCACTGGCAGGGTTAGTTTGTAGGCTGATGAAACGGTCCAGGAGTTTAGTTTGTTTGGCTCTCCCGTTGTTCTCCCTGTGTCTTTGCATTGATGTTGACTTACCTTATCTGGCGGAGATGTGACACATTGCCACATTGTGTGCTCATACGTCGCAGCCCAGGCAGCCACTCGATAGGAGGGAAATCTCTCATGTCACTTTGCTATATTTTCCTCAAACATCTGTCTTTCATCCCTGAACCTTCCCATCCCGTCTTCTCCGGGCTATTTAGACAAGGTTTAGAGACGCAGACAGGCTGTCTGCTCAGTTTGCGCCCGTGTTTGTGTGCGGATGGACCGATCACCTGAGAGCCAGTTGCCATTCTCTCATTATGGTGACTGTTCGCCATCTCCAGCGCGAGAGGGAGAGGGAGCGACCCGGAGCTCTCCAGAGTTTTTCCGTGCTGATAATTATAACAGAGGTAAACGTGTTATTTTCGGCGTGTCCCAATGCTTCAACATGCATGTGGTCTTATTGTGCACTTTTCAGATGTGACATTGGGAACGTGTGTCTTTTGTGCCGTACGTGGGCTGGGCAGCGAGCTGACCGGGTGGAAGTAGGCTACATCGGAACAATTTGGTTTCTTCGAGGCTGTTTTTCTCAAAGGCTTCCCCTCCTCTTCTCCCAGGCTTGACTTTGTGTTGTCCACGGTGTGTGTCTCTGTGTGTGTGTGCGTGTGTGCACGGACTGCTGCATATATTTACTGGCCTACATCAGAGCGGATGAATTCAAATGTTTAGTGGCGGAGGAGACCGCGATCGCAGCACAAAGACAAAGTAGCTGTAAGCAACTGTTGTACGGTAATGTATGCAGACCGTCGTTGCACAGAGCGGCATCTGCATCGCTGGATTCCCCCGTTTTCAGTCCGTGCTCGCAGATTCCAGCAGAGATTGGCTTGCCAGTCATTATGTGCATCATCTTCGTTATGTTTCACTGACTCAAGGGTGAAGCATTTCCATAACCCCAAAGCTTTGGCATAGATTTTCTTTTTGCACAGTCCCTTTTGTAGTCGTCTCATTTACTTGCTGATGCGCTCGTCTGCGCTCACCTCTACCTACGGTAAATACGAGGGGCTGTTCCGGCGCGTGTCCCCCGGTGAAGGCTGTGTTTTTTATTAGATGATATAAAGTTAGATTCACTCTTTACTTATTATATATAATCGTGCGCATGGCCATCGGTGCGTTTTTGAACTTGTCTTCTGTGACTTTTCAGTAGAAAAGCAAAAAAGTGGGATTGTCTAGTTTTAAATCAAGCTGACGAGCATTTAAGGCTGCACGCCAGTACGTGGTCCAGTTATACATAATCATTAATTATATGTGCACGTGCAAAAACATTTGCTGATTTCTAGCCACTCACGGGTGTGCGTGACCTAATCAACACAAAACACACACTGATGCTCGCTCTAACAAAAGATCATTTGAGCAGTAACAGCTGATTGCCTCATGGATTACTGAATGAGCCTTCTGGGGACAGGCCTTGGGTCGCTTTCGGAAGAGCCTCTGTTTGAAGTGACTGTTAAAAGCATTTCTCACTGGGCGCCTGCAGTAAAAAACTAGGGGTGTCCCGATTATGGTTTTTATCCTGTAATACTGAGACTCTGCTGACTCCAGATCACATCTAGTAATATTGTATTTTTTGTGCATGTTTTTCCTAATACAATGGTACAGGGTATACTCAGGCTACTGTAAACCTGCATTAAAGTTAGGACAGGTTTTATCCTACATAGATTTTATTTATTTATTTGCACTCTCAAAGAGCCAAACAAAAATACTGTGAAATAAGTTTTGTTACTTGCTCTTTGAGTTTTCTCGAACATAATGGACATTTTTGCTTATTAGGTAGTCAGAAATAACAATAAAATGCACAGAATTCTGCCAGATAAGGTTAAAATGGATTCATTCTCTTTATTGTGCGCTGCCAATTGCACTTAGGTGCAAATTGCCCTGCAAAGTCTCTTTATTGAGCTCGAAAGGCTCTGTGGTAGCGTCCTTTTTTACTCGTGCATCCAGTGTGCGTCTGCTGAAGGGGAAACTTTCTCTGTGTTCCACGAGGATAATTTTCTAACAAGTGTGACGTGGAAACGTGAAACGTCCAGCGAATAAACACAGAGAATGGACTTTCAAGTGACGCAGAAATTGTTGCGCCCAGTTTTATTATGGAAAGCGTGTGATTATTTGAATATGATTGAATTTTTTGGTTTGAAAAACCTTTTACGGTTTCTCATATTTCCTGCATGCTGTACTATTTTTGCATGATATGGATTCTGTGGCAGGGAGGTTGTCGAGGGGATTAAAACCATCTCTTTTCCAACATAAGTTTCAGCAGGACATCAGAGTTAAGGTTAACTTGCAGGAATGAGATGGAACATGAAAGAGGTGATCGCTGGTGTTGGTTTCTCACGTGTCTCTGCCAAGGGTTCTTTGGCTCTTAATCCTTCTATGTTGCAGCTAATGCATTAGATCTCATTTCACTCGGTGAATGTACAATTTTTAGTGAAGACAGCTCACATTGCGGATAGATGAGCACTGGCAGTTTTTCAGTATTCCCTGCGTGCAACAAAATAAAATCAAAGGGAATAACACAACAAATATGTTCCGTCAGTTTACCACACTTCTCTCTGCTGCTCTAGATTGTCTCCTTGCTCTGAGGAAATTGTAACACATCTGAACTCCAAGCATGTCTTGATGAAAGGAAGTTTTCAGTTGCCCAAACTTGGTTGCTTATTTCTTCACGAAGGTTTAGTTGCACAGATATTTTCTGTAGCTGAAATGAGAACAGCGCTAACAGTAATCACAGCAAGTGTTTTTTTTCCTTTCTTTATTGTGTATTTTGCAGCATATCACTGTATTTGAAGGAAAACGCTCACCTGACTGACTCAGCTACCCCCTGAGGCATGTTGTGCTAAAGAAACACCTATGCAGGTAATTGTTTTTTTTTTTGTTTTGTTTTGTTTTCTGCTGAAGTTACATTACTCGATTAGTGCATCATGTCCTCTTATATAATTAACAGCGGCTTCATGAACTTCTCTTATTACTCAGGTGGATCCCACACTAATGAATGTAGGGGATGGAGGCACGGTGAGCAGAGAGATCAGTGCTCCAAATAAAGCGTCTACTAGCATGGTGGGAAACCCCCCCCAGACGCTCCCCCCTGAGTTCAGAGGAGATGTTACCCTCAGTCAGCAAAATAAGACGACTCCAACGAAAGACTGTAAGACAGTAAAAGCCTGCCTGGACAACTACAACCACAGCCCTGAACTTCCCCCCCCTCAACAGCCCAACAATGCACCAATGTCCGGCTTGGTCCTCACCAGCTCAGAGAAGAGAACAGACAAAAGGGCAGAAGCCTCTAAGCTCAAAGCTGATGGTCCTGGGGTCTTCCCCGCTCCTCAGTGGTCAAGCGGTGTAAAAGTTAACCAGGAGGATTCACTCAGCCCCTGTCACAGCAATGTGACATCCAGTAAGAAATCCCATCCACAGACACAATCTGTGCAAAGTGTTCCACCTCGGTTTCAGTGCTCTGCCATGTTTAAACCAGCCCAGCCCGTTGCCTTTCTTCCCACCGCAACTTTTTCCTCTCCGCTTTGTAAAATGAATCTTCCACCAGCATTAGGTCAAATTGCAGCATTGAGAGAAGCCACGGCCACTCAGTTTCAGAAAGAAATCCAGCCTCAAAGCTCAGGTGGGGCACCTCTCATGCGGACCTATCCCTATTCGTTGTCCGTGGGCCGAACTCTGGCTACGGAGAAAAAGGCGGGCACGTCGACCTCAAAACTCAAATCTAACCACGCGTCAAGTAAGAATGCTAAATCTGTAGGAGAACATAAATCTTTAGCTTCTGTGGTAGCCTCACCGGCTATTGCCCTACCGTTGCAACACCCATCACTAACTTCAGCTGCACCCACTCACTACACCTTGTCTCCGACCGCTGCTATTTGCTGCGGTTCTGCATTGGCCAACATCGCCTCTCAGAGCAGACTGCTGAACCACGTGGAGAAGAGCAACAGCATAGACAAAACAGCCACGGGCTCTCTGAAAACAGCATCGCCCAGCGCAGACGACCACACAGTCTGCTCAGCCGAACCAAGAGATGTACCTCTTGATCTGTCCGCTAAATCAAAACGCCCGAAATGCTTAAATGACCCTCCTGTTACTATGATGGAGCCCCACAATAATGAGTCGAATCAGAGAGATTTTTTGAATTCAAAGAAGACTCATTCTGCAACTTACAGCTCCGCTGTGCAATATCCCGTCTTACCAAATACCCACAGAAATGGGTCTCATCAAAAGCAATTAAATAGGCCTCAGAATCACCAGATCCCAGAACCCAAACCGGCCTGGGCTAAGGGATCTTCACAGGATTCAATAAAAAGCATCCCTGGTACATATGTAGGAGTGGCTAGTCCGATACTGGCTTCTACTCTAAGGGGCAAAGATGGAAAAGGGACGTTTGCAGATGAATTCCAGAGCTTTGCAAAGCAGGAGTTTATATCTATAATTGACCAAGGAGAACATCTGGCCTCAGGAGGAAAGAAGCCATCCTGTCTGATGAAGGGTAGCCAACATGCTCACAGCGTCAAGCATGTTAAAAACACCAGCACAGCTATAACTAAGAACTGTCCTTCAAAAGGAGCCCTAACCACTGCGCTGTTAAGCTCCACCAACGCTCAGATTCCTCAGAAATCTGGATCTGGCAAAACAGCGGCACCGTACTCCGCTCCTGTTGTCAGTCCAGCTTGGCAACAGGCGTCTCATCTCTCGCATCAAGCTTCTTCTGTTCAGAGAAAAGTCATGCAAGGATCTCCAAAGGCCAAGGGCACCACAGTTACAGAAGGATGCAAGTTTCCAAGTGCCCATCACAGCCCGTCCAAACCCGAGGATGATAAGTGGGAGAGAATGAAGTCTCCTCTGTCTAACCTTGCGTCCATTGTAAAGCAGCAAGCTCTCGATACAACAGCACTGACGGGCGAAGGTAATTCCCAAGCCTCTCCTGTTGCGTCACGAAAAGCTGATGTTCTGAATCCACTCGCGGGAAGCCAAGATATACAATCTAAGCATACCTCTACTTTTGAATACACGCCGTGCTGGTCTGTGGAAAAGTGGCCTAGTGCTCCATCTCAAGAGGATTTTACTCAAACTATGAAAAGACATGACAAGGCAAACGCCACTGAGTCTTTGGAGAATAACACAGATATGCACACCAGTCAGGGAGAGCACATGGGACTTCAGGTGAAGCAAGGCTCCTCGAAGCCCGCGGGCCAGTCTCATCTCTTTGGGAGCAGTGTATCAACAAATGGGAACAGGATGGAGAGTAAACTCGCCCAGGTGTTAGAGGGGGAGATATCGAGGAAAGAAACTGGGCCGTCAGACAGTCCTCCCGGTGACAAATTGGAGGGCATGGTTGCATCTATTCTTACAGGCCAGTGTGCGGGGGGAGGCGACAAATTTGAGAAGAAAACAAATGGAACCAAAGAGGAGTCGCCAACCAAATCAAAAGCTGCCGCCATCAAACAAAGAAAGAGCAGCCCTAAGAAGCCAGCAAAGGAGAAATCACCAACGGATGCATTAAAGAAGGCTGCAGGAAGGAAAAAGCAAGAGACAGAAATTACTCCAACCAAAGTGTCCTCCAATAAGAAGGTAAATTATTAATTTCTACTACTGTCTAAAAGGCCTTCGTTCATCTCTAATCACTTCCCTTTGATTAAATTGTGAGGAAATATTTAAGGTAGCAATCATCTTTTAAGATTTTAAAGAGTTAAAAGGCGATTCAGAGCTGCCTTTTATATTATTAAGTTATGACTGATGATTCAACTTTCAAGGGCTTATTGTGAGTCTCTTGCATGCTCTCTGTCACCACGAGAGGCTTGTGATCAATAACCTCCAATAGAGCGTGCTCACTCTGTCCCCTGTGTATTTCCGCAGAAGAAACAATGTGCACCTGTGCCAGAGCAGAGTTTGTCAGTGGGAAAACTTTCCCCTCAGACTAAAGAGGCGATTCCAAGGGACAAGATCAGTCCCAGCAAGGCTGAGCAGCCAACCTACAACAAAGCAGGTAGTTTCTTTGTAATCCTATAGCTTTTACAGCCCTTTAAAAAGTCTCCACAGTATGCAAAATTTTGGATGCCTATAATAAATTTAATGGTGCTTTTAGTTGTGTAAGAAACGTTATGTCTACAGCTTGATTACTCTGAGTTCACAGTTTCAGTTTTAGAGATAAGTAACCTGCAGTCAGCGTCTCGGCGTAGAAGCTGGTGTGAATGTAACAATCAGATGTGATTTAATCAGTTGCAGATAGCAGTCTTCAGCGTGTGGAGACTTCAGCTTCTCTCAATAGCTCTGCCGTATCAACCAAGGATGCCGAAGCCACAGAGTGCTCCTTCCCAAGACTGAGGCGAGGACGGCGGCGAGTTGACGATGCTCGACTTGACCTCTGGGGCTTTGCGACGCCCTCCCCGCCGCCCCCACCGATGCCTCCTCCCCCAGTTTCTCCTTCACCCCCTCTGACTCCGGCCCAACCCGCCCGCCGTCCGAGAGGGAGGCCTCGATCGAACCCCCTGCCAGAACGTGCGCTTCAGGGCAAGGGCAAAACAGCTGGCGCAGAGGGCGGCACGCCTGCTCGTAAGAAACGTCGGCGATGTCGCAGCAAGAAGTATCAGACTGGCGAATATATCACGGAGAAAGACAAGCTGGAAGATGGAGAACACCTGGAAGAATCTGACAGCCTGAGACAGGACACCGGAGTCCCAGCAGGTAGAGATCAATTAGGGGTTATTATGATCAGCAGCCAAACAAAGGATTCACGTATAACAGTATTAGAAGAGAATGATTTTTGTGTTATCAGCTCCGGTTTAATCGCAAGTATAAAGTTCAACATTTGAATGCAGCAGCTGCTTAGTATTATAATTTTTTTTATGCAATCCAAAGCTGCTTGAATGACTAAATTTTGAAGTGAGTTGTCATTTAATCAATCGGTTAATTGATTGATTGTTAAAAATTAATTTGCAGCAATTTTGGTGGTTATTTAATTATTTTTTTTAGACATTTATCGTTCAAAAATATTAGTCAAAATTAATCAGCAGATTAATTGAAAATAAAAATTATTGTTAGTTGTTTTTTTAGTCCTTTAAGCACATCAAACATTAGTTAGTAACAGCCTCACAAAAAAAAAAAAAAAGCCTGAATCATTCTCTTTTAATGCCATTATACATTAATCCTTTTTTGGCTGCTGACCATAATAAGCGACAAAACATTTGGCTGTGTTGGCTCGTGACGGGTATTTGTCATCTTTTCTGACGTTTCATAGACTAAGTGATTATTCATTCTTTTAAAAAAAAATAAAAATCTGATGAATGAATCAGTACTGATTATACTTTAAAGCTTCGTTTTACTCCGTGGAGTAAGTGGTAAAGCCTGTATACATATACATGCGAATTCAGCACCTTCTGTCCGCAGCAGCTGAAAAGTTTGCAGATCAGCTGCTTTAGTCCTTTCTGACGGCTGCTTTTAGCGTGGAAGTCACAAAACGACTCTTCAGGTTGCTTTTATCTTTTTCAACCATCATAACTTTATTTTTATTCAATCCTTGACTTATTAATTCCTCCAAATTTTATGGGGTTTTAGGTGAGTGCGCCATAAATGGCAAAGGTGATGATGCTGGTTCTCCCCGAGTTCTGCGATTGTTCATAAAAGAAATTTCCGTTCAGTGGATTTAAGAATGAATCGCTAAGAACTGTCACTTAGCTCGGAGACTCAAGCTGTGTCCACGCAGGAAGCAATGCGCTCGTTGCGCATCGCTTTGTCGCTGACAGCTGGTCGCTAGCAGACATTCCAGTCTCCGGTTGCCCAGGTAACCCTGTAATATACTTGCTACCCTGTGATAGGGAGTCGGTTCAACAGCTCTCCCCGAAGTTGAGACAGGTTTACCAGTGTGGGACCTGCCTACATTTTGTCGCCAGCAGTTTTTTTTCCACCCGTAGATGCTCGTAGTCTTTGAGGTTTTTATGGTCTCTTGTCACCACATCGCTGCAAATCACTTTATGAAGCTGAAACAGGATAAATACACATGGGCAGATTAATTTCAGGATGTCTGTTGTTTTCATAACAGGCATGCCGGAAAAGCATTAAAAGTCATCTGTTCCGCTCGTTTCCAGTTTGATATTTTTATTCTTGGTCTCTGCTAGAGTTGCTTTGCTTGATTCACAGCCGAAAATAACGATTATGTATTTTATAAAGGGCCACAATGCAGCCTCTCAGTTCATCCACTGTTGTTTTAACTCCTCTCCCTTTGAAAGAACTTTCTTCTGATTGGCTGCCCCTTGAAAACAGAAGGCAGGCAGGTGGGGAGGAGGGGTGGGTCTGCGCTCACAGCCAGAGTTGAGTGCCCGAGACGATGATATTAATGAGGATATTCCCTCTCGCTGACATGATACAGTAGGACTGTGGGATTAATCTGTGGCAGGTTTAGTTCAGCTCCAGGCAGTAAAAGCATCAGCTGTTAGGAATCCTTTTGCTTTGATTTTTCAGAAAAGTTCCACAAATTCATTATGGTTGAAAATTTGAATTATTGCCTTAAACAATAAATGAGGTCTCAATATTGAGATTTTGTGTGTGTGTGTGAGAGACATCCATCCATCCATCCAAACATTTAGATACACTTTAAATCTGACAAATAATATTCATAAATACAGCACACAGTGCAAATGCAATTTGCAGTAGATATTCCTGAGGTGCCAACAGTGTGCCAGAAAGTCCACATCATGTACCTGTTAGTGTGGCGATGACACGCATCATGAGTGTATATGTAGAGAATAAACTGGGACATGGCAGACTCGAGCTTATGATTGCAAAATCAGTGCAGAGTCGCTGGTAGACAGCAGTTATCTTGTTTCCGTGGATAAGATGGCTAAGCTTCAGGAAGTACCAGCCAGTCTGATGTCGGCACAAAACAGCACCCAAAATATTCCATTCTCCATGTTAGGCTTGGCAGATGGGCCGAGCACAAAGCTGCATCAGTGCAGTGTTGATAAATGAGTGGTGTGTAAAGATTATGCTTGTTGGTGTATCTCCTATCTACCGCTCAGAATAACTCCGGATCTAATTTGCCATTGCAGATCCACAGGTAGATCACTGTCCGAGTCCCGCTGCCCCCAGTCCCGAGCCTCCTCCCAAGAGACCCTCATTCACTCGCTCAGGATCGGTTCGCTACCAGGAGAGTGAAGAATCTCCAGAGTGCAATGATAAGCCTTCAGGGAAGAGGAAGTTCAAAAGCAAACACCTATGTGACAGTGATGAGCCGAAGGTAAGCTGCTGATGCTGCTTGCGGGAGGATTTCACATTGCAGATCATACATAGTTGATAGAAGCAAGGTTCCACGAATATACAAGCTTACAGTGCCCCCCTGTGGCCTGATTAAAAGCTGTGCTTCTCACGTGTGTGATGGCAGCTGGAATTCGCATTGTGCTCTGATCAGTAATTCTGTGTTTTAGAATAAGACCAAACGCAGCAGTTTGGGCAAGAGCAGTGCCCCCCTCGCTTTGGATGATGCTGGAGCTGATGCAAAAGTACCAGTTAGCCCACCGCCAGCTCCAAAAAGTTTGCCGTCCTCGCCATCCAAAAAGAAAAGCTCATCAGGAAGAAACAGCGGTTCAGACTCTCCGCCCAAAAGGCCCGTTCCCCCAGAGGTTCGCCGGCTGATTGTCAATAAAAATGCCGGGGAAACCTTGCTGCAACGTGCTGCACGCTTGGGCTATCAGGTACAACCCCCACACGTTTACTGCTAACAGGAACAGGAAAAATGCATGAGAATCTGACAGTTTATCTTTCCTTCCTCTGTTCTGCAGGATGTAGTCCAGTATTGTCTCGAAAAGGACATCAGGGAGGTCAATCGGCGCGATAATGCCGGTTACACAGCTCTCCACGAGGCGTCCTCCCGGGGCTGGACTCAGATTGTCCAGATGCTGCTGAAAAACGGTGCAGATGTCAATTGTAGCGCCCAGGATGGAACACGGTGAGGCTTCATGCTGCATAGCAGTGGCTTTAATTAGGCACATTATTAGAGAGGACCACGGCAGCTGAAAAATCTTGAAACGAAGTCTGTGGGAGAATCCAGCCACAGAAAAGGTGGCAGTGGAAGTTTATATTCTAGGGAGAGAAAAAGCTTTTAAAAACTCGCTTTGGGGCAAAGCCAACAAATGTTTTTTTTCTTTATTTAATTACCGGTAGATTAAACTGGCGATTCTATACATAAGATTTTTATGCACTCATGCACCATTGAAGTTACACTAATTTAGATAATGCTTTTAAATACCTGGCCAAGTAAGTGCCCAGAGGCGTTTCATGGCTGCCAAAGCTTCTAGCAGGACTCTTGTTGAGTTTATTGTCATGTGTGTGACCTCTGCAGACATCACGTATGACTAAGGTTAGAGGTCATTACACTAGCTTTTTAGAGCCAGCAGTCACCTCTCACAGTGTTCACTGAACAATTAAAACTTGTACCTGATTGGTCATTATAAATAGTTGCTGTTTTTATTTTAAAAGTCAGTTTTGTTTCTTTTAATCTGAAGTTGTAGAAGCTCTAAAAGTCTTTTGTGTTTTGTGTGTTCTTCCCCTCAGCCCACTTCATGATGCAGTAGCGAGCGACAACTTACCAATAGTCTGGCTGCTCCTAAACCACGGTGCAGACCCGACTCTGGCGACCTACTCCGGACACACACCGGTCAAACTGGCACATAGCGCGAGCATGAAGACCTTCCTCACAGGTGCTTCATGCTTTTTATTCACCTCTGTTTTTGGATCATTGGAGAACAAAAGAACATTTTATTCCGTGTTAAATCTGTTGTTTCTAATCCTCAACAAACCCTTAGTGACACAATAAACAACACAACAGAAAGTCTTTCATAAAGCTGTTTTAGAATGAGACGTGAAAACAAATCAATTTTTAACACTACACTCATCCATCAAGCACCGTGTCAACACATTAGTAAACTCTGCGCCCCCTCCCACTGCGTCGCGTTCGAGTATTAAACAATGCAGGTTGCGTGAAGCTTATGTGAGAACTTCAGTCACATCTTCTTCTGTGCGCAGAGAGTTTGACAGTAAGCGCTCTCAGATGTGTGACTCAGATTGTTTCTGTTGTCTTGCAGCTCAATTTGGTTGTCAAAAAAACGTGTCCTAGTAAACTGGAACACGGCTACGAAACTGATAAAATTAAGCTCCTCAAATACATGTTGTTACTGTGACTGATTAGGCGCTGATTGACTTATGCCTAATCTTGTTATGAATGGCGTGTTAAATGATAACGCACAAAGCAGACGCGACACAAGATAACGGCGAGTCCAGTGCATTTGGGAGTTGGAGCTGGGGTTAAACTTCTATGGAATGAATAGTGGATCCAGCCGCCTTGTTACAAACGGGACCACCACATGCCGAAGGTGTCGGGATCTTTTTCAGCACTTTGCCAGGTTAAAAAAAAAAAAAACTAACCGCTTAATAATTCACATCTTTTTCTACCGACCTTGCTGCAGTGTCTGGGTGGCATATTGGTCTCGCGTCATACATGCGTCTCCAGACAGTTTTTACACATCAACGGCGCTGAGAGAGTGAAGTCCAGACATTATCCAGAGATGCGCAACACAACAGGACGTGGGCAATGCCAGCCGCGTCCTCACCGCGCTGTCTGGTTGAGTTGAAGGGCGGCAGCTCAGGAGAGCGCGCACAAGGCAGGACACATGACGCACGCTCGCTCGCTGTGAATTCAGACAGTTGGCCGTCAGCGGGCAAAAACAGCTTAATGTCCGTTCATATCGGCTGTTGTCATGAATTCATGTTAAAATTCAAGGAAATCCACAGTTTAAAAGACAAGTTGAAGTTTTTTTTTTTTTGTTTGTTTGTTGAGTTCTGTCTGCGAGTCTGTGAATAATCGTGTTAAATAATCGTGATCTCAGCATTGACCAAAATAACTGTGTTTATATTTGCCATAATCAGGCAGCCCTGCTGCAGTGCATGTGTGAAAGTGGCTACAGATAAACAGAGAGATGAAGGCTCGGTTTATGGTGCAGAAAGACACAAACATACAGCTCTGATACCCCGGGTAGGCCGCAGAGCTGCACAATGGAGCGTGTCACAGAGACGAGCTCGAACTTTGTTTACTTTGCAGATGGTTTTTATTTAGTCCACTTTCCTTTTAACCTGACACCGCTGTACGTTTTACTCGGTCCAGAGCAAGCACCGGTATCGGCCTCCATCCACATAGTTTCACTCAGAGGTCATAACATTGCAAACAGTCACAGTTATAAAAAAATAATAAGTCGTTTTTTTTCTTTTCTCCAGAATATTTCACAGACCTGGAAGGCCGCAATGAACAGGATCCTAGTTTACCCTGGGATTTCTACAGCAGCTCGCTGTTCGGTGAGTAACCTCCACGCTGAACCTGTCAGTCTGCTGAACGTCAGCCCATCGAGCAATCAAATATCCCGTTTTAATTTGTAAGCGTGGTGGCATAAAAGTAATTGAAATCTCATTGCTGCACTGCTCCTGAGGATGGGAGGGAAGCCAGTTTATAGACTGGGCTCATGCTTGGCCACTGGGATGTGGAGGGGTGTTAGCTTTGAGTATTAGCATTGGTGTTTTGTTGTAAACAGCCACAGGGAGCCAGTTATCCGGTGGAAGGAAAGCAGGATTAGAGTTGCATGGAAGAATTGAGGGAGACTAAAGACAATGTGGCCTGCAGCTTTCTGAACAGACTGAGTGACAAAAGATAATCAGGTTTAAACTATAACTGGAAATTTGTTTTAGTCCACACATCCAAGATTTAAAACAAAAAATAAAGTTGAAGAACGCGGCTTCACCAGAGTTCATTCAGTTTATCACGATCTGCCTCCATCACCCAGCAGCATGAGTCTTACAGCTGTCACTGTGTGCTTTATATTTCCTCTGCAGAGCGACGCTCTGCAGCTTTAAAGGGGACCTTTTATGGTCATTTCCAGATCAGCGTTTTCATCAATTGACAAAATAAGGGAAAGCATAGCAGCTCACCTTAAAAAAAATCTTCCAAGGAGGCTGGTGTTACCTTAAAGCAGCTGTAGATACGGGCTAATAATCCAAGTCCCCTTTACTTTCTTTATTTATTGAGGTCTCAAACCCAGCTTTTGTTTTTAATGTTGCACTTTTTTTTTTTTGTAAAATATGCATGAATCAAGAGTAGTTTGAGTCCCTATTTACTGAGCTGGCTGAACACATAACTGGAAATATGAAAGAAAAATTATATGATTTTTAGAGATTATAAAAGAAAAACCAGTAAGTAAACCAGTAAATAATCACTAAAAGCCATTATTTTCATCTACTTTAATGTGACTGACACCATAAAGTGTTTATATGTGTAGTTTATAAGCCGCCAGTCGTTAGGGTAATGGTTGGTGTGAATAAAGTGCCCACTAGAGGGCATCCGGACCTTGCGTATTAGTACAGTAACCAACGAAGCGAGCTTGCCAGCTCTTCCTTCCCTTCTTACCTCAGTGAACTTCCCTTCACAGAGACCGACCAGGAGCCGTGCTGGGACTTCCTGCTGTCTGAGCAGAATCAGGAGCTGGAGGAGAATGTAACAGGGAAGACCGAACGGGACTCGGACAAAGATTGCCTTATGTTTGAGTTCTCCTCGGAGCCTCTCCTGCCCTGCTACCATGTGCAGGTGTCATTAACACAGGGGTGAGTTCATGAAGATGAAACGTTACTGGCAAAGCACCACACAGTAATAAATCAGATTTTTCTGTAAAATAATATTAGGTCTTCCTGTTGCCACTCATAGGTCAAATGTCATCTAAATTTGGTTGCAGCTGCGCAATATGTCCAAGAACTACAGCGATTTAGGTCAGATAGGTTATGATGGTAGCAGATACTGATAGTTATGACTCGTAAGTAAACGGATCACGTTCCCGACCAACGCTTTCACTGTCGCGGTTTGATGTTTTTCTGCAAAGACACCATTAATAAATCAGATCGAACTGAATAATGGACTGGAGATCAGGATGTTGCTTCAGCATGTGAACCAGCATGCTGCCTCTGCCAGAGCGGCTGTGCGATTGGTTCAGTTTGTTGGATTGTTTGTAGGATTACTCAGAAAGTTGAAGGATTTGCACAAAACATTTAACAGAGGTGAGGCTCGGCCCAGCTTAGAAGTGATTTGGTTTTGCAGATGATCTGGATCCAGGAATTTTTTGGAAGGATTCTGAACCAGTGTGAGAGCAGGGAAAACTGGGCATTTCGGCTCATTTGGATGCAGCCGTCGTTTCTGTCTCCCCACGTTATTTACAGCAGCTCATGCCACTGCTTCATGACACTTGAAATGTAAACAACACTCACGTACGCTGGATTGCCAAAAGTATTCACTTGCCCATCCAAATCATTTAATTCAAATGTGCCAATCACTTCCATGGTGTATAAAACCGAGCACCTAGGCATGCAGGCTGCTTCTGCAAACATTTGTTAAAAGAATGGGTCGCTCTCAGGAGCTCAGTGAATTCCAGCGTGGTACCGTGATGCCACCTGTGCAGCAAGTCCAGTCATGAAATTTCCTCACTGCTACATGTTGCACAGCTGTTAGTGGGATTATAACAAAGTGGAAGCGATTGGGAACGGCAGCAACTCAGCCATGAAGTGGTAGACCACGTAAAATCACAGAGCAGGGTCAGGAGATGCTGAGGGGCATAGTGCGGAGAGGCCACCAACGTTCTGCAGAGTCAATCGCTACAGACCTCCAAACTTCATTTTGCCTTCAGATTAGCTGAAGAACAGTGCTTAGAGAGCTTCATGGAATTGGTTTCCATGGCCGAGCAGCTGCATCCAAGCCTTACATCACCAAGTGCAATGTAAAGCGTCGGATGCAGTAGTGTAAAGCACGCCGCCGCTGGACTCTAGAACAGTGGAGACGTGTTCTCTGGAGTGATGAATCGCGCTTCTCTGTCTGTCAATCTGATGAACGAGTCTGGGTTTGGCGGTTGCCAGGAGAACGGTACCTCTCCGACTGCATTGTGCTAAGCGTAAAGTTTGGTGGAGGGGGGATTATGGTGTGAGGCTGTTTTTCAGGAGTTGGGCTCGGCCCCTATAGTTCCAGTCAAAGGAACTGCACACCAGTGCACAAAGCAAGAATCATAAATACATGGATGAGCGAGTTTGGTGTGGAAGAGCTGGACTGGCCTGCACAGAGTCCTGACCTCAACCTGATAGAACACCTTTGGGATGAATTAGAGCAGAGACTTTGCGCCAGGCCTTCTCATCCAACATCAGTGGCTGATCTCACAAATGCACTTCTGGAAGAACGGTCAAAAATTCCCATGAACACTCCTAAACCTTGTGGAAAGCCTTCCCAGAATAGGTGAAGCTGTTGTAGGTTGGGCTGATATATTAAACCCTGCGGATTAAGAATGGGATGCCACTCAAGTTCATATGCATGTCAAGGCAGATGAGCGAACACTTTTGGCAATATAGTGTATAATAAATGTTTCTATGGGCACTAATAAATTGTTGCTGTTGTCTTTCTTCCAGGGCGGTGCAATAAAAAAAAAGGACAATAGTTCAGTTGTGTTTGTTTGACAGCATTTAAACCTAAATTGGCAGCTCCTGTGTTCTGCACGCTGACCTCCAGCTGATGCCGTATGTTTTGCTCTTGCAGCTTTTGCAACTGGTTCCTGCTGACTGATGTCCTAAAGCGCCTGAAGATGTCGGCACGGATTTTCCGGGCACGTTATCCACACTTGGAGGTGGTGAGTTTGCCACGTGCTGAGCTTTGGAGGCAGGTATCGATCAGCCAGGTAAGCTCCCCTTTGGCTTCTCCATACAAAAGCAAAACTAAGGAGGAAGACAAAGAAGAGGAGGATGAAGAGGGACTTGTGGATCTGGTGCGTTGTGTACCTGAGCTCCAGAGACTTCTGGGTTCCTCCATTCACATCCTACAGGAGGAGGAGGGGGAGGAGGAGGAGGAGGAGGAGGAGGAGGCGGAGGCGGAGGAGGAAGAGGCACTGACAAACACAGGGAAGCCTCGCAGCCGATAGCCTCTCTTGAACCACGCCCCTGCACCACACAAACTGTCATTTTGTCAGCCCAAGTCCTTCACTCCAGGCAGCAGCTCAATGGAAACCTCTCCGTCCATTGTAACGAGGGTCAAAGATTTTATCTCCAGCTACAGTAACGACTGACACTCCACCGATGACCTCTGACCTTAGGCAGAAGTCGTCTCAAGGACCTGCACACGGGAGTGGTCGATGCTGGAAAGCAGCTTTCAGGTTCCTATCTATAGGTATATTTGAATACATGAGAACTATTGAGTAAACCTTTTTATTGATTCTGTATGTACATGGTTGTGTATATGTATATCTTGCCATCAGGGTAAACACATTTGGTTATATAAATGTATTCTCGTGGCAAGGGACGGATAATGTTTAGGACTTTTCTGTTTTAGTTTGTTCCCGAGGGAAAGCGATATTTTTCGACGGGAGATAATCCAAGGCTTTTATCTTGGGGAACTCTTGCGTAAAGCTAAGACGCTTAAGTCAGGGAGGCCATTGGCCCAGATGGTTTCTCTGTCAACCTGAGAGATCTGGAGACCTGCAGAGAAGAGACCATGGCACATAACGTTCAGACCTAATCACCCGCTCAGAGCCTCATTTCCATCTCCTCCTCTCTTTCATATATATTTTTTTTTTTACTTCTAGCATCCCCGAGATCATTTCTGGACGGACCTGATAGATCACAGTGTTAATTTCTTCCCTCCACATTTCACACAGTAAGGTGGACCAGCGAGAGCTGCTCCGGCCCCTGCTTGCAGTATGACATAAGGTTGTTTCGGACATTGAGATGGAGAGTTTGTTTACAGAACTGGATAGACGGTAGTCTTCTCTGCTCGTCCTGATACAGAATCCTGTGGATCTCTCTCAGAGGAAACTTTTTACCATCTCTGGAGTCCAGAGGAGCCACGACTGTCCCCCCCCCCCCACCCCCCACGTCCCGATATGGTGTTTCCAGATCCCAGAGTGCTTTGTGTTGCAGTGTTTTATTTACACTGTTTGTTGTGCTTAATTTAATAGTCATTAATATATTTGACCTCTTGTGTATCTGACAACCCTATCTATGAAAAATGCTTTCTATGGTTGGTGCTTCATTCTGAAATGTACTTATTATTAGGATCCCTTTATTCTGAGATTTTCCTCCTTCATTCAAAAACAGTATTTCAAAAAAGAAAAGTAAAAAAAAAAAAAAAAGAAGAAGCAAAAGTACAGTTTTATTGTACTGGTGCTACACTAGATTTTGTGTTGACAATCAATGAAGTTTTGGTTTGAAGTCACAAACTAACAAAAGATATTTAAGATGAAGAGACTTAAGGTGTAAAGAAAAGTATAGTTTAGTTAAAGAAAATGGGATACAACAGGTGTGAGATCTTCAGAGAGTCTTTTATTTGATTCTTTTATAAGAAATAAACAAGAATAAAGCATGATTGTGAATCTTAATTTAATCTCTTTTATGTCAAATTTATGTTCAGAGTATAATCCTCACTCGGGCTTATTATTTTTGGTGCAACCCCAGCTGGTAATAATAATAATAATAATAAGCCTAATCAGAAGTAAAATGCAGGATTTAAGCTTTTAAGTCAAGAAAGGCTGGTCAGAAATGAGCTTTATTCAGTACACAGTAAAGCCCTGCTTGCCCTGGTGTGACAGCATCTTATGGTGAGTAAAGTTAACCAAGATTATAACACTTTTATATTATTGCATTTAGGATTATCCTGCAACTGTCTCTCTTTATGCTGTAAAAAAAAAGTCCTCGGGGTGCTCAAAATCATGGAAGGTTTACAGTTTAATGACAGGTGAGCAAACACTGTGATGCAATTTCAAAGCCGTAAACCACTCCACTCAGCTGACCTTGATTTGAATTTGTTCTGGCAGCTTCTGTTTACAAGCATCAGGAGGAAAAAGCTTAAGTGATTTCATGCTTTCTAGCAGGCTGCTCTTTGACCTGTTGATGATGGTCCTTCCCGTCATTGTGGGCAGGAGTGATCACCCGGTAATGGAGGACGTTGGCTGGGGTTTGGTGGGTTAGTTTTACCAGAAACGTTACGAGACAAACACATGATGGTGATTTTTATTCTGTCCATTAACAGGTTTTGTGCAGGTGCACCTGTCCTCTTTACATAACTCACCTTTTCTAAGCTGCATTCAAAAAAAACAAAGATAAATCAATGAAACTGGAGGAATTGTGTAACAAACTGGTGGAAATATAACATCCGGGGGGGGGAGAATAGCTTTTTAAAACTAAATCTAGATAATTGAGCAGAATAAGTGCTCACAGTTGTTTCAAAATGCTGCTGAGTGGTCAGACTTGCTTGTAGAAGGACTTTGTCACCCTGTTGGTGATCCGTTGCTGTAAAAATAATCCTGTTCTGTGAGAGAGAGCAGCAGGTTTAGTCATTTGATGCTGATAAAGGAACAAATGTCAGCGATCTTCTGCCCGCTGGCTTTAAAAACTGATCCCAGTCATACATTCAAAGGTAAAATGTTAATATAGTGGCACTCCTAGACTTTTTTAAACTAAGAAATACATTGGAGTCATCATTGGGTGTGTATGTATGCAATGTATGCAATCCTTCCACCCTGGAAAAAGAACAAGTCAAAGAAATCATTAAAAGCCCAATATTACCATAACATTCATGCACATGATGTGTGTATGCAAACTTTTGACCACGTCTGCAGAAAGGAGCCTGTGTGAAAACAGCCGTCCCGCCCACATCGGTACCGCCTCCTCTTTCAGTAGGATCAAGGGAGCGTATGAAAACAATTCATTTCAGACATGGCAGCTTCTCCAAACCACAGCTTATCTGTTCTAACGTCGCTGCTGAGAACATGGTGGCGCTTGTGCAATGGCGCAGCTGAGCCAAAATACCAGAAGGCGGCATCGTGCTAGACATGTCACAACTTCTGCTTAGCCCGCAGGGCAGCTGTTCGTGATGGGAGGGTCTGCACGGGGTGACTAAACCTCGGATGAAATGGATCTAACAGCACCTCCCATTTCAGAAAGGGAGCGTACATGTGTTTCTACTATCAGTTCTCCACTACTGAAAAGTACTAGCGTGAATGCTTAAAACTGACACAAAAGAGCCATTAAATCGAATTTAATCCACAGAGTATCGCTTTAATCTTTATGAGATTACAGCAACTTACTCTCAAAAGCTACATAAAATGAAAGAATGGAAATCAAAGGTTAGTTAAGAAAGGCCATATTTATTCTCGTTACAGCACTGATAAGAATATTAAACCTAATATAATACAGCGATAGAGTGTTTGCCTGGAGCATATGGGCCCCTGTTTGAAGTCTCTCTGCAGAAATATTTTACTGTACTGAGACGTGACATGCCAGTCGCAGCCCCTCGCAGGGCCTCTGGGTACAGATGGTCCAAACTGTAGTGTAACCTGTGCAGTCCTGTAGGGTTACTGTAGTTCACTTACTGCTGCGACTGGGCTTTATCTCCCAGCAGTGGCGGCATGTTCTGTGTGCATTCATATCTAAGTTTTTCTGCTACTGTACTTTTTAAAAATGAAGAATGCATTTGGAAACATGGGGGGAAAAAACACGCTTTGGGTTTGGAATTGAAGCGTTAAGAGTTTATAGTTATAGTTACATCCTGCAAACTTTGTTCCAAGTGATCCCTGGAAGAGAAACGCTCTACAGAGAATTTCTGGGGTCTTGGGGAAATGTTGACTCCCCTGAAAATCAAGCCTCCTTGAATCTCGCACATGGAGCTGCCTCCTCAGATTCGCCCTCTACACCAAGCCCCTGCCATGCCCCTGATGCTCATTGGCCTCCTGTTGTGCAACAGCGAACTCTGATTGGATAAAAAAAGAGGGCAAGTCTGGACAAGACCTACTAACTAACATGGAAAAAGGAAGGAAGGCCAATCTGTTGGAGCTCTGCATTGTTCATACATGGACACACAAAGGCATACGACAGAAAAAGTATATGACCGCAAGTTAACTGTGTGAATGTGAGGGGTGGGGGGGGGTTCTATTTAATTTAAATTACACCATGATCCTCCTGCCAACATGCCCCTTAAAAGGCTTTTCAGGTTGGCAATCATTATTGTGTGCCCTCCTGTGTATTTGTAATGAAAATGAGTTCCCCTGAAAGCGTCTTGCCTCGCTTTGGGTTCACCGAGGACATCTGTTGTCTCTGTTAACAGTCTCTCCATCAGGTTATGTAACAGCCCTCTTTGAAAAAAACACAAGAGGGAAGTCCCTGCTCAATGGGTCTGCATGTAAAGCTCAGTCTGGATACTTCCTTCTCTCTCAGTCTGCATAGAAATAGGTTCCGTAATAGCTATTGCTTAAAAAACAAAGACAAAAAAACTGCTGACCAGAATCTTAAAGGTGCAGGAATAAATGTTTTAATCTGTCCAAGTGGTGCTTCGAGCGTCTGGGGATTGTTTCAGCGTTCAAGACAGATCAAACCTGCTTTCATCCCGTGAGACTGCACAGCCAGGCCTTTTGTTATGATCAGCAGGACTTAGATGAATGCGCTCCCTGTCTGCAGGAGTCTTCTCTGTGTGTCTGTATATGGCCGTGTTGAAAAGTACTGATAAATCACAGCAGCTCTACTTTGAAATAACTCTTTAAGAACAGGTGGTAAATGTTCTATGCACTGATATGAAGTCATCTAGTGGTGTCTGATTCCTGACTCAGTGCTTTGAGCTCTGCAGCTCTAAATATAATACCAGGTGGAAAATAACACGGTAATGCATTGCCCCTTTGCTGTGTTGCAAAGGGATTGACCTTCTCTAGATGGCTGGGTCTGCTTCTGAGTGCAGCCAACATTTGAGGCTGCATGCACGTGCCAGAAACCCAGTCACCCAGACGTATTAATGAAATCTGGTTACAATTTAGAAACCGTGCACTTTGGACTTTGGGCCATATAAAGGTCACATAAATCAGGAGACTAGAGTGTGATGACTTGCACTGAATATTGCATCAAGGTTTTTATGTTTCCGACTTAAATTAAAATACAGCAAATTAGTTTGTTCCTCATCAGTCTATAGACAGTGTACTAAAATAAAAACATTTCTATAAAATTTGTTAGAAATAAAGCATTGAGTTATGCAATCTACATCAGTATGCAGACCCTTCACTGGGAACTTGGTGAAAGCACCTTTGTCAGCAGAGCATCTTCTTGAGAATGTTAATGCAAAGTCTGGCACACATTTCTTCTGGAAGTTTCTCCCTTCTTGGCAGAATCATTTCAGTCCAACCTAGTTGGATAGGGAGTGTCAGTGCAAAGCCATTGTAAAAAGGTTTTAGTGTGTAGAGGGCACTCTAGAAATGAAATTTCCTCCATCTAGTCAACCAAGGACTGAAGTGTGAAGTAAAATCTGGCATGTTGATTGGTCCAATTTATAAAAAATTACTGCCCTGCACTGTGAAAGTTGAATATTTTTATATTGGAGGTGGGCAAAGTCATTTGTAAAAATATCTAATTATATATAATATATAATTTGCATATTCTGGAGCAAAGTCTCATCACTTAAGAGACAGATTAATACGAGGAATGAACAGGGAGTTCTTCTTAAACCACACCTGTGCTTTTTGGTAGTATGCTTCAGGTCATTATCTTTTTCACATGTAAATCTTAGCCCCAGCCTGACATCCTGAGCACACTTGCAAAGATTTGCACCCAGGATTGCTCTGTGACTAGTATTCCTGCCTACTCTTTCAGGTCCTGCCAGAGTAAAACTTGCCCACAGCACGATGCTGCTACCACCGTGCTTGACTATACATCTTATTACTGAGTGCAGCTCATTGAATACTGGCAAAAGTTCATTCTATATTTGATCAGATCAGATTAGTTAAGGTACCTTTTGGCAAACTCCCAGTAGGCTAACATTTGGCCAGGGGCGCAGCTATATACTTTCTGAGGTGTATACTTTTTTAGGCGCCCCCTTCCCCCCAAAACCCACGCGCACACACACACACTCACACACACACACACACACACACACACACACACACACACACACACACACACACACACACACAC
>JAVDPK010000857.1:875283-886771 GCA_034780415.1 Cichlasoma orientale | reverse complement strand
CCGCATCGCTTTGGCGCCCCCCTTGTGCGGCGCCCCTATGCATTGCATATACTGCATACCCACTTTTTGCGCCACTGTCCACCATGTGAGACAGATGATGTGATTTGCTTTGGATCATGATCCATTTCTCTCTTTCTCCATACTTTTCTCTTCCCTGGTACAAGTTAATCATGTTTTCATCTCTCCGAGGGGGATTTTTTTTTTTTTTTTTTAAACAAAACTGTTTTCTGGCTAAATCTAATCTGACGTCACGCACTGTAAGTGTATTCTGTGGTCTTTCCGGTGGTGTTGCTTAGCTGGTCGGTGCATTCATTATTTTTAACAATTCACCAGATTGTTGAGTTGGCCACTTTTGAAGTTGTTGTCTCTTTGATACGTTTATTTGGGGTTTTCTGTGCTCACGCGTGGATGGGTTAGTCTGCATGTGTGATTGTATGTTTTTGTGTGTCTGAATGTGTCTAACATTGACAACCATTGTGTGTGTGGAACTTCATGAAACAAAGATGGATATCACATTTCTGTCATTTTACAGTACCATCGTGTCCTGGTACCTTACAGCTCCCTTCATAAAGCCCCTTCTTAAGCTCCTGACACACACACACACCATTTACATACATGCACTATTGCTTACTCAGACATATCACATGTATGTCTGACCCTCAACTGACCCCTAACCTCCTAAATGTTGCTCAAACCTGATTCTAGGGTTCACTCTTAACTCGATCTCAGAGGGAATGACCCCAACTGTCCAATCACATTCTTTCCTCCCATAAAGTTTGTGTGTCAATTTCCTGTAAGTTAACACAAGTTCATGTTAGTGCTGGGTTTTCCCGTGCAAAAGTTTTGGGTCCAACCAGCCTGACCTGTTTTGAAGTTTATTATGTCAACACTGACACAACGAAAATTACCAAAACATCGAGGTACAACTGGTGGTTATAACTCCTGCACATGCACATCATGTCAGATGCCCCCATTGGATATTTCTGTTGCTATACAGTGAGACCTGAAATTAAGAGACTTACTGCTTTTGTTACGACTGTTGATGTGTTTCGCTGTACTGAGTGGCAGAAGTGAAAAACAAAGTGGCATGCAACCTTTAAGTTCACCACTGCACATTACAGAAGCTAGGGAATGACACAGAGACAATTTGGTGGGGCGGGGGGCATTTTTCACCTCCTATAGCCGCACCACATCAGATTTTGAGTGTGTAATTTGATGGTATATGTGCTGGTCATGTCTCACTGCATTATCAAGGTTCAGAGCTTGAGCATGTGGATGGTAAATTCCCCTTTGGTCACAGTACATGTATGTAGGCCTTTTCTTCATCCTTCACTGTGAAAAACTAGGATGCTTTCCTGTCTTGACGTTAACATGGATCCTACAGAAGGCCCCAAATAACTGTGGCATGTTTGTCCGCCAAATAACCTCTGCTGCCAGAGTATTTGTGTTGCTTTTTTTTTTCCTATTCGTTTTGGAGCAAACAGCTGTGCAGACAGCTGCTGAGAAGGCACACTGTCAGAAACACTGGATCTCATCTTTTATTCTCAAGTATTTCACATGCATCCACACAAGAATAACACTAACACTGAAAATCGTAAGAAGCCGGCTGCAGTTGGCACACATGAACGCAAGCTTTCAACAGGACTTCACCGCATGATTGGTAAGGCTCGTTTTCGCGCACGACTCCTGTGAATCGTGCGCGCTTGATTTCAGGATGGCGACCTCCTGTCAATTTCTTGGGCTTATATAGGTTTAACATAAAGATACACAGAAGTTTACCATTAACAGCTTATCATCTACATTTCATCTGCTCAGCTACAGGCTACTAGCAAAATTACAAAATAAGGCAACTGCAAAAAAGTACATGAAAGTGTTGACAAAATTAATTCAATCAAAAAAAAAAAAGTGACACTAACGCACAACATAGATGCTTAATGGAAATCCCCCGATTTACTCCCAGAAACAACAAATGACCTGTGAAATGTTCTGATTTCCTCTTTTTTTTGGTCACACTACGTTTTAGGTATTTTCCCTTTTTGATGTCCCTCAGACAGTTTTCCCTTCTGTGAGATGGAGTGAAAGAAGAAGCGGTGAGTGTTTTCCTTCTCTAAAATGCCATGATAACAACACAAACACAGAGTATTAAAATCCCAACTCAGTTTGCACCAGGAGCGGCTCGTCAGTGACCTGCAAACAGAGGCAGAAAAGCCGTTACAACAACTCCTCAAAGAACTCTGCGTGATTCAGTCCTAATGACAACTTTCCCATATAAAAGACTCACCTGTGGAAGGCGACGGTTAGACCATCTCATACTGATTGTTGGTGATGTATCGAGACAAGCAGCAGGCCAGGAATATCCCAATGAGCTGAAACCAGAGGTCACGAAACAATTTCAATCTGCACTCAAACAGAAATCTGGAAATCTTCTGTGGCTTCAAATCAAACTATTTTTTTTTTTTGTTGTGTTTTCATGGATTTATTTCCATCTTTTATTCATTGGCGAGACACTAGATATTTACTGGATCAAAGGGCAGATTAATGAAGAATATCAAGCAGCTTAAATCCCATGGCTTTATTTTATTGTCTTTTTAAACTTGGAAGGTTTAATAATAAATATTTGATTTGATCACAGAAGTGAAAATTACAAGTGTTCATTTGTAGATGATGTCTCAGCCCACACTTTGGTAATCACTGCATTCAATTATTCTGTTTTGTCACATTTTTATTAATTTTTTACATTTTACAACTCCTGTTTATTTATTTATTTTTTAGAGCAGACGGATGCTGGATGGACGGATGCATCGTCTGCAGTAACGTGGCTGCCGTACAGATCTGCTGAGGGGAAGAGAGCTGAGTGTAAAAGCGAAGCTGGCGATTTACCGGTTGATCTACGTTCCCGCTCTCACCAGTGGCCACGAGCTGCGGGCAGAGACTAAAAGAATGAGCTTCCTCTGTCTGGGCTCAGCCTTAGAGATAAGATCGGAGGATTTCAGTCATTCGGGGAGGTTGTTTGGTCATCTTGAACAAGATGCCTCCTTGTTAAGGTGTTTTGAGCACTTCCAACTGGGAGGGGGGCCCCGAGGCATAACCAGGACATGTTTGAGAGATTGTGTCTCTCAGCTGGTTTGAGAACACCTTCGAGGAGCTGGAGAAGATGTCTCGAAGCAGGGAGTTCAGGGTGTCTCTGCTTAGACTGCTGCCCCCACAACCAAAGTAATGAATGGACCGATGGGTAATTTTTTTTTTTTAATTTTCTTCTAAAGGTTTAGTGACGAGACGTTTGAGCCCGTTTCCAATAATAAGTAAAGAAACAAACAAAACTGCTACAAGTGCCACTGCAGCCACCATCTGCCTCAGTGGTCAAAAACTATTTATTTCCAGAAGAGCACCTGGCTTAATGAGGCATGCCTGTTCAAATTGTTCTCTTAGTTTGCAGCCACAACCCATTTCTGTGTAGAAGCTAATTGTGAGCAAAATATGTGGCGTACCTGGAAGAACGCAATTCCAAAAGAAATCCCAGCAATTATTCCCAGATTGTCCTCCATGGTGCTGGTCACCAGTGTAAAGCAGCCCTAAAAATAACAGAATTATATGGATTCAAAACTTTTTACAAATAGAGTTAAACATTTTTTTTTAAATTAAACTGCTTGTTCCTAACTCACCGTTGTGTACACCTCATTCTCTGCCTTCTCAAGATCCTTCAGCGTGTCTGGCGAGCACTTGACGCCCTCTTTGCAGCAGCTGGCGGGGATGCCCTTCCCTATAAAGTAATCCGTACCGTTCCAGTCTGTGTAACTATTTATCCCGCAGCAATGCAACTAGAAGCAAGTCAGAAGAAAAATGAAAACAAAGCTGTGTTTTAGATCCCCCCCTCTGGGAAAACACCTTCAGTAACAAGAGCAACATGGTTGAAGGAGAGCGCTGCTGCTGCAGTGCTCGTGCGCGCTCTGTGCTAAGTTGACCTTTAAAATGTTCTTATATAAACAGGAGCCCTCTGGCTTGTACAATGAGACATAAAGTCAGATAAGAGGAACACCATTAGTGTGACGGAAAATCTCCCACTTACAGTCCTCTGGATGCCGTCCACTGCACTCCTGCTGCTGTCCGTGCTGTTGTAGCTGTGCACTGCGTTTTTGTAGGCGTCGCCCAGTTTGGCCTTGATCTGATGAGTTCAAAACAAAGCAGTTACATATTTTGATGAGCAGAGGGGGTTTACTATGAGTTTAACAAAGCTTTGACCCCACTGAGGGGGAAAAAAACAAAAAAAAAAACAGGTATCACAACAGTGGTTACCAACTTTCTGCTTCAGACTCTGCACGCACTCACGGGATTGACTGCACGATTTCACTTTTTCTTTTTAGACACTGTCGCTCACAGAAATGAATGACATTCGCTCAGTGTGATGTAGTTTCTTTTTGATCCAAGCAGTCCACCTTAAAGTTTAAGGTCAAGATACCTCACTAACCAACTGAATTCACTCTGATCTACCTCACCTCATGCCTGAAGATGAAGCCTGAGACTCCTGCCACGAGCTCAGCCAGGAAGACCAAGGTCAAAAACATGGCATACTGAGAAACACAAAAGAAAAACAGTCAAGCAAGGTCACATCTGAGAGTGGGAATGTTTCCGACTGCGCTTTCACCGACCAGTTTGAGCATCCACGGGCTGCCGCGGCACGTAGCAAAGCAGCCAAACAGTCCGAATATAACGATGATGGCGCCGGTCCCGATGAGGACATATGGCGCGTTGGTGCTCTCCTTAGCAACCAGGGCGATGTAGGCCTCCAGGCTCACCTTCCCCCACACGCCAACGGCCAGCAGGATGACGCCTGTGACCTGGAGATAACAGAAGGGAGAGTCAGCTCGGGCATCAAAAAGCCAGAGGAAGATGAAGAGGGCTTTTAGGACCCGTCATTGATACAAACCCAAGATTAAAGGGTCAAGACCAACCAGTTACTCAACAATATGGTTAGCATTCAGAAACATAATCATTTAATTGAATTCTGTAGCTCTGGTGACAGCTGTAAACAACGAGCAGATTAACTGGCTCACCAGGATTCTTTGTCACATATGATAATAAAAATTATCATGGAAATTTTGCTCTAGAAATCTAATATTAATCTCAGGGGCACTTTTAGTCAAGAACCACGTCGGGCTGCATCCAGAAAAACACAGTTTCCCTCAGTGACTTCCTTTATTGGATCTGCACTGATCTCAGGGGGACAAATGCAGATGAGGCAGAGGGTAGATTGTATCTGAGACAAACAGGATACAGCCTCCACAGGTTCGATAAACTCTCCTTCCACTTGTGTCAGTGGCAAGATACACGATTAATATGCTGCAGATTATTCATCTACCTCTCTCGCGTGTTTTACTAAGGAGACATCTGGGATTCAGGCCTCGGCCTGTGATTTAATCTCAATCTCAGCAGCTTTTCCTTTAATGCTCCCCCACACAAGTCATTAGCCTGAGGGGAGGCATCAGCTCAGCCAGGCTGCAGCAATAAACTGTCAGATAAAAGCACAGCCCTGAACTCTGTGTTAGCAGAAGCAGCAGCAGCCTCACAGGGCTGTTTGCTCAGAGCAAAGACTAACATGGAGAACTGTAGGTGTCTGTTTTCATCTCAAGACAAGCTTATGTATGCTTTTTTGTAAAACAACACAACAAAAAAAAAAAAAAACGTGTAAATGGGTATGGCGGCAACAAATTACTTTTGCATTTATTTTTGGTTAATAAAATGAGAAAATAGTGAAATATGACCTTATAATTTCCCAGCTTTCGATTCAAACTTTTTTCTCAAAAAATAAATAAATAAAATCACTTCCCTATTTCATTTTTCTAAACAAAGCACCATAATTCACATCTGAATTTGGGATTTCCAAAATCCAGAGAGATAAATTTAGCACCTCCCGAAACGTTTTGGCTTTCCCCCCAAAGGAAAATCAACCAGAACTGCGGAGTTTTTGCTGCCTCAAAATGGACCTTTGGAGAGTCCACACATATTTAAGGCAATGTGTTTATGTTACTTTACTTAACAGAAAGTCTGTGCATTTATAGGCAGCTCAAATGCTTTTAATCATGATCCTGGTTGTTTTCATTTGGGAGGCATTTTTGAAGATGACTTTAAAGACATCAAAAGCCAATATTTAATTGTTTTGGAAGACTAAATGTTCCGATAGGTCAGTTATTTTAAAGAGGCCGGGTCAACAGAACATTTTTTTCCTCCCTAGGCCACTGGGCAGCTAGACCAGACTTTTATTGGGGCACTGTACATTTTTATTGGCCCACAAAAAAGACAATTTAATTATTATTTTACATGCCGCTAGCTTTATTTAACAATATAATGGTAAGTATATATTGTAAATTAATAAATAAGCTTAACTTTTCACTCCTGCTGTTGTTGCTGGAGACATGCTGGCTGCTGCTCGCCTGCAGAAAAGCGTGCAGTTTGTCTGCACACATACGCAGCTTTTATTTAACGCTTCTTAATCCGGCAGTGCTGTCATGGTGTAAAACAAACTGGCAGTGGATGGGAGCAGCTAAAAACATCCCTCTTCTGAACGTTTAAACTATCTTTAAACTATCAGTTTGCGCCAAAGAGGAAACAACCAGTGGAAACACCGTCACTGGGAAAAACGAGGAATCAGCCACAACTTGCCCAACATACTTCTTTCCTGGCTCCGGGTTATGTTGGGCCCTGATGAAGAATTATTTGTTTAAATGACATAAAAAGGGCACCCAAAGTAAAGTAACCAAAAATAAAGAATTAAAAATAAAATCGTCTGCATTATTCTTCTAAACATCTGTGTATCCCTAAACAAAAGCATCAAATTAGAGCTGCAAATTAGAATGGATTAACTGAAATGTCTATGGGGGAAAATTAAAGAGATTAATTAGCGAGCTTTAAACACTGCCTTTGTTTTGCACTACTGGTCAGACTAAACAAGAAATCTGAAGATTTATTCTGTGCTCTAATCTATATTTTATTCCATAAATCATGTTATTTTGTATTCCTGTTCTACGTGTACACAAAAACTTGAGCTCAGCTTTAATGAAATGTCATCCTGTCATGTTATGAAGCTGAGCTGTAATCTTCAAATTATTTCTGACATTTTCAGACAAACCCATTAATCAAAAAAAAAACAAAATAACAGTTTCGGCACACTGTTTGGGAGAAAAATTACTAGTTGAAGCCCCACATCAAACCCTCTAATCTGAGAAGCATGCACAGGTTTTGAACAACAGCTGTGACATTAAAACCCAAACAAAAAACTGGGAACTCTCAGTGATACAAACGAGATGCTTGGATGAGATTATTACAGTAGTGGCAAGACCGGTTAGGTAAATGCAGCATCACAAACTGCAGGTGAAGCAACACCTTCCCCAGAGTTACTGCAGGACTGTTTTATCAGACTTTAACAAGGGTGTACTGATTTATCTGCCAAAGGGTGAAACAAGTTAAAGGCTACTGTGATGATTGTTGCAACGCAAACAAAGTAAACAAACAAACAAATAATATATATATCCATACAGGCATCAATTACTGGCTCGGTGCTTTGTTAGTTCTGCTGATGGGCTGGTAAATGAGCAACTTAATAGTTTGTGTGTAACTTAATAGTTTCTCATAGTCTTTTATAATTAACTGTTCAATAAATGAACAATTAATCAACGATCTCAAGCACCAAAGTATTTTTTAGCTGCAGCTTGAACACACAGAAGAATAAAACCTGAACTAAAAGCAGTTATCTGAGCTGATAAATGACTAACACATAATTTAATTATAAAAATTTCCACTATGGCTGATTATAGACGAATGACTTTAGGCTGACCAGGTGCTCTGTCCCACATCTTGTTTGGCTCTAATTTACACAAGATATGTTATCTAACAAGAAAAAAGTGGCTCAGAAACAGATTTATGAATGCATCCCTGATCAAACACAAAGACAGCTGGTAGTAAAGTTCTAGAAGCTTAATGGTTTTAAAAGTTTTTGCGACAGAAAGCAGAATCCATTCAAACAAAATACTGAGTATTTCTCCGTTATATGATCGATGCTAAACCTTTAGTCAGTCTGCTGGGATCCGGTCCCCATATTATTTTCCTTATAAGTCTAATAAACTTTGAGTATTTCAGAAGATTTAATGTATTAACTCGTTAAAACATCCATAAAAAAAATCATACTGCGGTTTGAGGAGACGTTTATTTGTGACTTTAATTGCTAATTGCGGCTTCCAATGGTCGATAAACACAAACAGATTTTCAACAAGTGGTTATTGCCGCAGACATAAAACCAACTCTAATCTGACTTGTGGACATTTATCCAGCATATTTAACTTCTGTGGCGACTTGAAGAAACCGTGTCGTTAGCCTCGTCGGCATAGCCGCCGCTTGGAGCCTTTTGTTGCTCCTTTATTAGCCTGTTGTCCCTCTTCCCCGTTACACGTCCGGCGACTCACCCAGAAAATAAGGCTGTAGGAGATAAGGAAAGTCTTCAGGCAGGTAATCACTGGCTTCGTCTGAAGCCGTCGAGACGGCGGCGACATGTTGGAGTTTTATTTTTTTAAGTGAAAAAAAAAAAGAGAAAAGTGGGGGAGGAAAAAGTTCAATTCCCAGCGTCCTGGAGTGTGGCGAAGGAAAAAAGTTCTGGACGCAAAGCGAGAGGGGGAAGTGTCGTCACTAAGCTAGACACACTTTCCTGAAGGGATAAACAGCTCAGCTGGACGCAAACTAGCGTCAAGTCCACAGTGGCGAATGCGGTGCAACGCCACACACGCAGGAGCTGTCGAAATAAAAGCCCAGCTGCAGCGCTTTCAGCGAAGCAGTGTCCAACATGCGGGCTGAGGGTCAAAACAGCGCCGCCACAGGCTCCCATTCGGCCCAGCGGATGGCTTTAGTTTGCAAAGTGTGATCATTTACTAATCAAGTTATTCGATAAATGCATTGCTCCTTGTTTCCTGCCAATGAAATTGCATGGAAAGTATTACTAGGTCTATATAAGCTGATGAAACCATGAAGAAGCACAAGCGGTGGGGGATGTTTGCAACTTTAAGTGTTGCTGACAGCAAAGACAGACACGGGTGGGCAGCCTTGTTAACAGACTGTTCTAGTTAAGTTATTCTTATCACTCTGTTTAATCTCAGTTTCATGTGGGGTGGCTCATGCCATGCCATGGTTTGTTCCAGATGAGATCAAATTGGCCTGTGTGTGGGCCATTAACAGTAATAGGTTTGACACCCCAAAGGGCAGACGAAGGGCATGTTTACAGAAGGATGTTAACGGTGTCAACATCAAAAATAGGCCTAAATTTCACAAGTATTTTTATGTACATAGCCAACATAATGAATAACAGCAGGCCTATTTACATTAAAGTTTCAAGACTTGTAGAGAAAACAGACTAAATCTTGTCAAAATCATGTATCATAATGGTCATTTTATTTTACCATCAGATCTTGAAATAAAAATCTTAAACACAGAGAAAAAGACTATGGGAATGTTGGCTGTTGTTTCAAAAATGAAAATGGCTGCCAAAAATATACAAGCTTTCACCAAGAACAAGGAGATGCGCATTTGTCATCTAACTTATTATTTTTTAAAATTTACATCTTGAAATACATGGCCTTAATTTCTTGTTACAGAAATACTTTTTCTCCCAGAGTTCATATTTTATTTCTCTAATTTCAAACACCCCCTGAATACAATTTGGAAATAGATTATCAGTTGAGTGTTGTGGTCAGCTACAGTTTCACAGTTTAATAGTCACAGCTTTCATTTGTAGCCTACAACCTGGATTACTTTTCTTGGCATGTTCAAATGAGCGTGGCCTTATTATAAGGACAATGGCTTATTGTTTTTGCACTGAAATAACTAAGGGTCTATTGAACCAAATGCATACTTTGTTAAAGGCCAGTATTAGAAGATCAATAATTTATTTTATTTTATTTATTTATTTATTTTAAGCAGAATAGTGATCTGCACCTCTCCCTGCATTAATTTGCAATATTAATTTGCAGTTAATATTGAGGGGACAGTTGTGCCTCGAGCATCCCATTGCTCGACCTCCCTGCCCCCTCAAAACCCTTAGTGTCTAAAGTGCCATTAAAATTAGGGGGCTGATAGTAAAGAGGACCAGAGTGGGGCCACTTCAGCAGCCCCATCTCATCATCCTCTAGGTGACATGCCTGCCCCCAAGGGCCTATGTGTATTAGGATGTGTTGTCACTAGTAATGGCTGAAATGAAATTAAAATGAAGAGAGACCAGCCTCTCCAAGTGACATGTAGTTTGTGTATGTGTGTGTGTGTGTGTGTGTGGTGGTGGTGGTGGCGGAGGGGGGGAACATGACCAGGAAGGGCAACCTGGAATAAGAGAGCCAGCTGACCGCTGGCTCAATAGGCACCCCAATCCCTCACACCCTGCATAGGGCAGGGAGAGGTAGACCTGGAGCCGCCGCAGTGACAGAACCACGGAGTGCCACAGACCCCGAGATCAGTTCCACTGCCCCCACCACCGAGGGCAGCCTACTCCACACCCTGGACCCCACACCCCGTGCCCCACAGAGATGACCAGCCAATCTGGCCAAGGGCCTGCACCGGTCACCCCAAGTCAATAATTTATTTAAAATTACTAATTAAAAAAATGAAAATCTGAAAGTTGTATATCAGTCTGTGGCATCCTCAGCCCCTCTAAAGACCAGCGCTGCACCAAGGTGGGTTAACACATTTTGTTACAAACCTACATGTTTGTAGCCTATTCAGATGTTCAGTTATTCAGTGTAAAGTTTTCATTCAGTGTAAAGATTTGTACTTAACATGCACAATTGTGGCCTTCTATGATGCCTTGCCCTTTGTTGGCCTGGTTTTGTGGGCTGCAAGTTCTTATTTGGAAGTTAAGTTGGGTTTGTCAGTATTTTACTGCACATTTAATGTCAAGGCTTCAAAAAAGTTAAGACTGGTGCAGACTGGAAGAGATTCGTGGACTTGAAGAGCGGAGCGTCTGTTTAGATGCTGATTACAGGCTACAACCACCACTGCTTGCTTCACAGTTGTCAGAGCTTGTGTCCACGTGCTTTTATTTTGACAGCACCAGCGCTGCTTCCTGTCTCTTTCACCCGGACTTTATGGTCTTTAAAATTAGCAGCGTTCTGCTGATGTGGATGTGACACAGTGACGCGTCTGATCAGAATCACATCAGCAGTGTTTTCATAAACACAAACATAAACATTGATGTTGCTGTAATAACAGTATCAGGTTATGGAATGAAGTTTCCATAACAGCTGATAACCCCACTCACATTTTATATAACACATATCAGCCAAAAAAGTCTCCTGCTGGAAACGAATTAGCTTGTAGACCTGCTTTTTGCATGAGTTGAAGGGCGGAGTTTATAGAAGATCTTTAATCATCTCTAATGCAGCGATGGGAGGACACACACACACACACACACACACACACACACACACACACACACACACACACACACACACACACACACACA
>JAVDPK010000857.1:823582-867214 GCA_034780415.1 Cichlasoma orientale | reverse complement strand
TTGACCAGGATATGTCCTTCAATGTACATATTAAACAAATATGTAGGACTACTTTCATGCATTTGCACAATGTTTCTAAAATTAGAAACATCCGTCTCAGAGTGATGCTGAAAAACAATTTCATGCATTTATTGTTTCTAGGCTGGATTATTGTAATTCATAATTATCAGGTTGTCCTAAAAACTCCCCGAAAAGCCTTCAGCTGATCCAGAGTAGAATTTAAAATCCTTCATAGTACCATTTCACCTCAACAGCGCACTCCACTCCCAGACTGCTGGCTTACTTTTGGTTCTGAGGCTATTCAAAGTAGAAAGTAGAGCCTTCAGCTTTCAGGCCCCTTTTCTGTGGAACCAGCTCGCAGTTTGGATTCGGGAGACAGACGCTCTCTATTTTTAAGATTAGTCTTAAAACTTTCCTTTTTGGTAAACCCTGTAGCCACAATAAAAGTAAACCATACTTAGATACAGTATGGCGTATACTGCATACATAACAGAATGCTTAACTATGAAAAATTTGTAGTAATGGAGATTCAAGCCGACGTAAAGACAGCGCCCGCTCTCCTGGATCAGTTCTATGAAAAGAGGAGGCTGCTGATTCTATCTGCACCCTATATATCGGACCCCGACTACCAACTGCAGAACATCATGATACAAGTAAGACTTCATTTGATCAGCCCTGAAAAGCTTCTGAAGATGTTTAATAAGCAAGAAGAACCTCATTGTCTGTTTCCATCCCCCCCCCCCCAGAAAGCAGACTGTGGATTAGGCTTGCGACACGTAACCGTGATCGAGCTTCTGGGCTCCCCTCCTCGTGAGACAGGCCGCATTAAAGAAAGTCTTCTTCAACCTCAAGTCATAGAGGGTTTAAGGTAAAACTTCATTTATTTATAGAGCAGTTGTTATGGTTAATTTTTTTCTTTTTGGGCAGGGGGAAAATGTTCAGTGACTTAAAAAAAATCCATCCTGAAATGACTTTATATAATTTCCATTTCACATAACAGTCAGTAGTTGTTCTCACAAACTTTAAATGTCAAGAGTCTCCCAATAAAAAGAGAGACTCCATCAGTATGACTTCATGGGAAAAAAATCCTTCCAAAGATTAACACTGCTGAAAATAGCAGCCTAATCATTTCAAAGGGATTTTAACCGAAATGATAAAACATCAATAGCAAACATCTGGCTTTGGTTTCCCTGAGAATCACTGCGATGCTTTAGAAGCTGAGCACTTTGCAGTAAAAATAAACTCAAACGTTAAAATAATTCATCATAGGAAATGCCTCGATAAAGATTCTTTCCTACAACTGTGCAATTTCAGTGAGGGGCGCTCTTTTTCCAGGCTGGAAACTCCTCCTAACCTACAGTCTCACCGCAGACACACAAATCCTATAGAGTACTGAGGCAAATTGTGAGAGTGCAGCACAAATCATCAGAGGAAAATCAGACATCATTAAAGTTGAGGGAAATGTTTTATCCAAACATAGCTTATTGTCCGACGCTAAATGTATCTAAACTATAGTAGAGTTACCAGGCGATGAACGCCCTGAAGAACTCACAGCTGTGAATCTTCACTTGTCAGGTCTCTAAAACCATGCCACGCATTGCTCTAACAGATTTGTGGCGATATGAATGCTGCGCTTAAATCCTGCCATCAAATAGCCAAAACTAAAATAAACAATGTTGCTTTAAAACTGACATTATTTTCCAACTTGGACAACACTTAAACACTGACCTGTGACCACTTTATAAAGTGAGGAGGATAACCTTTCAGCGAACAGTTTGCCATTTATAGCAACATTTGCTGATGTTTTTATCCACTTGTCAAATATTCTTTTAGATGATGTTTTGCACTCCAACTCTTGAGGGAAAAAGTTGGGCCATTAGTTGATTTTGCCAGTTTGTCTCACTGTTTGAGTCTGTAGACAGGGGCAGTTTTCCGAGACATCTCCTCCATACTGCAGTCTTTTAATCATCACCAGTTTACAAAGGATCTAATAGCTCTTAATGCGTTTCTCCACAGACAAGCATTCAGAATATCTAGAACCTACTTCAGCATTTTGCTCCTGGACAAGCTTGGTCTGGACCGAGAGCGCTTCATTGCCCCCGTGAGTTCAGATGAGCTGTTCTCCTACATCGACAGCTTCCTGCTGGACGAAGAGGAACGGGAGAGGCTGGAGCTCCACAGAGATTTCTGTGACTAATTAAATAAACCTCTGTGGTTGCCACAGCAATAAACTCATCGGCATTACTAACACACAGTGAAGAAGGATGAACAACCAGAAACCAAGTCCAGAGGAACATTTGGTGGTGGTGCTGGGGTTTTTTTTTTTTTTTTTTGGGGGGGGGGCCCATACCGCCGGGGGGGACAAGACAGCAGTTCCTTGTGTTCAAATGTGATTATACAACACTGAAGTGCGAGTGCTGTTTGCTCTGAATTAAATCATCAGCCAAACAGGTGCTGAGGGCTGAAAGCGTTTGACAGAAAATCTAGCATAGAAGATTAGAGGTAAAACACACCAAATACAACGTGTGCATATAAAACCTAATGCAGATACTCACTCGTTTATATGAATTATTTTTTGTTACTAAAGAATTTGCAGCTGGATTCATATTAGATATAACTGAAGTCCTTCTAGAAGCAAGTTTCACCTCTCCATACTGAAATGCATCTGGCCAGTTAGTCTGACGCAGTATAAAAATGTATAAGCATCACAAGTCAAATCTGATAAAGATACTCGTGTGTTGTAAAGGTTAAAAGAGCTTTTCTCCCCTGAAAGTTATATTTTTACCAACATCTTTAAGAAGCTTCTCCCACAGATTTCAGTTCATTTTCATGCTCTCTCTCTCTTTTATCTCAGGTGTGATGCAAAGTGGAGACAGCCAAACATTTCTGAGTTTAGCTTATTTTTATTTGGTGAAGAGAGCGCTGAGGTAAATGAGTGTGATCAAGGATAAAACCTACATTAAAATAGACTATCTTCTTTATTGAAAAACTTCTCATGCAAGTTATATAAATATAATAATGTAAAATGCACTGGTATGGATTAAATAAAGCAGAATTTGTTAGATGGAATACCTGAAATTTTGCATAACCACTCTGTAGCAATTTGTTTACCCACACCAGTATACTCGTCTACACAAATAAAGAAAACTGAGAAATCAAGAGTGCTTAGTGCTGTGCACAATTTTGAATAGATACAATATATACAGCCTGAGTAAAAAATGAAAGCAAAAAAAGGGACTGTGTTAAAATGAATTTGCTGTGGTGATGCTTTGGCACATTTTCAAAAGTTAACACCCATCTGCAGTTTGGGGGCTGTGTTTAAGATGAACCCCATGCAGGGAGGGCAGGTTTGAGCAGATGTGAAGTGTCAGGACAACAAACTGGGTGACTGCTCATTTCAACAGGCCGGCCTGTTCTGGTGCGACAAGCCTGAGAAAACAAAATTAATCCACAATCCCATGTTTGTCTCGGAGGACACAGCTTCTCGTCTCAGGCGTGTGCTGTCCTCATTTGCCCTTCACCTTCCCCATAGTGGAACGCAGTAGAAGAGTGCCCTCTGCCCACGAGTCTGGGTACTGCATCATCTTCTGCCAGAGACTGACCTCCTCTCCAACCGAGTCCAACTCCACCTCCTCTTTGCCCATTTTTACAGTGCCTGCAGGGTTAGAGTTACAATCAATGCAGAATCAATGTCCTTATTTCTGATGGTAAAATCCTTTTACTCATTCAAAAGACACCCAGAATCTAAACTTTTTTTTCTGCTTTCAAAAACACTTGATGCTTTTACTCCAGTGACATATTGCTTGCTTTTAGGTTGACCACATCCCAACAAACTGAGGGACAGAGTTTAAATGTGTTAAGGACAAATATTTTTTGTGAATGCAAATTTCTCAGATCCCTGGCTAATAAATATGAGTCTAAAAGGAAGCTAAAGTTTAGTCTTGTAGGAAAATCCAATAACCTTGAAAACGTAGCTGTTATTTCAGTTATGTTTTTTCTATTAATCATTTGGGTTTCATTGGTAATGCATCCATCAAGGGCACATATCTTCCCCCCAGACCCAGCAATTCATTTCTGTCCTCTGTGGGGGACACAAGTCTGACACCTCTATGTCAAGCACCATTTATGATATCTATTGGAGTCTGTCAAGAGGACATCCTGGGCTTTTTATTGATGTGACATTTGTGGGGGATGGGCTAACAGACCTTCTTTCAAAATGATGGGAATGCAGCTTCCACATTTTATGGCCACAGGGGAGGTTAAGTGATATATTATGGCGCTACTGCTAAGACTCTAATTGTTTCCTCAATTTGTGAATCTTAACTTTGATTTAGTAGGGTTTCAGAAGTGTACAGCAATTTTACCCGTCCAAAACAGAACTTTTATTCAGTGTCCTTTGTAGTGGACAGCAGGACTTAACCGCCTCACATTTTCAATCAAGTGTCCATACTTCAGGGAGCAGACGGCAGAGTGAGGAGTCTTAGAGCTGTCAGGGTATGAGGTGGAGGAAGGTCAGACATTAGAGCAGGAGGGGAAAAGCTCAGAAGAAGACAGCCTGAGCAGGGACAGTGTTGTTTAATGTACACACACACACACACACACACACACCCCCCCCAACTAAGAGTTTGATTTCTTCTTTTACCCTATTGATTTATATGCTAAAAGTGCATTAAACTGTACCTCTTCCGTCTTTATTAATTAAATTTCAACCATATTGAAATTGGGTTGAAATTGTTTTTAGCATCAAACATGAAAAGGTCATGTTTGTGAATGAGAACTGGTTCTCAAACATTTTACCTGGTAACAAAGGTTTAAAACAAAAACAAAACAGGACAACGCTACCCACAACCACCAAACGGGTGGTACTCTGATTACATCAAACAGAAAACAGGCAAGAAATGCTCATTTCTGAAGGCAGCGTTAAAACTGACAACATTCTGTAAAAGAAACATTCTTCAGCGTATCTGTATTCACAGCATGACTCAAAACCTAGGATCCAAATTTACTGGTTCCTATTTATAGCCAATTCAATAAGTCGAGACAGATTCTTCAAGATTAGGCAGTCCATCAAAGGAACAAATGATGCTGATCTCTCTGATAAGGGGGGAAAAAGAATAAAGCTCTCTGGAAAGTGAGACCTCTCTTAAACAGAATGCAACAAAGCTGCCTCAATCTGCTGAGACCATGGAAGGATGATTCCCTTCACAGGCCAGTGTTCTGTATGGCAGCTGAGAAACCAAATCCCACAAGTTCAGAGCCCTCGCTTACACAATACTTCTTATCCATAATGGACTTTGAGTGTCATCATTTTGCCCCTGCTCAGGCTCCTTAAAACCTGGTATTCCCTCCTCTGAGCTTTCACTTTCTTGCTCTAATGCCCGACCCGCCTCCACTTCATCTCCTGACAGCACCAAGTATGACTCCACCTCCACAGTTCTGAGTAAAATTCTTTCTGCCTCACTCAGCCCTCTTTCATACCATGCATGATCATTGTTAGTGCCATAGGTGACATGACCCAACAACCTAAGTTTAGGTGAATATTAGGTGTGCAGAATGGAGTTTAACAAAAAAGAGCTAGACTAGCTGAACTGAAGTTATTTGTTAAAATGATGTCGTAGTGTTCAGATGTGTTTCCTTCATCTGTTTTATTATTGATGTGAAATAAAAAGAATTTTTTACCAGAAATCCACACAAAAACGGAATATCACTACATCACATAATTCTGATCAAACAAAACCTGATGTCCGCTACAAGAGACAGAAGATAAACAATTTTTTGATGCCTTTCTTCACAGCCATTCGATGACAGCCAGACCTTAGAAAAAGTTTTATATTTTTGAATTTTAAAAACTGGATGCAAAATCTGTACCTCAGTTTGATGGATGAGGGGGGGCGAGAGACAGAAATGCTGTGCAGTCTGACGTAAAGGGGACATCTGGTCACTCTACTTGTCCCATTGCACAAAATGAATAACTGAACACTGAATTGCAATTAACAGGTTTTGCTTTCTGTAATGACACCATTTTTATATTGATTGAGATCCCTGACTGTTCAGTTCTCAGCGCATGAGGCGGGAGATGAAATTCAAGGTGCTTGTTTTTCATTCACAAGCTGATCTGAAGCTAACATGAAGCCATTTGAGTTCTTAAAACAAATATATTCCAGAGTCAGATGTTTTTCCTTGTTGAGCTGCAGGGAATGCAGCAGGGGCACAGGAGGGAATTTTGTACTCAAAAGCACGCAACTTTAAAAAGACATCCACTAGATTTAACTAACAAATACAGGTAAAGCCACAGCAAGAGGAAACAGGTAAATAAATAAATGGAAGCAGACTCTTGTAATCTGCAAATGGTAGATTTTTTTTTCTAGCGTAACTGTTCAGTCCACTTGCTGGGAGAATGGGCTTTACATAATCTTGCAGGATATCTACACAAAGCAGCTATAAAGAGAATGATCTGGTTTATTACTTTAAATATGCCATCTCACATGTGAGCAATGAAAGCCAGCTGAAAGAAGAAAAATTGAGGACTTGCCAAATTTTACTGTTTACCTTTTCCAGAGCTGAGGCGGATACCTCCCAGGAATTCATTGCTGTTCAACGCCTCTTTGTCCCACACAGTCAGCTCCAGACACATCTCCTTCAGCTGCTCCAGAGTCAGCTCCTTATACATAAATGTTTCATTGTAGTGGGGGTTTAGATTCTTCTTCACAACAGCAGTCTTCCTCTTTGTGCTCTTTGCCTTAGATGGGAATAAGTAGCTGTGTAACCACAAACATCACATTAGTTCAAAAAGAAATACTAGCTTGAATATTGTGTGTTCATAGCAGTGGACGGTTCATCACTTACCCCTTCACAAAGCTATCTGACGTGCCTCCTGACTTCATTGCCACCAAATTCTTTGCCTCCTTGATTAGGACATGCAGCTCTCCTCCTTCCTCCAGCCCAGCCTTTTTGGCTGAAGAGAACAGACACACTCAGAAATTTGAGGCAAAGTCAGAGCTAAAAACAGGCACTTATAGATTTTTTTTTTTTTACCTTTGGTTTTCTCAGCTGTTTGCTTTTTAGGTGTGATATACTTCAAGGAGATAATCAATTCTCCTTTGTACTGAGCAAAAACGGAAGGTGGCACAACAGAGGCTGTCTGTTTTAAAAGAAGAAGAAGAAAAGTTGATTATATTTGCACATGTCAGAAACCGAAAGCCAGTACACAGGCCAACATAGTACAATCTGACCAACTCTGGAAGATAAACATTTGCCATCTGTGATCCTCATGATGAACTGAATTTGTCATGACAGTTACAGTATAACAAAGCCAAATCTGCAACATGCAAACTGAAAGCCGTAAATCTGCGAGAGCCAGCATCTATAACGGCCAGGCTCTAGTCCTCACAGCTAATCCGTCACTTTGATCTGAACTGTTTGACAGTTGGGCTGCTGACTCTGGTTTTTAATGTGCTTTTTTATTGTCTCTTGCTGCTTTGGCTCTGTGGAAAAACACTGTAGGTGACAGCCCTCATTTGGTTTGGTCTCCTGCACAAGGACACATGCATATAGTTAACATGATTCTAATTTTTGCTAGTGTTTTCATACTAGTGCACTGATCTACAGGACTCAGTAAGTCTTCATGAAACGCAGCTACAGAGGAAGACTGCTAGCATGGATGTAAACAAAGTGCAAATGGTTATTAGCCCTCAAAGTTATTCATACATTTCTTCATACTGAACTTTGTGAACATAGACCTCGAACAGTGACCTCTGATGCAACCAAAGATAATTTCTTCAGAACAAAGCAACCAAACGTTCAGCAGCTTGTGATCCGGCAGCAGCGGAGGATTCAGTGATCATGTGACTTTGCCCAATCAACCGCAGTTTATTGTCCATGTTGTAAAAGCCTGAATGATGCAATTCATAAAGGAAGAGGCATCATTTCCAGCAGGTTAGATAGAACCATAAATTAGTACAGATGATAAAAGGAAGCTCCTGTTTCAGTCTAAACAAAGATGGGAGTTCCCTGGTATATCTCTACACTACTGCTTTACACTGCAACTATGCAACTCCGCAGAGTTACACAACTCAGCATGATTGGTCCCGGTACAATTTTGACTGAAATGTATGCATTTGTCATTTCTGACTGATTCACAAAATTTCACCTTGGTGATGCTAAGTGGTGAGGAAGCAGAAAATGTTTTAAATAGAAGAGAATCTTTGCCAGTAACTAATGTTATAGTGCCAACAATCGCTGACAGAAACAAACAAAACAACAGAGCAATCACCTGCTAGCATTATGCAGAGAAACCAACAATCAGTATTTTAATTGTCTGACTTTTAATTAAAAAATGATCTAATTTTGTTTGCATTGGTTATCTGGTTGAGGCAGGCATTTATGCTATTATGCGGTGCACTGAGCGTATGCCTTCGATACACAGTTTAAAATGTGTGCAGACTCCACCTATTCAGTGCACCGCAGACGTACCTTGTGTAACAGACTTCACGGTTAAGCAAAACATTTAGTTGCAACATAACTACAAGAAAACTCCTTTAACAAAGACCACACAATCTCACTGATCTACCTTTGCCAAGAGAGCCATACACTCCTCCTGTGGGGAGCTGAGGTCCCTGCAGTCCAGAGGGATCTCCACCTCTCCCAGGAAGGCATTGCGGCTGAGGCGACCATGATGCCAGACTGATATAGAGAGGGAACGGGTAGACAACTGAGAGTGGCTGATAGAGTACTGTTGGAAGGAGAGCAGACATGATGGTCAAAGGCCTGTCTCACAACTCATAAAATGAAAGATAATTCTCTATGGTCTGCCTTTGAGGAGCTTTTACAAACATCCTGGAACAGAGATTAATGTAGAACATAATTTTATTGGAAGGTGCATCTGAAATCTTCTCAATCAGGCATTCTCAAATTTAAATTTTTTAATTTAGCCCACCAGCTGTCCTTTCTCAGCTCACCAGGATAACACGGCCCACATGGTAAATCACTGCTCTATATCTTCCTAATGCATAAATAGAAAATACCATTTTCATGATGCAATATTCACAAAAAAAAGAGGACAAACAGCACCCCCCCCTCAAAATAAAAGTATTAAAAAAAAAAAGTAACCACCTTATTTGAACTCAAACCCTGATCTGAACCTAACCAAGCAGTTTGTAATGATAATTTATTAGGTGTGAGTGGTAAAATAACTCACGCTACTGTCAGCCCCTTCTACCTCCAAATGTGGACATTTTTACCCTTTAAAGTAGGCAGGAACACAAATGATCAGATTAAAAGGCATATTTCACAAACAAAATGGATTCTCAAATGGATCTTTCTTTTTGCCACTGTATTTTAAGCTGACCCTACATTGGAAGCCAGGACTAAAATCAATATTTGACAACAGCTATTCTAATCTGCAATGTCAACATCAACCTTAAGGTCTCTGTAGGTGTGGTCATTATTTGCAGCAGACATGGCGCAAGGTCACTAATAAGGGAGCGTCTTTAAGTCAACAGGGTAAGATCAACAGCTACAGTCCAGTTAGAAAGGTGCAAGTGATAACCCATCACCTTTAATGTTTCATTGTAGACCGGGTTGATAGTGTTTCTCTTGGTGGTGGTCTTCTTCTTGCTCTGACGAGATTTGTCAGGGAGTAGATAACATTTGACATAACTGTAACACAAACACAGAAAAGCATGTGGAACAGTGAGTCTGCCTGCCACGGTTACTGCTCGTCTGCTGCATTTCCTGACTAAATGCTGAGGAGAGAGAAAAAAAAAATGTCTGTTGACACTCAATTTCCTGTGAAGCTCAACTAATCACCTCTGGGATGTGATTACTGAGACTCAGTAAACACAGCAACCTCTTATCGACATTGATCAAAGCTTTGCTTACATTACTGAGGGTGTGTGTGTGTGTGTGTGTGTGTGTGAGCGCAGTAGAAAAATGTGTCCTTTTTAGGCACAATCAGCTGTGTTGTGTAATCTGAAGGTCAAAGTTTGAGTACACTTTGCTTTAAAGTTTAAGTTTTGCCTGTTGGAGCTCCATAAACAAAGTAGCTTTTGATGTAGAGAAAGTTTTTAATATTTACGGGTTGCAGAGACTCCTTGAGGCATCACCATAAGCCAGCTCATGGCACTCCTTGATGAAGACCTGAAGACTCTGGCTGCGCTCATCGTAGGCTACAGAGAAGACAACGTCCCCCTTCACCTCCACGCTGTCATAGTCTCCAGCTTCACTGTAAAGACTCATCATGCTGCCCAGTGTGCTCTGCATGATAACAATTAATCATTAACAATCACTGCATTTCTTTCAAGTTTCATTAATGACAAATATTCTATTTTAGTTAATAATTGGAGAAACAGTTTAAATGCTTCAGATTACAGTTTAAAAAAACTACAGATTGAGAAAATTCTACAAAAGATACGGAACGACGGCAAGGGACAACAAATTAATTTAAAAATTGAGGATGTTGTGTTAATCCAGGGTAACAGCATTAAAGCCATGTTGGTGTCAGCTTTGCTTTCCCCTCAGGCTCTGGTAACTATAGAAACACTTTGGTGGACTTGCACCATCAGTTTTGCACTTCCTAACTTGCTAGAGGATTTCCTGAGGTTAAAGATCCTTGTTCAGATTAGTTACCATCAGCTCTGTTATGAGACACATAATGAGCTGCACTTCAAAAGAGGCTTCAGACTAATGAGAGTTCTGAGAGCTGTCATTTCTTTACCTTTGAACCGCGCAGGCTGGAGGAATTTGAGTTCATCGCTCTTCTATGAAAGCTAACCAAGCTGTCGATATCCTCCTCTTCTTCATCTTCCTGTGGCACCACAATAAACATTTAGCAAGCTTATCACTCCCTCTCACACACACACACACACACACACACACACACACACACACACACACACACACACACACACACTTTTACAACCTGCAGATTCATCTGCTTTCAAAAAGCATCTGAGGTGTTTACCCACAGTACTTCTTGCTTCCAGTAAGGTCGGTGAAGATGTTTGAATTGATAAATACCCACCAAAACACAGATCACACCAACAGCATTTTAATTTTATGTGGAAAGAGTGTTAAAATTTCTCAAATATCAGCTGTAAATAGTACCATGCTTTAACAATTAGTTGATCATCATCAGATGGATGGATCTGGTTGTAGCTGCTAACACTAAGTTATTATGCAACTGTTTTCATCACTTAAACAAGATTTAGTCTCCCTGAATGTATTCCTTGAGGGAATTTGTGTGAAAATGTTCAGTTACTGCTATTTTAGTTACCTCTCACCTGCCTTTGTGAAAGTGAACGATCCGGTTTGAACACTTGATATTCGCCATGAAAACTACACTGGATAAAATTTAACTGTGAATGTCGCACTTTTTCTGCCCTTTTCTGTAAAACAGCATTCTTAGATCTACTGAAACACCCTCCGAAACTGGAGAGGTAACATTGGGGGTTTGAAAATGTACCAAAAAAATAAATAAAATAAAAATCAGCAGGATCATTTGGTGATTCTTTCAGGTAGCTGCATAATGGAAACAAGGTCCATTAGACAGAAACAATCCTATCCTGGTAATTAAGTTTAATGTGGCATTATAAACTATAAGCAGCTTATTTCCTCCCCCCCGCCCCACACAATACTCACCTGTAAATCTAAACCTGGTACAGAACGGCTCCTTTTGCCAATTGACACCTCTGATGTGTCGCATTTATCACGCAGGTCCAGCGTTGATGTGTACTCTAACGCCAGCAAATAAATAGAGATTAAAAAAAACAAAACACATTTTTCATTTGCTTATGGAGGAACAACACTGTACATGTTAACAGACGATGCTAACCTGCAGGTTTTGGGGGTCGTTTGATGCTCTTCTTGAAGAGTCTGTCAACATCCAGCTCCGGGTTTACACTGTAGGTTTTTACTTCTGGGGCCTACAGTGATCAGAAAAGAAACACTGTCAGAGAAGAAAAAGATGAAATTATTTCAAACAATGAAAATGATCTTACAGGGTTAGTCTTTGTGTTGGTGGTTTCAGTGCTGGCAGTATCTGCTTTGATGGGGACTGTGAGACTGGAATTACTGGATCCTACTGGGCTGGTCCGAACTAAGCCGTTCTCTTTCCTGCTTGGCAAAAATGGACATTAAACAACTAAAATATAGAGCTTTTTGCTTTTCACATACATATAAAAACTTTTAGTTTTGTAAAGATGTCCATCCCCGATTCCCATTAACCTCAAATTGTTGTTTTGTTTCAGTTTTGTGACCATTTTAAATCAAGAATGAGACAGCACTTTAATTACTTAGGTGGATATTTGAGACCTGTGACCCTGCTTAGAATACAAACTGAAAACTGCATTAGAACCAAGCCCCAAGCTGGGCTTACCGATTTCGTTGGGATGTTGTGATCTAAAGGTTTTAGCACACACCAACATAATTATACTGACAATAACAAGAACAATTGTGAAGTATAAGGTCAGGTATGATGGAAACGTCAACATACTAGAAAAGAGGTTTCCCTCCTTCATGATATAAATAAAGCTGAATTTAATTCATGGTGTATTTTTGTTACCAACAGACCTTAGAAATGGATGATAGAGACAGGTAGTTGTTTGGAACTAAATATGCTGCAGTGTTTTACTGCAACATATCTTTAATTGTTGCTTATTTGTCCACTGTAATGAGTCTTTTTTCAGCAGAAATCCATCATTTCAGGCCTACTATAAAATCAAAAGTAGATTAAATCTATTGTAATTACGTTCTCACATCACTGTCACATAAATATTATCATCTGATAGATTAAAGATTTATGTTAGAAATGGAGTGGAGCTTTTATTAACCCCACTTTGGTCATAAACATGTCAGACTAAACTAAATACTTCATTCAACTAGCAACTAAACTTGAAGAGGAAGTCTAAATGCAGCCCTTCCTGTCTCAAATGTTAAAGTAGGCGGTACGTGTTAGAACAGCTACACTTGGGTTTACCTTGATTGCTCAGGGGTCACACGGCCAGACTCCGTCTCAGTTTTAATGCTGGCTATACTGGCATTTTCTGCAGACTCCGCGTCACTGTGATTCGACTTTGAGTGGACCTTTAATTCCTCCTCCTTCTTTGATTCAAATGACTCCCTTGAAGTGATGGATCCAGAATTACTGCCTGAATGACTGAACAAAAATGTGAGGTTGAGAAGTTGTTAAATTAACGTTTTTAAATACAGGAAACGAATGTGAATGATGACAGCACACCTTTTGTCAACCACTTGAGGTTTCTGCATGGGCAGAGATGCAGCATTGGGAGGATCTGGGTTTATTTTAGGACTACTCAACAGAACTTCTCCCACTGTCTCACGTTTCTTTGCTGTAACACAGAACCAAAATATAAATAAAACAAATAATCCCAATTCCACACAAGTTTAACAATTCATTTTTTCCTTCTGTTGAACTGGAACATCACTGCTGTGACTGCAGGCAGGCTGATGTTTACATTACTAGCTGAATGGTTCTACTTCCTGTTAACTGTACTTACATGGTGACTTCTTTTTCAGGGAGATTCTCACCAGGTCATGCCCAGGTGCCATGGAGAAACGGTTGACCCTTTGATCGTAGAACCAGTCGCCCGTCCTTTTCTTGACTTCACTAGAATCCAATACAAATATTGATCAGTTAACTAACAGATTTGTTCATGAGTATCCAATATGCTGTAAGTGATGCTGAAAAACTAGTCCGCAAATTTATTACTCCTAACCTGGACTATTGTAATTCCTTATCAGGTTGTTCTCAGCACTCACTGAGAAGCCTTCAGTCCAAAAACATTGACAGCAACTAGAGAGATCCTATTTCTTCCATATCAGGCCCCTTCATATTTTAAGACCTCTTAGTATCAGATTATCCTTATAGAGCATTTTCTTCTTAGAGTGCAGGCTTACTTTTGATTCCTTCAGCACCTTCAACTATCAGACCGCTTTCCTTTGGAATCAGCTCCCAGTTTGAGTTCAGGAGACAGACACCCTCTCTACTTTTAAATCAGGCTTATAACATTCCTTTATGATAAAGCTCACAGAGCTGGATCATTTGACCCTGAAACATCCCTTTGTTATGCTGTTATAGGTTCAGGCTGCTGGGGGACTTCCCATGAGGCACTAATCCTCAATACCTTTTTAACATGCAAAATAAAACCACAACAAATCATTTAATCTCAAAAGCAATTCATGTGTAGGCACTCTCATACAGTGGGTAAAATAAGTATCGAACACATCACCCATTTTATTAGTAAATATATTTCTAAAGGAACCATTGACATGAAACCAGATAGCAACCCATCCAATCCATGCAAAGAAATCAAACCATAGATGTTCATAAATGATGTGTAATAATGAGAAATGACAGGCAAAACGTATTGAACACCCTTATTGAAATTTATTTAATGCTTTGTACAAAAGATTTTGTTGGTGATGGCAGCGTCGACGTCTCCTGTATGTAGAATCTAGTCACATGCATCAGGTGTGATTTTGGCTCATTCTTACACACACACACACTATAAATCCTGAAGGTTCTGTGGACTCCTATGAACTCTGAGGTTTAGCTCCTTCCATAGAGTTTCCAGTTGGATTCAGGTCAGGTGATTGGCTGCGTCATTCCAGCAGCTTTATTTTCTCCCACTGAAACCAAGTGAGTTTCCTTGGCTGTTTGGGGTCATTGTCCACCTTTGTTTCATCTTCATCATCCTGGTAGATGGCAGCAGATTTTTAATCAAGAATGTCTTGGTAAATTTTTCCATTCATCCTTCCTTCAATTATATGAAGTGTGCCAGTGCTGTACGCTGAAAAACAGCCCCACACTATGATGTTCCCACTTCCAAACATCACTGTTGGTATGGTGTTTTTGGGGTGATTTGCAGTGCCTTCTGACCTCCAAACATGGTGTGTAATATGGCATCCAAAGAGTTCAATTTTGGTCTCATCTGGCCAGGCTATATTCTCCCAGTATTTCACAGGCGAGTCTAAATGTTGTTCAGCAAACTTTAAATGTACTTCAACATGCTTCTTCTTCTGCAGTGGAGTTTTGTGTGGTGAGCGTGCATACAGGGAATGGCGGTTCAGTGCATTACTTGTTTTATTAGAAACAATTGTACCTGCTGATTCCAGGTCTTTCTGTAGCTTTCCACAAGTGCTCCTTGGCTCTTGGACAACTCATCTGATAATTCTTTTCACTCCTGTCTGAAATCTTGCAGGGAGCACCTGGTCGTGGCCAGTTTATGGTGAAATGATGTTCTTTCCTCTTCCGGATTATGGCCCCAACAGTGCTAACTGGAACCTTCAGTAGTTTAGAAATTCTTCTGTAACCAATGCCATCAGCATGTTTTGCAACAATAAGGTTGCAAAGGTCTTGCGAGAGCTCACTCCTTTTACCCATCATGAGAGGTTTCTCGTCTGACACCTTGGTAATGAGACACCTTTTAAAAGGCCATCAGTTGGGGCTGAATCAGCTCATATTAATTGTGGCAGCTGATTCAGCTGGTTCCATGACTTTCCATGCCTTTTTGCACCTTTTATACATATGTTCAATACCTTTTCCCTATCATTTCTCATTATTATACATAATTTATGGACATATAGGGATTGATTTCTTTGCCTGCGTGGATTGGATGGGTTTACTGACATATGGTGTGAATTTCATATCGATAGCACCTTTAGAAATATTTACTTCGAAAATTCATGGCGTGCTCAATACTTATTTTACCCGCTGTATGCGTTTGCTGAACTTGGATGAACACCAAAGGCAGCTCTTCCACTGGCTGGTTAAAACCTCCATTGTTGTTCTCTGACTCATCCAAGGTACACAAAAATGTTAATGTGTCCTAGAACTGCCTGACATGTAGGAACACCCAAGAAGACAAACAGATGACTGGAACTGTGCCATCTGGGAACTTGAAGTGCCAAACCTATAGTACCTTTCAAGCCACTACACTAAAGATTAGCTGTATGCATAGGTGAGCAGAAAAATCTGAATAATGAACAATTTACATTGACAGGGGACTCAGAAACCCTGCAAAGCAATATGACAGCATTGCACAGAATTCTTTTTTATTTGTTTTGGGGGGGGGGGGGGATCACCAGAATCAGGCGACTCCTACATTTTTAAGCCACTTTTGAATACTGGGGTTTCATTACTCCAGCATAAAATGTGTTTTTATTTTTCAAATGGGCATAAATAAATGGAAAAAAGGCACATTTCTGTAAAATAAGGCAATGCACTCTTTAAAGCTCATGGACCAATCACTGTCAGGTTAATTCTTACCAAGGAGGGAAAAATGTGTTACCATTATCTAAAAAGAGAAAATGAAAGAAGTTTTAATTGCCTGAATGTTATGAAAGGAATGCCACAAGTATCTAAAATGATATTTTAACAAATATGTGATTATAAAATTACTACTATATTTTCTGGTCAGTATTTGTATTCAAAACCACATAAACCCTTCTTAAAGTGGGTAAGGATGCTTTGCTTTGCTTTGAGAAATTGCATCATGAATGGGATTGAGACCTTGCATTGGACACAACAGCAACCTAACACCACACACCATTTGCTTTAATTTGCAAAAATAATAAAAAAATAAATAAATAAATCTTACGATTCTTTGGCACACACATTGCACAGCCAGGATCCATCGGGCAGGACTCCTCGGCAGTTGCGACACACATTGTGCTTGCACATCTTACACTGGCTGGAAAAAACAGTCAGTCGGCTTAGAGGCTCCAGGCATCGGCCACAACTATACAGACTGTATTTTTCATTGGCACGTTTGGCCCCTTTCCTCTTAACATCCTGCAGCTCCGTCTTCAGCTTCCTGAACCAAAAGACACAAACGCTACACAGTCGGTTTCACTTAAACACTCACATGGAAAAGTAAATATTTTGTTGATTTTCTGCAAAAAGAACGCAGACAAGCAGCCAGGCATTTAAACACTTGTTTTTCATACATGTTAGAGAGAAAACAACCAATTGTAGCTGATGGTCGTGATCACAGTGTAGTTCAAAAAATATTGTTCAATTGTCACAAAGCCAGATATTATTAAAAAAAAAAAAGAAAGAAAAAAAGAAAAAAAAAAGTGCATACTGAGACAAAAATCATAAAATTTAAATAATTACTCAGCTTCTAGCGTAAATTTGTCTTCTGCACCTAAAACTAGGGCTGAGTGCTGCTTGATATTTTTGATACTGTGGTATGGTACTCATTCACTTTCAAATCACTAAATTGAGGTGTTCTAATCACTTACATGGCCACAAGTGTATAAAACCAATCACCTAGGCATGCAGACTCCCAACATTTGTAAAAGAATAGGTCGCTCTCAGGAGCTCAGTGAATTCGAGTGTGGTACTGTGATAGGATGCCACCTGAACAACAAATGCAGGCATAAATTTTTCTCACTACTAAATATTCCAGTCAACTGTTAGTGGTATTATAACAAAGCAGAAATGACTGGGAACAATAGCAACTCAGCCACAAAGTGGTAGGCCATGTTTTTAAAAAAAAAAAAAAAAAGTTATTACAGAGTCAGGAGATGCTGAGGTGCATAGTGCACAAAGGTCACCAACTTTCTGCAGAATTAATTGCTACAGACCTCCAAACTTCATGTGGCCTTCAGATTAGCTCAAGAACAGTTTGTAGAGAGCTTCATGGAACTGGTTTCCATGGCCGAGCAGCTGTATCCAAGCGTTACATCACCAAGTGCAATGCAAAGCGTCAGATGCAGCGGTGTAAAGCATTCCAAGTGTTCTCTGGAATGATGAATCACGCTTCTCTGTCTGGTAATCCGATGAACGAGTCTGGGTTTGGCGGTTGCCAGGAGAACGGTACCTCTGACTGCATTGCGCCAAGGCTAAAGTTTGGTGGAGGGGGGGATTATGGTGTGGGGCTGTTTTGCAGGAGTTGGGCTCGGCTCCTTAGTTCCAGTGAAAGAAACTATTAATGCTTCAGCATACCAGGACATTTTGGACATATTCATGCTCCCAACTTTGTGGGAACAGTTTGGGGATGGCCCCTTCCTGTTCCAACATGACTGCACACCAGTGCACAAAGGAAGGACCATACAGACATGGATGAGTGGATTTGGTGTGGAAGAACTTGACTGGCCTGCACAGAGTCCTGACCTCAACCCAATAGAACGCCTTTGGGATGAATGAGAGTGGCGACTGTGAGCCAGGCCTACTCATCCAACATCAGTGTCTGACCTCACAAATGCACTAATGGAAAAATTCCCATAACTGTGACACTGTTTTGTTTTGTTTTTTTTTTAATCCAGATTAAAATGTCTATATTTGTATGTATATTTACAGAACCAAGAGAGGAACATTTTTCTAATTTTTACTTCAATTTTTATATGAGAAAAACAAAAACAAAAAAGTCAGTTATTTATGTGGGCTGGTAAAAAAAAAGCCAAAGTCATAACCATTTCTAAACTATGCATAGTTTTCGGCATATTCACTCCTTTGCAGGGCTGGGCATGTAGAAAGCAAACGATGCAGAACGATTCAGCAAGTGTCTGGCTGGCTGGAAGATGATGCAGGCGTTTTAGCGCATGTGGTAAGTGCCCTTGGCCCCTTGTTTGTGGTACTTTTCTGGCCAGCAGCTGACTTTAACTAGTTTAGGCTACTATCCTCCAGATTTAATTAGTTAGACCCTGACAATAACTATCAAATCCCTGCACGTTTTAAAAGGCAATACCTGGAACTGACCAAGTTTATAATATGACATAGAATTTATCCCAAAGGTTGAGTAATTCCTGTGTTGCAGCTGCCAAAATGCAGAATATAACAAAAAAAAAAAACCAAAACACTAAATTAATTTATAGCACAATAATAAAATGACAAATATGTCAAACAAAATAGCTCAAAAACAATACAGAAGGAAGTAGCTATGTGAAAAGTTGAGTATAACAAAAAGGAGTGGCTTTATGAAGTTTAAAAAAAACCCTCAAAATAAAAAGAATAGAAATGGCATTAAATGCAGTTAAAAAAAAAAAAGAATAGCAGCAAATATCAAATGACTTTGGGACTTCTATGACTGGCAATTGCAGAAAAATAACAGAAAGGACCCGTTTCTCACCGCACACGCTGCTCCTCAGCCTGCCTCAGCTTCTCGTCCCGTTGCAGCACCTGCAGGATCCGCTCCCGCTCAGATTCAGTCAGGAAGCCAAAGTTTATCATGTCAGCAGCCTCAGGCATTGTGACTGTATCCAAGAACGCTTAGTGCAGGTGAACTGGGTCAATCAAGCCGCTTTCACATTGAGATATCCCTGAGGACAAAGCAAGAACATCAGGAGCTGAAAATGTTTTTGCAAAAAGTTTTGTAACTGGCTCTACTAGAGGACAACCTTTCCTATGATCTCCTGTAATGCACGTTCAGCAGAGCCCTTCAGTGAAAACAGGAACTTAGTGACTTGATTCCCTGCGGTGACAATACAGCCAGACAGAAACAGTTGTGTTTATGTGGCTTTAATCAAATAACTGGTGGAGGACTGAGTAACCTTTCCTTCTTCCTGTTGGACTCCATGCAGGGAAGCCACGGCTGCCAGTATACCATCCTGCATAACTCAGCTGGAGATTCCTCATTAGATTATTTAAATCTCATGGCAGCACCTACAGCAAACTTTATGATGCAAAAGCAAAGACTGCCCAGTGGGAATATTGATTAAGCCACCAGGAATGCTTTCCACTTCATGAAAGGACCTTGTAGTTATTTCAGCCAGAAACTTGTTCCAAACGAGCTAAAGAAGAACCAGGAAGTGAGGATTTTAAAATCCCACAGAAAGCCTGTGCCCGGGTCAAAGCAAAAGACAACATGAACTTGGCTATCGTGCAGGGTTCCCACCCTCTAAGGATACAGAGAGCAGGGTGGAGTTCAGGAGCTAAAACATTAATTAAATCCCAACATCAACCTTGTCATCTGTCACGTTCCCATCTGAAACTTAATACTCATTTTAAACTCCCTCCGGGGTAATTTAAGCAAGAGGTAAATGTTCTCCAGCAGCGAGAAAGCGCCTGTTTCTAAGCCTGCATGCAAAACGTGAAAACTTTTTCCTTATTGTTTGAATGCATGGAGCCTGCTATTATTACAGCAGGGGTTGAAGCATACCTACAGGGCAACTTAGTCAGATAATAAGCTTCAAGGAAATGGTCAATACTCTGAGTAAGGGCAGCAGTTAATCTTTGGAGAAAATCAAACAAAAAGCAGGAACAGTATTTTTAAAAAAGTTAAAGATTGCAACTAGGCTGAGAAATGACAACGTCGACAGATTTTTACAAAATGTAAACCTTTACAGAGTTTCAAATACAGATTTGAACAGTTAAACTCGACTATGAGCCGCTGTCAGCTCCTTAGCTGAACATTAAATTAACGTTACATTTATTTAAAAAAAAAAAAAAGACGCTTCGGGCGTCCCCCTTTTTTCCCCTGCTGTAAAGAGTTTAAAGAAATTAGAAAAATATCTGGCTGATTAAAGGAAATGAAACACACCTACATAAGTCGACGGAGACCGGCCGCTACACGACTCGCAAGTCGCTCCTGAGAGAAAACACAAGCAAAGCTGTAAACAGCAGCAGCATGCAAGCTAACCGCGCATTCATAATTACACCGCCGCCGCCGCGTAGGTACGCACAGCTGTACTCACTCTGCTTCGTGACTACGACCATAACCATGCCAGAGCCTCCTTCCTTTCTCCCTCCTTCTTAACTGTGTACTTTGTGGCGGAAGATAAGTAAAGTTTGCCGCTGAGGAGCGCCTCTCTCTTTCTCTCTCCACTTTTTCCATGACAGGTGCAGTTCCCTTGCTCTATTTACCACAGGAGGACTGGGTGTGGAAAATCTCACCGATATCTTGGTTCCTTTTCTCCCCCCAAGCTATTTTTTTTCCATCCTTGGAAACTTGGAACAATGGGAAGTGCATGGATATGGTCTCTTCTTCATGTGTCGGACATAAAAAAAAGTTGCACGTAAACGTGTGAAATGTAAGACATAGAGGTCACGGGAGGTAGTTTGCTTACATACTTATAATAGGCTATTTGTTAATTATTGAGGCACAGCCATGGAAGAACAGACTGCAAAGCAAGTGCTCTCTAACAACAGCTTTCAAATCTGAAGCAGCTGTTTTAATTTAAATAAAAAATACATCCTTTTGGAAGAACAAAATTTTTTTTCGTATTATTTCATTTCTTATTTTAGCATAAATGCGTTTTTAGTACATTTCTTTTTGTGTTTGTTTTCCCGTCTATTTGATTACCGGGTGGTGGTAGTGACTTCAGTCTAAGCCAAACCTAATAAATCTAAATGATTAAAGCAAGCCGTGCTACCCTTTTATTAACTACACCATGACTTTGATGCAAGTTAGGGCCTCCGATATTATGAACACACAGAAGTTCATAAATACAGAATGCAGAAATAAGCTGATATAGAAAGAGAAAAGGAAAAATAACATATTGAAGCGCCACAGACTGCCTGATTAGCTTCATTGCTCCATGGCATTGATTTCTCCTGGAAGGATGGACCCCATTCATCCAGAAGATATTGCCTTATTAAGGCACTAATCTCCTGTATCTACTCAATTGGGTTGACCTGATGCCTGTAAAAGGCCAAATCATATGATTCACATAACTGAAAATGATTTGCATTCTACACACATTTAGTCAGTCTAATCCTTTAATCTGTCACTCATCTATAGCTCAACAGTAAACCATTCCCAAAAGCATATTTATCAAGGAAAGTACTACATCTTTACATAACGTCTTAATAAAACTTCTCATGTTCACTATCCTGCCAGATATGAGAATACTGTAAAATAACAGTGATAATAGAGAAGTGTACAGTTTTTCATTGCAGCCACACTCGTAGGGATTAGTACTCAAACACTTGAGAGAAATAGTCCAACGCAACACTCGAGTTGCTCTTGAGCAAGGCACACATGGACTGTCCAATGGCCAGCGGGCAACACTGTGATTTTGGTGCACCTCGTGATAGGGATTGGGGATTGCAACTAATTCCCATGAACGAAGAATTCCCAGCATTGGTCATAAGCCCCTTGCATAAAAGTGAGGTAGGCAACCTAAAGCCTGTACTACAAAACAAGTTCAACATACCAGGATCTGTCTCCCTACGTCGGCCACAAGACGAGTATTTCCCATAATCCAGCTACGAGCACATTCACTTGAAAGAGGTGGTGTTTTTAGCATATGACCAATCACCAAACATGAACAGGTCTACTGGCAGAAGAATGCATATTTTAAGAAGATGAGCAAACTATAATGTCAGAAAAATACAATACAGCAATACAGCTCCTGCAGACAAAGCAGCTGTAATAGGAAAAGTGCTGTGCAGTAGTATTAAAAGCACTGCATGAATGTGTGCACGCTTTCAGTACTGTGGTCAGTAAGACTGGAAAACTAATATATAAATAGCCCACTGTGTAAGTTAACAGATTTATCAATATTACAGCTCCAAGACATGAGAGACTCTAAAATAATTGCAACTGCATATTCTGTTAAATTAACAGGCTGATGTAAGATTATTTTAGTCTTATTCTTTCTTCTTAAACAGTAAGTAAATAACAAAAAGAACAACAACAAAAAATAAATGTATTCAATTCAATTTTATTTATATAGCACCAAAACACAACAACAGTCAAAGCGCCTCGAGGCAACCTAAAGGCTTAAGTAGTTAAAAAGAACACAAGTCGACTGCTTGCTCAGACCTTTACATAAACCAAACAGCCACTCCACAAATGCACAGCACAGCACAAGAGAGCCAGCTCATCAGGACAAGACTTGGCACACCTGCACCTAAATGAGAATTCCATCCTCGAAGGAGAGTCCTATGTTCACATTTTGGACTGAGAAGACAGATGGTAAAGAGTAAAGGAGGCATCTAAGTCCACTGCGAACAACTGTCACTGAACAGAGGCGGCAGCTTACAACACCAACTATGAGCCACCTACAGTGTTTCAACCCCCACCCATACCCTGCCCGAGGTGACCTCAATAGCTCACGACGGTGGAGTGGGGCAACGTCTTACAGAGATCTCACCTGTCAGCCCCGGTGACGTTAAGGACCCACACCTTTTGTCACATGATTAATAGTGGGTCAACACCTCTCAGGACCATCTCCACGGGGACAGCGCCCACTAGGGGTTAAATATCTGGGACTCTACGCCAGTTGTTTTAGAGCTGAAGAAGTTTCTTGGATTAGAGGTGAAACATCTTCACGAACCTAAAGAAATCCAGTTGCCTTCTTATGTTTTAGAACTTGCAGCCAACATGTCTGCACTTCACTGGGGAAATATAAAAACTATAGACCCTCCTAATACCTGTGCAGGGAGTCCATGGGCTTTTCAATGAGTAGTGATGCTATTTTCCAGAGAACTGATTGGTCTGTAAGTTTCACACTTGATGATCTCTTATCTTGTGCATAACCTGCTCAGGTCTGCAGCATAATTTCCCATGGCGATGTACCCCAAGTAAGAAACGAGCCACCTTCGCAACACTGAAAACCCTGGGTTAACCCTGAAGTCACGTTGCTAAGCCACTAATCCTGCTTTGTAGTACAAGCCTCTGGATAAATAAAGGTTGCGGTTCGTTTGTCACAGCCTGACAAATGATTAAACCGGCTTGTGTAGGGTTTGGTTAGAAACTTCTGTTTGCTGAACGCCACAGTGTCTATTAAGTATCTGTGGTGATTACTTTCTCAGGCCTGCAATCCAAGTCCAGCACGACATGGTGAACACGAGGGGCATATGACTTAACGTGCTCTATGTGCTGGATGTGTGCTGTCCACAGTGTGCCAGTGCGGTCCCTTAAAAGAGAAACGATGTGCTTTGCTGTGTCGTCAGCCCAGGCCTGCCACACCTCTCTGTCTGCTTTTTTCCCAGAAACCTTCTGGGGGGCATCACCGACTGTAGTGTTCCGTAACGGCGAGGTAATGTTCTGGTGTATGTGTAAAACACCTCCTGCTGTTCTCCTCAGCAGTCGACAGGCGACAGGCCAGCCATCCTCAGAGCTCGGTATGAGACCCAGGTTCACCCGGTCGGCAACGTCACACAGCTGGAGCTGGAAAAACAAGAGTCAGACAAAAAGAGATGTTTCCAAAAACTTGTATAACATATCTTTTTTTCCCTTGCAATAAAAAGGTGATTATCTATCCATCTATCTATATATACACACACACACACACACACACACACAGGTGCATCACAGGAAAGTCCACCTCTAATAAAAACTACAGGCATGTGAAAAAGGACTCTGTGCATGAAAAACTAAGTACATCCTTACTGCTTCCACAGGAATTAAGAGGGCAAGTAGCATCAAGGCGCTGCTAAACTCAACCGCACTTGATTAACTCAGCGAGTGTGACCGCCCCTATAAAAGCAGAAGTTTTGGCAGTTTGCTGGTCTGGGGCTTTCAGGTGTGTGTTAAATGCCCTGATCTTCCCAAAAAGTGAATGTCCCAGCAAATTCACCTCAAGGTCAGATTGCAATGCTCAGAGAAACTGCTAAAAACCCACGAGCTACATTTCAGACTCTACAGACCTCAGTTAGCATGTTAAATGTTGAAGTTCAGCACAATTAGAAAAAGACTGAACAAGTATGACTTGTTTGGAAGGGTTTCCAGGAGAAAGCCTGTTCTCTCAGCTCGGCTTTGGTTTGCAAAGCTGCATCTGAACAAACTACAAGACTTCTAGAACAATGTCCTTTGGGCAGATGAAAGCAGTTTGCAGCCACTGAGCCGACTGTGAGCTCCTCTGTATACCAAAGTATTAAATCGTCAAATCTGACAGCTACAGTTTGGCTGAAAGTGGCTCACGGTACAGGACAATGATTCCAAAAAAACAGCAGCAAACCTACAACAGAATGTTGAAAAAGATAAGAATCCGGGTGCTGCAATGGCCCGGTCAAAGTCCAGACCTCAACCTGACTGCTGTGGGGTGACCTTAAGAGAGCTGTGCATAACATGAATGCCTGCAAACCTCAATGAACTGAAACAAGCATGTGAAGAAGAGTTGACTAGAATCTCTCCAAACAATGTGAAAGACTAATAAAGTCATACAGAAAACATTATTTCAAGTTATTGCTACTAAAAGTGTGGGTCTACGAGCAACTGAATCATGGGATGCACTTAGTTTTTCACAGGACTCCAGATGACTCCCACACTCATTTTTAAAAAAAAAAGATTTTAAACTCCACTCAACATTTTAAAGTACACTTAATTTGTGTATAGCTGACAAATCTGTAATTATCTAGATTTAGAAGCTTTTTTCCATTGATCGGTGGTGAGGGGAATTTCCTGGTGGACCAAGGTAAAGTTGCAGTACATAAACAACACACGCAGCACAAGACATTACTTGACGATTATCTCCTCGGTGAATCGTGCAGCGGTCAGACACTCCGTTTGCCTTGAGGTTTTTCTGTAAAGCTTCGACAGCGTCAGGATTCCACTCACAGGCATGAACGTGACTGGCCTTTGCGTGCACCAGATATGGGAGAGTGAAGTATCCAATACCTTAAGACACAGATGTGATAGTTGCACAACAATATACATCAGAATTTTATTATTTTTAGATAGCATAAAGCTGTAAGAGCAACAGTACATGGGCAGCGAACTGCAATTAATTCAAAGTTCAGGAAAATGCCCTCAGTCTACAGCTTTATTTCATATCTACTTAAATGGGCCCTTTTAAAAAAAGGTGACATCTACTACAGAGTCAGTTTGTTGTGTTCATACAGCACATTTTACAGTTTTATTACCTGCATATAAATCCACCACAGTCTCCCCTCTGCAGTCAAAGCCAGCCACTCGGAGCTTCTCTGTTATGTTTCCAGCTGAGAACATGCACTTGGTAACGTCAAACTCATAACTGAAACAAATGTGAAGCAGATATTATGAGTTTCACACGTGCTTTAGTTTAATAAGCATATCCCTAAGAACTGGAGACTCTGATGGATTATTACCTAATGCCATTGTCTATATGTGTGACCCAGCTCTGCTCTCCTAGCAGCATCGTCACCTCAGGAGACCTAAATCCATCTCTTGAAATTCTCTTCATCTTTGCCAGGCGCTTTACTCCAAGTCCTCTGGCCACAGCACTCCATAACTGTTGATCTAAATGAGTTTAAAAAGTAGCCTGTGAGCATCCTTGTGAATTGCTCTCTACATTTAGTGCTAAAGCAAAGTGTGGTCCACTTTGAGGACAGTACCCATTTGCTTCCATAATGGCAGGACAAAACAACCATCTCCCAGCATGACTAGGTCTCCATGCTGCTGGAAACTGCGAGGGAGGTCTCTCTTCAGCTCTTCTGTCCATCTTTCACCATGAGACTCCAACAGCTCCTGTAGGATTTTCTCCAGCTTTCTACCACTCGCCCTTCCTTTCTCTTTCTTTGACTGCAGAGCAGACTGGTCAAAGATGGACAGAAATCAGGAAATTCACAGGAAAAGCCGGTATTAAATTTCAAGCTGCAGCATCCTACAGCTTGCTGCTAATAATAATTCGTTCAACTTTAATTACCTTACTCCAAACTATTTCACAAGCACTATCTGAAGCCACAGTGGTCCTGAGAGACTGAAGATCAAGCTGAGACAGACAGGTTGGTAAAATGGGCAAGAGGACTGTCCCATCGGAGTCTTTCACGAAACTCAAACTCAGGTCCAAAGCACCTTTGGACTGTAGCGACCTCCTGTGGAATAAGATGCATGTTAAATAATAAATATGTCAAAATTATTTCCGAGAGTTATAGAAACCAGGCTCTCTGTTCACATCACTCAGCTGCTGTGGACCCACCGCTAACTGCTAGCTTACTTCGATAATAATGACAGGATAGGGGATTACCTGAACTGCTGCGCCTGACACTGAGGCACACGAAGGAAAGGCACGCCATCCATCTGTGGACAAACAAATCAGCTCGATTTATATTTGCTTTGTGGCTGCTAACGAAAACCACACGTAGCTAAACAACCGGATGGCACTTCCACTATACACACAACCCATGTTTCTAGTCGGATTGTTATGCAGAACGGACAATTCCAAGACCAAACCCTTGCTAAACCAAACGTATAATTACAGAAATGGCTGGAAATCTACTTTTATGCTGTTGGCTCTGTTTATTTTACTGTTGGAAAACTACAGATCTGGCTCATTTAAAGGAAGCCACAAACTATCAGGTGAGAATCAGATTTTGGACAGGTTACCCGCTGAGGCCGATAGATGGTGACAAAAGGAAGAGAAATCAGTGTTGTTGTTCTTTTGAAAAAGAATTTATTGAGTTCCAAAAATATAAGTATACAGTGAACATTATACAAGAAAACAAAAACAAACGAGCCAAGTGAGCCAGGGGTTATCTATATTAAAGAAATAGTTATAAGTGGAACATAAATTTAAAGCTTTGATAGCGTTTTGATTTGTTGAATCAACAAGTAATTTAAAATAATGCTCATTATCCTTTCTGAATACTACAAAACAAGGGGTTCTATTGTTGTGGCAGGTAAAGTAACTTCAAAGTAAAGGAGACTAATGGTCCTCCTAACTTTATAAGTTTCTGAATATTACTGCTCACCCATTCAGAAAAGTACTAAAAGTAACATCCATAACCAGGTTTACTGTTTGGGTTTATTTTTAGTGTGTCTTTATTGATATTTTGTTGTGTAGTGAAGTCAGTTATTTTGTAGTCGTTTAGTTCAGCAACAGAAGCACTTTATTAGGTACACGTTGCTAGTAGTATCGCATTAGACCCCCTTGTGCCTCCAGAACTGCCTTAATTCTTTATGGCATAGATTCAAGAAGGTGCTGGAAACATTCCTCAATGATTTTGGTCCATATTGACATGACCGCATCATACAGCGGCTGCAGATTTGTTGGCTGCACATCTATGATGTGTACTCTCCGATTACACTAGAAAAACTGAAGTAGAGTCCGCACACCAGAAGTGCCTCCTAAACAACTTTAATAGAAATCATTACACATGTGATGTTTCAGGCACAACTGCCCTTCTTCAGACATAGAGATCATTACAAGTATTCATAAATGATGTACAAAACGAAATACAACATCATCAGTGACAAAAATTGGAGGCGCTATTGGTATGCCTATATCAGATAATTTTACTTTTATTTTTAAAGATTATGTTATCTCTTAGTGCATAATACATTAGATCAGTCATGCTACCATTGAGCGTTCTGCTCTCAAAAAAGATCAGCCCTGCTCAACACAGCTAATGAAAAGTGTCATCTGAATTTAAATTCAAACTTTAAGCTGTCTGCAGACGTGGGTGCTTTTGAACTTGAGAGGGCGGGCGGGTCAAAGCTACATCTGACAGATCATCTATTAATAATGCCTTCCTCTGAATTAGATATAAAACATGAGGGTGATGTCTGGCTGACAGTGAGGTGCAGTAGCTTTTCTCGCTGTTAGAGATTGAGAGACAAGGATGTTGGTTCACTCTCAGGGTAACTTGTGGTACTGCTATCCCCTATGTGTCTGATGAAGTGTCGTTTGAGGTTATTATAGCAGTATGAGGGAACTGAGACAATATTGTAGCGTTGTAATGTGAGTTTTAATGACTTTACCTGAAGAGATTTATTAAGGGGTCAGTATCTTAGCTGAACACGAGGAACACGAGAGGCTCAAGAAATACCCAGGGCCGAGAGAAGAGCTAGAGAGGATGAGGAAGGTGACAGTGGTCCCCGTGGTAATCAGAACAGTAGGGGCAGTGACCCCCAGAATGGGAGAGTGGCTCCAGCAGATTCCGGGAACGACATCCAAAATCTCTCTCCAGAAGAACACAGTCAGAAGACCAGCTAAGATACTGCACAGAACCCTCAAGCTTCCAGGCAGGCAGTTCTTGACCTTCAAGCTCAGGTCACCAAAAGCTTGGTTTAACCACCTTGAGGTGACTGTTTGATGTGATTTGTTTTTCAGGAGTTGGGCTCGGCCCCTTAGTTCCAGTGAAAGGAACTCTTAATGCTTCAGCATACCAAGACATTTTGGACAATTTCATGCTCCCAACTTTGTGGGAACAGTTTGACGATGACCTCTTCCTGTTCCAACATGACTGCAGTGCACAGAGTCCTGACCTTAACCCAATAGAACACCTTTATGAATTAGAGTGGCGACTGTGAGCCAGGCCTTCTCAACCAACATCACTGTCTGACCTCACAAATGCACTTCTGGAAGAATGGCCAATTGTTAAATAATTAACCACATTTAAAAAAAAAAAAAAAAAGGCTGAGTTCAGTTTCACTAGCCACACCCAGATTACTGCCAGACCCATTGAATAAAAAAAAAAAAGTCACTCAAATAGAACCTGCCTGACAAAGTGAAGCAGGCTAAAAAATCTCAAAAAGCAAAACATCCACGCTCTAAAGAAACAGCTGAGAAACAAAGTCACTGACATCTTGGAAATGGTTAAAATCCATTTCTAAGGCTTTGAGACTCCAGCTAACCATTGTAAGAGCCATTATCCACAAATGAAGAAATCTTGGAACAGTGGTGAACTTTCCCAAGAGTGGCCTGCCTACCAAATACCATCTACTTCAAGAGCGAATTAACAACTCATCCAGGAAACCACAAAAGAACCCATAAGAAAATCTAAAGGACTGCCGGCCTCACTTGACTCAGTTAATTCGGTGTTCATGATTTTATTCAACAATAAGAAAGAGACTGGGCCAAAAGACTCATCTCACATTTGCCCAAAAACATCTTGATGATCCCCGAGACTTTTCACTGACAAGACAAAAGTTTAACTATTTTGAAGGTTTGAGTCCCGTTACATCTGGCCTAAAACAGCAGTTCAGAAAAGAACATCATGGTGGTGATAGTTTAATGGTCTGGGGTTGCTTTGCTTCTTCGGGAACTGAATGCCTTGCTGTGATTGATGAAACCATGAATTCTGCTCTCTACCAGAATATTCTGGAAGGACGATGTTGGGCCATGAGAAAAAAAACAATTCTGCATAGAAGAATGGGCTAAAATTCCTCCACAGCGATGTGAAAAACTCATTGTCAGTTACCGCAAATGCTTGATTGCAGTTCTTGCTGCTAAGGGTGGCACAACCAGTTATTTGGTTAAGGTGGCAATTGAATTTTCACATAAGGCCAGGTGGGTTTGGATAGCTTCATTCCCTTAGTAAAGGAAATATGAAACAGCATTTTGTATTTACTCTGGTTATTTTTTAATCTAATATTAAAATTTGCTTGATCTAAAACATGTGAGTGTGACAAATATGCAAAAAAAATAAATAAAAATTCAGGACGGGCTAAATACTTCCTCACAGATATAATTAATATTGCCACAGTCAAATCTTTAAAATGTTTTTTTTTTGTCATGCTTTAATTATATTTTACTAACAAAAAATACAGGAAAAGACAGATATATATTGTATATGCAAAGAGAAATAGAGCAAAAATAGTTAATTATAACATGAAACACAAAGTGTCATGTATGATGGAGAATAAATAATAAAATAATATTTTAAAAAAGACCTCTGCAGTGTTTATCTCTGCTCTCATGGGGGATTAATGCATGCAGTGTCCATTACAATTAACTTCATTAATACACTTCTTCACGGTCTCCTCCCTTGGGCAATACGATAGGCGAGCAATTTAGCATATTAATGTGATCGAGACAGGACCTGTTTCTGTGTCCTTTGTTCCTTTTTGTTTCACCTGTCCTGCCCCTTTAAGATTGGATATTTCTATCTAGGCGTGTTTCCTGCTGCCATTGACTAAAATCGAGAGCTGGTATCCTGCGGGGGGTGGATAAAAGCATATCCAACAGCTTTACATATTCCCATCCACCCGATTCTTTCTCAATTTAAAGGCTTTTTTTTTTCTTTTTTAAATGAATGCTCTTTGACCACATCTAGCAGCGTGGTCATAGTCCAGCAGCCTGTCTGTGAAGACGCAACAGCAGCTCGCCCGTAAAATCATTTATGATTTATCGAGATGATATGAATGTCAGTCGGTCAAGGTCCGCTCTCCCGGTGCAAAAGCTGGATTTTCAGGTTTCTGGTGGAAAACATCTGCCGCACGCATTTGGATGAATTTCTCCTTTGGATGAATTCGCAGAACTGCCTGGACCGTGAATGGATTGAGATTGAGCGAAGAGGGAGCCTGACTGTGGGAATGACATGCTGCAGTAAAGACGGGAAATAATACGGATTAGAAAACACTGATGATGTGACTGCGACACCTTTAATGGTCAGAAAATGCTTCCCAGCCGCGTCTCTGTGCAAAAGTCTTTAATATTGCTGATTAACCGGTATGTTTTTGACTAAATAGTAATTTCTACATGTGCGCAAATCTCCAGAGCCATCAGCTTATTGTCTGAATCGCTTTGCAGCATAAACACTTGCATCAACCCGAAGAAGTGCGGAGTGCTGATTTGAAAAGAGAACACCATGTCGGCGGTGATGATAACACGAAAGGTGCGAAAATGGGAGAAGCTCCCGGGCAAAAACACTTTCTGCTGCGACGGACGAGTGATGATGGCCCGGCAGAAGGGAGTCTTCTACCTGACCCTCTTCCTCATCACTGGGACCTGCGCCCTCTTCTTCGCTTTCGAGTAAGTCACACACCATGACAAAGTTACCACCTGCTCCAAAAAGTGTCTGTAATTCACTTTAGGCCTCTTATGTCTCTTTCCATTACCCAAATATTCAGTATTATAGCTGTATCCAGTAAATTTTCAGAGCTGCAATGAATAATCGATTACATTCATATAATAGATTATTTAGCTTCTTAAATGTTTCTTCAATCAAAAGACATCCATCACTAGTTATTAAGAGATCAGGTGTCAGCTCTGAAAATATAGATTATTTGATCACGAAATGCAGCAGTTAGCAATTTATTTTAATTGATTGATTGATTGATTGATTGATTGATCTGGAAAGCAGTATCCACTTCCGCAAATGCTTGAATAGTTGAATATCCTAAATGCATCACAAAGAATAATAACCTCTGATTGGTTTAAACCAGCAAATCAAGTTCTTAGTCTTATCCTGATCTCTGTTGTGTGTAACTGATCTTTCTGTAAATGATTTTAAAGGCGTATTGGATTTTTTTGCTAGCTCTTTAAATGTACTTAAAGGTAATGTGATCTTTGGATCGGTGGTGGGCAGTAACTGTAACCTCCTTTATGGTCTTCATTTGTAGCAGGCAACAATTTCACTTGGATAGTTGTGTATTCATGGCGTGTTTGTCTAAATTCATTTCCTGACAGAGAAAAGGTTTATGACTGACCACATGCTAAGTTGTTTAATATTTAATGGCACAAACCGTTCAGCTTTGTGGCTGGTTTAAATCAGAAAAGCTGCCTTTTTTTTTTCTTTTTTAAAGTCTCAGCAGTTCTGTCCCAATCCACTACTCACACGACCCAGTGGACTCATTAGCCCTGCAAGCACTGCCGACCTGCTCAGATGCAGCTCCTGAACCCAGATCTCATCAGTTCTTGCTGTACAGAGGAGTGTTTAAAATGAAGAACATGAACACGGCTCATAAAGCAGTGCTGCTTACACTTTCTGTCCATGTCCTTTTTATTTTCTCTTTTTTCTGTAGTTTTTAACTGACACACAGAGCACAATGAGTTGACACAAAATCCTGCAGTGTAACACAGTAACCCCTGTTGACTGTGGGTGTGTATGCGGCTACCAGGCCAAATGGATTTGGAGCATAGCAGAGAAGAGAAGTAGCTGCTCTTGCATAGTGCCAGGCCCTTCCTGTCTCTGCCTGCCTGCACGTTAATGGCCTCTCGCTTCTCTCGGAGCCTGGACAGAAGGGGCTGTTGTCTGGCTCAAAGCACAGAGTGAGAGAGATGATGCTGCTCACGCCGAACATCCAGAGCTGGGAGGAGGCGTTGTGATAACTGATGCTGAGAGGGTTGTTAACTTGCTATGTTCATATTACAGCAGAACATAATTATCTTGCATGGTGGGGTAGCTATTGAAGCTGGGCTCAAGCAACATTGGGCTAATTCTTAACTCAGTTACATTGCAACTAGATACAATTGAATCTATGACAGGGTACCAGCCATCAGCGGAAAGGCTCTGAGGTTCAATGCATTCGCAAAATGCTCATTTAACCAGCAATAGAAGCATTAAAACACCAAGTCTAAGCTCGCTGCTATTGTTTAATTATTTGTCAGCTAGTATGAGAGCTGTAAGTAACAGCTGTTTTCATAATTAATGAATCTGCTGTTGATTATGTTCATTTTCCTCATTTTCCAAAGTCCAACATATTCAGAGTACTTGTTCTGTCTAAAAAAAAAAACAAACACACACTGAAACCCATATTTAATCAGTCCAACACAAAAAGACTCAGGGCCATAATTTCTGTCCCAGAAATAATTAACAACTTGTGCATAATCATGAAGCCTAGTACAAATATTCATGCTCCCCAAAGAAACTGTAATCCCTCTCCTGATTTCGAGTCTCTATAAATAGATATTTGCATGTGAATATCTAGAATCTGTGGGCAAAGACGAGCTTTTTGGTGGCGGAGGTTTTCTGGTGTGGGAGGCATTGAGCAGTCATGTTTGAAATGTGCAGGCAGACCATGTGGAGAGCCAAAGAGGAACGCATTCAAATGCAATCTCAAGGTCATCGGATATGGTTTGAGGATGAGTCAACTTTTTATTCGCCTCGCTAAGGTATCTGCATATATAGGATAAAACAGCAAGTCTTGGCGCAAATATCAGCTGCACTGGATGTACTGAAACACTGGGCGTTTCCTCAGAAGACACCTGATAAGTTCCCCATCTGTGTGAATCCCTGACATTGGTCTAGCCACCACTGTGACAAAATTGTTCCTGCCCAACACTTTGATTTATGACTAGTTTTTTGCTAAACTGATCACATTTCTGACGGCCGCTGCTCTCTTTTGAAATGTCAGCATGCTAAGACACTAAAGTAAGATGCTGTAGTGGATAAATGGCAGTTAGGAGTGTCACTGTGAATATATATCAGAATGCTGCTTTTAGCATTTATGATTGTGTCGCTCATTTTGTGCTAAAAATGAAAACGAGGAATAAAAACAGAAGGCAAAGATGCCAAAAGATGTTCAAAAATTCCGTTTGTAAAAAGGCTTGCAACAGATTAAAGACTGTATTACAGTCGATTGCGTGATACTGCATCAGTATAATCAGCAACGCTCTCTGTTAAGGCTCTTGCTGTTTCTTTATCTTGGGGAATTCATTTCTTATATGTGAGCTTAAGGTTGGGCTGCGTGCTGCACTGTGGCATTGATGGGGAAACAGGGAGGGCAATGTCATGGCGTGAGCTGGCTAATATCCAAGACCAGGGGAGCAGACATCTCACTTTTATCACCAGCCATCGGCACCATGTGCAGGGAGACCTCTCTGTGCTTTAATTTGTGCTAAATTACCGAAACAAGCGTCCGAATACAAAAATGGAAAGACGCATTAGAAGCAAGTAAACAAATTAGTCACAAAAGAGGTGCGCCCAGCTGTTTTTATTAATTTTTTTTTTTTCTCTTTGCTGAGCAGAACATTAAGGTTGTGTGTCCTTACTTTGTTGGGATTGTGCTTGTCTCGTGTGTGCGGATCCTATTTGCATGTGTGTTAAACTGGGTGTAACATTCTTTGTACACCACAGGGTGTGTGCAGAAGGCTGTAGCATGTATATATATATATGCAAAAGGCTTCCTCGCAGTTAGATGTTTGCTGGTTTGTTTCCCATTTGCTGCTCTTGTGTAAATGTGTGTGCATATGTGCATGCGGATAGCCACCTATGGATTTTGGAGGAGGGAACAAGAAACTGGAACACAAGGACAGTGTGTCATCTGTCTGTCCACTGCAGGACACTTAGCCACTAGGCCAAAAAAACCCATATATGCATGAGACTCGATCTTTCCCGGGTGTGTATTGGTGCTGTATTTACATGGGAATAGGAGCAATGCAGAAGCGGTAGATGTACAGGGATGTGCCTGCAGAGCGAACGGCCGCAGTCAGAAGAGCTCTTGTAACCCCCGAGCCTCTCTCAGCATCTTACTCCACCCTGTTTCCCTGTTAACCAATTGGAAAGCAGCAACCAGCCAAGGCCAAATGAGCAATAACATGATTTATACCCTATTCAGAGTACGTGCTCCAGTTACAGTAACTGTGATCTACAGGCTTTGTTCACTAGAAGCTTCTCTGTCAGGAGGAGAGAGCTGCTCCTCTGTGGAGGATCAATGATATATATGTGTTGTTTTTTTTTTGCCCACAATCTCTGCGCCTGCCTCATGCAGGGAAGGAAAGCCCACGCTATATGTACGTTTGGGGTTTGAAATAGATGCACTGTTGTCAGAAATGTTACAGGGATACTACTAAATAAACAGATTTCTCATTAGTCTCAAGTTCGCTTACCAAATATTATATGATGCAACATCTGTGTTCCTAACTTTAATCCCACTAAACTGTCCATGACCCAGGCTCTAATGTTTCATCTCCCTCATTTGGTATTTAAATGTTGCATAACAAGGAAGACTGATTTAACCCCGACGTCAGAGTGTAAAGTCTGGAGCTTCGGGTTCAGAGAGTCCAAGCTCTCATGACATCAGATAAGGGTGTATCATTTCTGTCTACCTGGAGTAAGAAATTCGCTCACAGCTTGATACGGCGCTTCTCTGCATAGTGAGATGACTCTTGAAATATTTTAGATAAGCAGTAAATGTTAAGTGAGCTTTTGGATTTTGTCAGGCATTCATTTTTATTTTTTTTTTTAATTTTTTGAATGTTTTTGCTCTGACTCAGATGTAATCATCATGAATAAGATTAGAAACAGTTTTATTCCATTTGAGGAAAAACAGAAAAGTTGTCTGCAATTTCTGCTGCAGAAGGATCTGTGAAAGCTTTTCTGATATTGACTTGTTTTCTGTCTGCATCTTGAAAAGGAGAGAGGGCAAGCAGAGTTTGAGAGCTTTTGTGTTCTTTTTTTTTCCCAGCAGTGCCCTAGAAACAGGCAGGCCTAGTCTACAGATGTTTGTATGACAGAAGGCTGTTACTGAGGCCCACTGTTGAGCTGCCTGCACAGCGAGTGCATAATTCATTTGGAGTATGATTCAAGCAGGACTGCAACAGCTTACAGCTGTTAAGTATTAATAACGGAAGGGTTGGAAATGTTTGACAGAGGTAAAATGTCATGAGTCACCGTGCGTGGCATCATAATCCTGGGTTCAGGGGTGTTATTGCTGAGATGCTGAAGTGATTTTTAATTTGGTGATATCACTACTTTAGAAGCTTCTCATCTCTAAGCTTATGTCATTTTGAGTTAAGAAGGAAATAAATGCCTGCAGTAGACTCACCCTAAAGCATCTAATGCCCACCCACACCACGCGCACATGTGCTAGTAGGAGCAGTAGGTAGTTTATCTCTATCGCCTGTGTAATAAGATGTAATTGCTTTATATTTAATGCGGTTATTGTTCTTTATGACCAGCTGGCTTTTCCTCTGAATGAGTTCCCTTTTATTAAACAGCAAAGTTTATTCTATTAAAAAACAAAAAAAAACTCAGGGTCTACTACAAACTCTTTGATATTTGTTTGACATTTAAGTAGGAGCCAGTAAATATTTCAAAGAGCATATGGTGAGGCTTTACATGCATACTAAGTCAGAGGTAAACTACAATGTAATAATAAAAGGTTTTAACATCAAGTAACTTTGTAAAATTGGCAGTGACATAATGTAAAATCCTTTATTACAACAAAAAGCATTCTTTTCTTTTTTTAAAGTAAAATAGAGTGACACAGGAATGCGTTGCTATTTGCTATTAAATGTCTCAGAGAAGACAGTTTGACAACAAGTGCCTGAATGAGAGCACAGAAGCTGTCCAGGTTATTCACCACAGCAAACCTTTAAGTTACGTGAGCATAGTCTAGTTAGATAATAATAAAAAAAATATCAATAAATTTTATTAATATAGCACCTTTCAAAAACAAAGTTACAAAGTGCTTCACAAGATAAGATAGGACACAAACAGCAAATTAATAATTTAAGAGGCAATAAAGACGAAGCAACATTAGGTGTAGGAATACTAGCTCCACAAGGAGATTAAAAGCAAGGAATTAAGGAAATTTAAATTAAAAATAGGTTGATTAAAATCAAACAAATTAAAAATGATCACTAGGAGAAGGTGATTAAACAGTTATGAAGAACAACACAGAAATAACTCAACATGGGAGGCACAGAAAAAGCCCATTCTTCCTACTTTTTATGTCTTTAAGAGGGATTTAAAAAACAAAAGTGAGATCACCGTTCTGATCTCCTCAGGGAGATTATTCCAAGGAATGGGTGCCCTGCCAAAAAAGCTCGATGACCCTTGGTTTTCAGTCGAGATTGTGGGATGAGTATAAGAGCCTTAGCTGAGGACCTCAGGCCACGGCCAGGGGTGTATGGTGTCAAGAGATCTGAGATAGACTTATATACTTTTTTTTTGGCTTTGGTAAAAAGTCTGGCTGCTACATTTTGGACCAGCTGTAGCCCCTGGTTCGTTCACCAAAAAACAGCCAAAAGTATTATATTTTAATGTGGCTCATGTATAAAAGCAAAGCTCTTGGGTCTCTAACATTTTGTTATAATAGAAGGTATTATAATAATTTATTGATGTATTCTGTAACATTATGAGAGAGGAATTATACTGCTGATGTTTATTTTACTAACATAAAGCACTACGTAAGCATAGATTTGCATAAAATTTAGTTGTTGTGGGGAAATGGCTCGCCTGCCTCCTGTCCAAAGGTTAGAAAATCTGCCTGCCAACACCTCTGACGTTCATGAAATAACTACAGCACATGTGTGTGTGACCGTTTTGACATGGTCACACAAACATGTTGTTACATTGTGTATTAGTTAGCTTTAGAAGTGCTGGTAAACACATATTGCACAAAGAGCAAGTAGTAAGGAAGAGGGTGTCGGGTGACTTATCTCCCTTTGTGGACAATCCAGTTTTTCTGCTGCCTCTGTGGTGATAGGTGAACACATAGTCACCAGAGCGGTGCTGTGCCAGCTCCACCCTGCACAGCACAGGAAATGGTCACATCCAGGAAGGACATAGGGGCTTGATGGGAAGTGATGATAGAGCGTGGCTTGAATACGTTCCAGTCATCATTACGGGAATTGCACTTCATCGACAGGCTGGATTCCCTCAGCCTGAATCCTGTCTGCAGCCAGTGCACAAATGGCTGCAAGAAACATGTCTCACTGGCCTGCGCCAGTGGAAATTTCTATTGATTTTGAGCTCCATTCCTCGCTTCCATTAATGTGAAAAATACACTGCAGGAAACCTGCTCAGACTAGTCCAGCAGGTGTTTTGTGTGTGTGTGTGTGCGCGTGCGTGCGCGCTGAAACTTGCATGTGTGCTGGCATGCCTGGCTCTTGTACATAGTCTTGACTAAACAAGTTCCCTTTGTTCACTTTTAACTGTATGTGGGCATAGTGAGAATAGAAAACCCGCAATAATGAAAAAACAAAACACTGTAGTAGATAAGTAGTTGACATTTAAGCCACTTGTCTCACACAAAAACACGGATATTCTCATACAAATTAAATAAACGAGGCAGAAGGCAAATTCAGAATTATCAGCTACAGCAATTTATTGTTTGATAGCCGCTGAGTTCCCCACTTTTCCTCTTTTTGTTATATCACCAGGCCTACTTCAGGTTTAATTACGCGCACAGCGTAGGAGGGTGAGGGTTATGGTACTGCAACCATATACATAGGGTTATGGTCATGTTCAGCTTCTGCCAGAAAATAAACAATATTTACACACACAGAGATACATGGACAAAACTGTACAAAAGACAAAAGCCACAATGGTCACTAAAATAACGTGAAACTGGTAAAAGTAATAATAAATAAAAAATTTTGTGAAAACTATATAATGAAAATAAGACATTGCTTTTGAATTATGGTTCAACAGAATTATTAAAAAAAAAATTAAACTGCCCTGGACAAAAAGGATGGAACCCCTAGAAAATAAATTGACAGTCGGGACATATTAAACTAAGGTGTGTCATCTAATTAGCATCGCAGGTGTCTTCTGACTTGTAACCAGTCTCTCTATTTAAACGGGTAAAAGCAGTCACCCTGCTGTTTGGCATCATGGTTTCAAGTTATTTCAGTGACCATTGTGGGTTTTTGTTTGCCCCCTCCCCTCCAACACTGCCCATACAGTATGTACAGATGCAGATTTATGTTGTTGGCTTTGAGCACACTGGATGATAATATAGAGCAACTCTGATCAGTCAAATTTGGACTAAGTCACCATAGGATGAAAAAAGTGTTACAATTTTACCTGCCACATTTGCATTATAGGCTACTAATTTTTGTTACTGTATATGTTGGCTGGTTTGTGAGGCAAATAAAAAGCAAAAGACAGCATTTTTTAATTGTCACAGGGCTGTGCCCAAATGTTAGGCTGTTTAGATATTCTATTGTTGTACAAGGTTGGTATCTGGGTTTCAGTCTGTGGATTCTGGTGTTTGTTTTTGACTTCTCCTCCTGGCATCCCTCTCACAGCAATCACCCTGCTCATCATGCTTCAGTTCATTTCTTTGTTGCTAACTTGGCAACTTTGTTGCCACTTTGCATACCCTTTTACTGGGTTTTATTTTAGTCAAAAAAGACTGTAGCATGCTGTTTTGCAGCAATGTCTTGTTCTCCTGGTACTTTTTTATTGTTCGAGCAAGAAAAAAAGGACTTACAGATACAGAAAATCTTTACCACCTCACCTCACAATATCTGCATTCATTACATTTTTTTTAAGCTCCTTTTTTATTTATCACGGTCTTCACTTTTTTGTGTTTTCTATTTAATCGAGCCCCTTCTTTCTGAAAATTCACTTTTGATCATTAATTAAGCTCCACAGCAAAGGAGAGCTCTACATTTTTGCCTAAAAAAATAACAGTTTTATATTTTAAATATGAATATAATGTAGCCTGGTGATTTTGTGTGTGGGCAGTTTTATGCTTTGCATGCAGAACTAAAGTTAATATTCCTCAGGATGTGGCCCAGTCCCTTACAATCCTGTAGTGCAACATTAGAGTTGCATTATGAATGTATGATTTCAGCCTCATGGGACAGAGATGAGGCCAGAAAGTTAAACTATTAATAACTGCATGTGGAAGCCTTTTGTTGCTGCTGCTCTCTCCTGTCGCAGCACTTTGCATTGCAGCTCACATCTGTTATCAGGCTGAGCAGCAGGCCCTTTTGGAGGAGCCCTGCAGGCTCTAATCTCAATGGCCTGGCAAATGGATCTTTGCTCCTCTACTCGTACAGAAGGTGCGGGGAGTGGGGCACGGTTTTGTTTATTCAAGGCCACGACTTCAGCTCTCGTGGTTCACGACCTTACGCTCTGACCATCGGTTAAAAATATGCGTAGTGTTGTTGTGTTGTGTCCTCTTTGCTTATGGTTTTCCCAAGACTGTTCTGCCATTTCTCTTAAGATTATCTGCAGTTGTGGCGCTGTTGATGGAGAAATATAAAACAGGATTTCTTTAACTGTCGATGAATCTGCCTATTATTAATCTCTGTCTACAGAATGTCAGGAAAAACATGTTTTTCCCAATCCTGTGTGATCTCAAATGTCCAGATGGTAATAATTTGTTTACAGTGACATAGAACCAGAAACGATAGCATCTATTTTGTGTTTGTGTTTATTTTATCAAAGCTGAGAGAGGCTTTTTCACCTTATTGACATAGACTCAACCAAAATTTAAACTTCAGTCTTTTTTGATAATAATTTTTTTTTTCTTGTACAGATGTCCGTACTTGGCTGTCAGTCTGTCTCCTGCAATCCCAGTTTTTGCTGTCCTGCTCTTCCTTTTCGTTATGGCCATGCTGTTGAGGACAAGCTTCAGTGACCCCGGGGTACTACCGAGGGCCCTTCCAGAAGAGGCCACGTTCATTGAGATGGAAATCGGTGAGTTACTAGAATGGTGGACTGACATGTTTAACCACTCAAGTTCTTTTCTCCCCAGTACTTCCCTTAAAACATAGTCATTTGAAAAAGAACATTTACACCAGACTATGCAGTGAAAAACTAATTACAATCGATTAATTGATCATCAGCAAGTGTGATCACCTCTATAAAACCATACGTTTTGGCAGTTTGCTGGTCTGGAGCATTCAGGTGTGCTGCAAAGGAGTGGAACAAATTCCAGCAAATGTACCTCAAGGTCAGACTGCAGTGCTCAGAGAAACTGCAAAAAACCCAAGAACTGCATCTCAGGCTTCAGTTAGCATGTTAAATATTAAAGTTCAATGACAGTACAAAATCGAAAGAGATTGAACAAGTATGGATTGTTTGGAAGGGTTGCTAGGAGAATGCTCCTTTTCTCTTAAAAAAAAAAAAAATCCAAACATGGCAGCACAGCTTACGTTTGAAGAGGAGCGACTGTGCAAATCACAAGACTTCAAGAATAATGTCCTTTGGGCAGATGAGACCAGAGTGCAAAGTTTGGCCAAAACCAAACACAGCATATCAGCACGAACACCTCATACCAGCTGTCAGGCATGGTGGTGGGAGGGCTGATGATTTGGGCTCGTTCTAAAGCCACTGAATCTATAATGAAAGCCTCTGCATGTCAAAGTATTCTAGAGTCAGATGTTCGGCTGTCTGTGTGACAGCTAAAGCTTGGCTGAAACTGGATCATGCAGCAGTGATCCCAAGCACAGCAGCAAACTTACAACAGAATGGTGGAAAAAGAAAAGAAGCCTAGTGTTGCAATGATCCAATCAAAGTCCGGACCTCAGCCTGGCTGAAATGCTGTGGTTGGACCTTATGAGAGCTGTGCATAAATGAAGGCCCGCAAATCTCAATGAAGTGACGCAAGAGTGGACCAAAATTCCTCCACATGTGAGAGCTCGATAAAGTCATACAGAAAACCATTACTTCAAGTTATTGTTGCTGAAGATGATTCTGCAAGCTACTGAGTCGGGGGGGGGGGGGTGCTTAATTTTAGAGTCCTGTGAAAGCTTTATTTTTCACGTGACTGTAGTTTCAGATATTGTATTCATATTGACTGAACACAGTAAGTTTATTAAAAATGGCATCTTTGAGTGTTTTAATAAGATTTTAACAGTGAAAAGCAGGCAGTCTGCTTACTGTGGTCTTTGATCCGATTTGATTGAAAGTGATCATTATAATCTTATCCACGTTTCTCAGTTCTGACTGGAGTGTTTGCAACATGGCTATGCCCACTTCTAACAATTGAGAGGAGCCCAGGGGAACAACACAAACACAGGAAACTGGAACCAAACAGTGTTTACATCTACAAAAGAATGTCAACACTCGGGATTAGGAAGATAGAACAGTGTTTATGTCTTTAAATACCAGCTTAAATTACAGCTTTGACAAAACTCTAACAGTTTGACAAGACCACGAGCTGTATGTAATTGGTTTTATTTGTACATTGTGAAAATTATTACCCAAATCTGCCGCTCTGCTCTGTTTAACGAAGATTTAAAGCGTGCCTACAACGTTCCAGTTTTGGTTCACTATCATCAATCTCACAGGGAGATTTTTGGTCACAGCAGCCAGCTGTTTACAGCAAAACACCCTCCTTACACTACCTGCTCACTAGCAAACAGCTGAGAGACCGTGACTGACTAGCTGTGGAGCATTTAGCAGCTAAAGAGCCAATAACCAAAGGCTAAGCCTAAAGGGGAGCAAGTACTTAGCCTGCATTTGTCAGGTAAACACAAACACAACTCCAAGTGAACAATATTGTTGCTAATTAATGAACAAGCTTGTTTGCTGCTGCTGCAAGTGCAGGTGTAATTGCAGATTTAATTATACTTTTCATAATGTTTAAAGATGTTTTATTTGCATGAATACACTCATTGCCCACTTCATTAGTTATACATTGCTAGTACCAGGTTGGAGCGCCAAATTCTGATTCCGCCGTCTGAATGTTGCATCAGGTTCCGTTGTCCAGTGAGCCTCTGTGAATCGTAGCCAGTTTCCTGCTCTTAGCTGACAGGAGTTGGCACCGGGTGTGGTCTTCCGTTACTGTAGCTCCTGTAGCCCATCTACTTCAAGGTTCAATGTGTTTTGCCGTTTCGCTTACCTTGGTTTTAATAAGCGGTTACTGTTGCCTTCCTATCGGCTTGAAGCAGGCTGGGTGTTCTCCTCTGACCTCTGACCACATTTATGCCTAGAGAGCTGCTGCTCTCTTTTTCGGATCATTCTCTGTAAACCCTTGAGATAGCTGTGCAGGAAAATCCCAGTAGAAATACTCAGACCAGCTCTTTACAAGCGTTTGGCTTTTGACTAAAATTTCAAAAACAGAGTGGCTGTGTGAATGTAAAGTCTCGCTGGGTGTTTTTTTGGAATGAATAGTGCCACAGCGTGTGGCCTTACCTTTTCTAGTGTGGCAGTCCAGCACTTGCCCTTGTGAAAAGAGCTATTCACAATCAGTACTGATAATGCCACAGTCATAGTTCTCTTATCTACTTACATTTTAATGTTCAGTCAGTGATGTGACTAGTGGTTATTACAGTTCATGTACTGTTACGTCACTATCATCCAGGGTGTTGTACACAGCCCCTGCGTGTGTGTGTGTGTGTGTGTGTGTGTGTGTGTGTGTGTGTGTGTGTGTGTGTGTGTGTGTGTGTGTGTGT
>JAVDPK010000857.1:793350-813627 GCA_034780415.1 Cichlasoma orientale | reverse complement strand
TTGACTGCATACTGAGGAGGTAATTCAGCCATTTGATTCAGGTGTGTTGGATCAGGAACACATCTAAAACCTGCAAGACACCGGCCCTCGGTGCGCACCCCCGTTCTAGGCCCTTCAACAGTGCTGTGAGTGTTGATGTTGCACAGTTTGTCCACCAGAGGGCAATCTGGCTACCACAGACAGTATGGCAAAAGATGGATGTTGCCGCCGTGACATCATCCATTGTTTCCACCTTTGCCATCTTGGTTTCAAAAAACTGGATGCGACAAGGAGGAGCGGGTCTGACTGTGAAACCCCTCACTCATTGGATAACGACTTGTCAATCACAAGTTGTTAGCCAATGACCATTATTATAAAATAGACTTATTTTATTTAGTGACCCAAAACAAGTGACCGAGTCCATAAACTCATCAAGAAAGTGTTTACAGCGGTCAAACCAGAAAGCCGTTTTCCCATATAGACGTCTACAGGACTGAACCACAGCTATCGCCATCTGGTGGCCTTCAGATAGAATGCAGGTTTAAGGCTCTTCAGCATTGTGGCTTTATTTTTCTGACCTGGAAGGCATGTTCTTGTTTGATACTGTGTATGTTACCCCTGAACCATCCGTTAGTTATGCTGCAATAGGCTCAGACTGCTGGAGGACTTCATGTGATACACTTTTCCTCCACTCACCTCTTTTCATTTCCCATGTGTTTATCTACCACTGCAGCATATCATTAATTTTTCTTTTCTTTCCCATAGTGTGTGTTCTTTCCTGACTTCCTGTGCTCTCCTTTTCACTTTCCCCTCACCTCCAACCAGTCACATCAGGTGGCTGCCCCTCCCTGATCCTGGTTCTGCTTATAGAGGGTCATATGATTGTTGGAGTTTTCTTCCCGTTACTGTAGGGTCTTTAGATTGCAGTATAAAGCACCTTGCTAAATAAATAAATAAACCTGAATTGAACTGAACAAATGAGTTTAGAACAGAACAAACACAACAACCGACTAACCCAAGCAGAATCATGCATAAACAAGTAAATAAGTAATAAACGAGTAAACAAATAACTACACATAAAAAATGTTAGTTAACTCTATTCATGGTTTGTAGAAAAAATCATTGGCTGATATATTGGAATATCATAAATTGAGGAAAAATTGCAAATAATAGACAAAATAATAATAAAATAATAGAAAAAAAATTACATTTAATAATGAATAAATTCATAAATAAAATTAAAAAATCGAGAACATACAGAAACAAGTGAGAGAAATAAAGGAATTTAAACAGAAGTAAATTATGCTGCATTTTTAAATTAATTGACAGCTACAATTCCTTTTATCATTTCTGTTGAATTTTAATGCACTTTAAACATTTACTTGTTTGTGGCAGTTTCAGGCTTCCATACTATACTACAGTATACTGTAGCAGGCAAAGATGACTCAAAAGGCTCAACAGGAAATCGCTTCTCTTCTCTGCTTTGGTGAATCACTGTGTCCTGCCTCACGAAAACTTTAGATTTTGTAGTTTTTCAGCCGTGCACGCGGTGTGGCAACATCTGTCAAAATGTGTTGTCATCTACAAGTCTGTACCAGGCATTCATATTTCTCCCAGGATAAAGTAGCAGTTCACTTTTCACATAGAGCATACACGAGATCGCATGACCAAATACCTGCAAAACTAATGGAAATCATACCCTGCTGCACAGCAAACTATGACATGACTAACATCAGTACTTTGTCTTGTTCCTGACCTGAAAAGCCTCGCCGAGCTGGCAGTGTGGGCGTAAACACCATGAATCCAAGTGCACTGGACAAGCCCCTCATAACTTCATAATCACAGAAGTTGTTTGATCAATGTAATATGTCCAAAATATTACAGAAGCATGTAAACTCATGTTGTAGCTAATGCTTGTTTCTGTTATTCTACATTACATTTGTGGTGTTTTACTATTGAAACTCTGATGGAGCCATGATACCGATGCTCAGTGTTTGTCAAAGTTTCACTTTACCAATTTCGAGTGGGTGTAAAATGTATTTGCTTGCAGTTTTTAACAGACTTGCACATGAACTTGGGCTGAAAAACGATGGAAAAAAGATTCATAGCAGGAAGACAAAATTGTGCATACTTTCACTAAATTCACATCTTAGAAAGATTTTATTTTTATTTCCATTATATGTACAAAGCGATGCCCTAATTACATGACAGAGATCAGTGTAATTTACTTCATAACCAGCAACAATGATTAAAATTACATAAACATAAAATTCATTTAGAACATTGTGCCCAGTTTGTGCCGCTTGCTCAACAGTCCAAGCAAACTGTCAAAATAAATGGAGACTATTGTATTCATACAATAGCTTGTAACTCCAAACAATCTTCATTCTTACCGTAAACAGATAGTAAGGTGGGCTTAAACTCGCATCTCTGGAGACTCATTGAAAAGAAACTGAAATGAAAACAAAAATTCAAAACAAAATGAAAAAAGAAAAAAAACAACCTCTGGAAACAGCTGGTAGGCTGGGAGCCACTGATGTTCAAGTTACATAAACATATGCAACATAAAATATGTCACAGTCTTACGCTCAGTTACTATATGCCATGAAAACACTTTTAAATGTGTAATATGAAGAGTTTCACGCAAAACCCTCTAAATCCACCTGGACACTTTTTTCTTTAAAGAGTATTTTTTTTAAATCAGACTCCTTTGTTAAAGTTCAGTAATTTTATTTTACAGGCAATGATGAGGTTATTATTTAGAGAACAAAGTACATTTAAAAAAAAAAAAAGTAAATATAGTCTTTTCCCTACTTTTCAACAAATAATAAACCTGTTAAAACTAGAAGTTCTCTTTTCGCAAAAAACTCTAAATCCATGTTTTCCAGATAGACAGCTAAGAGTGGCAAACTGGAACTGGAAACACTGAAAATGATGAAAGAACACAGAATAAAATAGAGATTTTTCAGGATTAAGAAGGTGGTAGGTTCATCCATATCCATACATTTTTAAATAAGATATGCAATCATTCTCGAAGGCAAAAGGCCCAAATATTAGATTATTAGAACAATAACGGAATAGTAGATGGAATGCCGTGGGTGGAGGGATGGAGCCGTCGACCCGCACGGCTTCCTTCGTTGCCCAGCCCCGTGTGAGAGACCCTCAGCAGTGAAGGCCAGTGAGCACGCTCAGCTGCTAGTAATGATCCTTCTGCAGGTTCACCTTCGAAAACTTTGCTACGACTTTTGCTTCCTCTATAATATCAAGTTAGATCATTTTCTACACACAAAACAACACTAGACTCACCTACAGCTGCGTTCACAGTCTGATCACCTCCAACAAAAGCGCTGCACTGCAGAGGCTTTTGTCAATGCATTGATAATTCAGACTAGGCAGTTTATTATTTAGGGAGTTCTAACGCGAAATGATTAGACAGGCACATAGTATGTGTGGAAAGTATTGTTGTCACATTTTTGACAGAGGTGGAGTTTAGTGGCTTTTGCATCTGAACTCTTCATATATACCATTATGTTGAGACGCTTGATGAGAAATGATGACAGCTACATAAATCAGAAAACACCACATTACAAGAACACATTCATTTAAAGCATTGCGCCCAGGTAGGACGAATGAAAAAAAACTCGTGCCACTCGCTCAATAGTCCAAACATATTGTCAAAAAAACAACAACAAAAAAATGTAGGCATTGTATTCACACCGTATTTCAGCCTGTAACTAAAAAATCTGCTCTCTTACCATGAAGAGAGAGTTCAGTGGGATTAAACGGGCATCCACGGAGACCCTGAGAACCAGGAATAAAAGAAGTTTGAGTAGTTTTCCATCCATTCCCTTCTCAAGATCCTTCGTCCACTGTCAGCTGCTGCAGCTGCTCCTGCACAGTCTCCAGCTGCTCCGTCTGGGTCTCCTGTGGCTGTTCGGACTCCGGTTCATGATTCTCTGGCTCTTCCTCTGTCTTTGGCTCCTCGGGTACGCTCTCCAGGTTCTCTGAGCTCTCAAAACAACCCGAATCCCTCGGCTCCTTGGCGTCCTCCCCAGATCTCTCCTCCTTCTCCTCCTCCTCCTCTTCTGGCCCTGACTCTTCTTCAGCTACACAAGGCAAACACAATGACAGTTTAATACAGAGAAGTCCACTGCAATCCTTTTTATTTCTCCCGGAGGAAGGTCATTTCCTCTTGCTCAGCATCCAGTAGTAAAGGAACAACACAATCATTCATTTGGGGTCACTTTGTGTCTGCCTGGTGAATCTAAATCTTAGCTCACGCTTTTTTGGTGTTGTTTATGTCCTCTCAAACCTCCTGAGGGGAATTCAGTACATGCAGCCTGCTGACTGCTATTTGGTGCTGAGCATGTAGTTCATAAATATAGTGGGATTTTACAGCAGAGGGAGAATCAAAACATTAAATTTGTGGGCCAGACGGCTAAACAATGAGATAAAAGTGTAAAGTGTTTAAAGCTACAACAGCTGCAGATTCAAGGGACACTTTTCTGCAGTGTCTTACTTACCCAAGGCTCTAGAAAAAAAAAAGCTCTGTCCTAATCTCAGTGATGATTTCAACATATTAGAATCTGATAAAAATGAACCACAATCAGCAGCAGAATATTTCCTTTCCGCAGCTTATTGTAAACAAATCTAAAATCCACAAACTCTCCTTCTGCAGCAAAAATGAGCCAAGACATCAAGACAAAGTACTGTGAACATAATGTGAGCTATAAAATGCACCTAATTATGTAGCTGAGGCATAAAAGAGTACAATGAGATCCTGAAATGATCAGCAACTAACCAGCTTTAATTTTTCATGACTGAACTCCTTCTATTAGACATTATGAGCTTTGCGGCATCACAGTGAGTAAACTTACAGTCTCTGAGCAGTTCGGTGGCGTTCAGGATCTTGGAGCGCTGCTCTGGGTCTGTGATGTTCAGCTCATTCAGGTGAGACTCCTTCAGCCCTGCAAAGTCCTCCAGAGTCTGGAAACCATGCATGGACAGCAGGGAACTCAGCTCCTGCAACACGAGAGAGCACAAAGTTTACAAATCTGAGATTCGACAGAGGAGACCAGTGCAGAAGGTGCTCTGCCGTTTGCCTCACCGTCAGGTCCATGCTGTCCAGGACCTCCTCCAGGGATTTGGGTTTGGATTTGCTTTGGTTGGCCTTGTTTTTGCAGCGCTTCCTCCTGGTCGGGGGGCTTTCATCGGGCAGGAGGTTCACGTAAATGAACTTAAACGAGCCCACCTTGTTGTTGAGCTTCCCTGTCCAGGTGCCCACAGGGGGCTTCTCGATGATGTAGATGATGTCTCCTTTCTGTGAAAGAAAGAGACAGCGCGTGAATACTGACAGCCTGACATGAGACAAAGGAAACACACGGAAGCCCCCAAGAATTATCAGTTTAAATTCAACCCTATCACCATCTCAGGATTTAGCTCAATATTTGGCAAAAAAAAGAAAAAAAAATATATATATATATATATATATATATATTAGCATCCCCTCAAGCAGACTTTTCTGATCACATATCATTGTATCTGCCCTCACAGATGACAAACAAAATGACACGCAGACTCCGAGACTCACTTGGAGTTTTAGCGACTCCACATCGTAGGGGCTCGGGGTGAAGTCAGTGTGGACCACGGCGCGGCCACAGAACGGACCATTGTAAGCCAAGCCGTTCTCCTCCAGTCGCATGCTGTCCCTCTGGCTGTACCCGCTGTCCAGGCTCTGCCTGTCGCTGCCTGAGGAGCACAGATAAGAAGCTGGGTCAGATTCATCCCGAGCCCCCCATCACTGCTCCAGATGTTTAAACACACTGTAAACATCTCTATATGACTCCAGGAGTCATGCCGATGGGACACTTTGATCCTTTATACAATAAAAAGACCCATTTTGTAGCCTTTAATTATTATTATTATTATTATTATGGTATCACACTGCATTTTGCAAAGCTATCAGCTTCTGTAGTGTAAACAAAGCTGTTGCTCAAATTCTTTTAGCTCTACACTCTCTGGACTAATTAGCTATTAATACTGAATAAATTCATTCTTTTTCAAAGTAAACCCCCCCCCCCTCCCCAGCAGGAAACTAAGAATATCTTACTGGGAAAAATTCCCTTCTTATTCATCTGTAATATTATTAACTTGCTGCTTGCAGTTGCGTCTTTAATCACAGCGGGTAGCTCCACATATTTGACTTGGCAGATTTTTTTTTATGCCTTTCCTGACGCGACTGCAAAGGGATTTGTGCCTCTTCCTGGGATCAAGCCGGGATCTAAATAAAAATTCTTAACAATGCTGGCACTCACAATTTAAGTTAGCTTCGGGGTTGAGTAGCTTGTTTTTGTGAAACTGTCTAACTTGTGCTAAACCAAACTAACAGAAAACATGAGCCTGGTCCGAAACTATAACACGGTTTTGACATTTATAACCCCAAAGGCTCCGCAAGCACCCGACCGAGGAAATGAGGTCGACTGAGTCAGTGACCTCCTTTAAGTCTAGTCTTAAAATACACCTTTAGAGGAGAGAGTCTCCCCTGATTTTACTCGAGTAGATTTCCTTTAAGAATTTGGTAGTAAAGGACATATTCTGTTTTAATCTGATGATTTTATGACATAACTGTGTTTTTTATAATTGCCACTATTATTATAATTATGGTCCCACAGTTACAAGAAGATAAATATCACCCTAAAAAAAATCTGTCTATCCTCCAAGTGTCTGAAGCTCTGTTTTTTCACACTTACTGCCAGAGAGCTGGCGGGTGATGGGGCTGGGCATGGTGTCCTCCGAGCCTGTGGAGCACACCGACGTCCTCTGACCCGCACTCAGATCTGGAAGCCAGTCAGAGGAGACAGGAGACAGCTCCTCGCCGCTCTCCCCCTGGAGACAACAGTGCAGAGGTCAGTTCACTTTCACCTCACTTAAATAATAAAAACGTCAAACAGAAGTCTCATTATCTTTGTCTCAAACTTGTCTCATTAGCTTTTTATAACACTCTTGGGGAGCCGTCATTTAATTGCAGAAAAGTAAATTCTTCTGCACTTCTTTAAAAATAACACAGCTCTGGCTTGTCTTTGTGCTAACACACATTAACCTTGAAGTGACGAATCAGCAGCGGTCTGCTAAATTTAGAGCTCTGAACTGAGCGAGAATTAGACCAAACTTTGGTAGGAGACAAACACTAAAAAGCAGGAGCAGTGGGGGAGGAGGTACTCGGGCTCTTTACCCATGACAAGAAAAATGTGCAACACTGGGAATAGTGACTCCTGCAGCAGGCTGAAATGTAACTTTAAATTCTTTGGTATGCTGCATTTGAATGAAATCTAGAGCACATTATACAAATTTTATGTGTCAGGTAAAAATATAAATCTCTCTGCGCTGTAATGGAGCAGAAGTATAAAGTGGCATCAAGCGTGCTTAGTTAAGATAAATGTGACGATCAGCCTTTGTTCTAAAAAACGCAGTACATGCATTTGTCCACAAGGTGGAGACAGTTTCAAATAGTTTCAGGAGTTTTTGTAACAGCTGTGCAGATGTACTAATCATTTATTAACCTTTCAGTTAATTTGTGAAACTTAAATAGTCTTTACCCCTTCTTCAGCTAAAGCCTTCTGCACCATCTTGGATGTTTTGCGGGTCATGGTACGTGAGATGACATTGCGCCATTTCTTTCCCAGTTTGCTGCCACTTTTCACCGCTTCCTCCGCAGCCACGCCATCTGCTACCTGAGGGGAGAAGAGAAAAAAAAAATATACTCAGATGAGTTTAAAATCGTGGTACAGTGTTATTTAAAGTCAATGAAACGAAGTTTCAGAAAAAAAAAATCGATGTCACTGACACAAATTTACTCTTGTGGTGCACTGTCAGGTCACACAACTCTGCACTGCTCCCAGACTAGAAGAGGTTTTGTGGTATTGGGTTTGCATACAAACATGTTGCGCGCACGCACGCACACACACACACACACACGCGCGCGCACACACACACACACACACACACACACGCACACACACACGCACACACACACACACACACTGTGCCCAGGTGTTTGAAAGCACAGTTTCAGAGAGTATTAACAGACTCCATCAGCAGCCAAACTGCGTGCGGTTGTATGATTGTTACTGAAAGCTAAAATGCTGTTTTCAGGGTTTTATGAGGTAGTTAACAGCAGAGGCAGGCACACATCTCAATCACAGTGATTATTATTATTAATATGCAGATACAAAAAAAAAAAAAAATTTGTATCTGCATATCTTGTATCTCATGAGGGTGCTCGTGAAATAAGTAAGTTGTAGCTCAAAAATGTAACTTTAATTGGGTAAAAAGATGCCAGACAGACAGAAAACAGGTGCCGTTTTCTGTTACGCGTAAAATAAATTTAGCCCGGTCAGTTACGAAGAACAGCAGAGAATTTCTCATAGCAGCCACCTGATGGTGGTCTCCATCAACCACCACAACCAGCTGTTAATTATACACGCCAGTTTCTCTTTTGATTCTGTTACTCAGACATAGTTTGGAAGCACGTGAGATCAGGATGCCCTGTTTGTATACATTGACTCTGAAGGCCTACCTCCCTCTAAATGACTTTGAGAGAGTAATTCTCGCCTTTATTACCTCTCAGTTACACTATTGTGACTCTTTGTGTGGTGGCCTTGGTCTGGTTTACCTTTGTTGCTTGGCTTCTGGCGGGAAAGAAACAGCATGCCCTGGGCTCCCTGCACTGGCTTCCAGTTTAAAATTTTACTGCTTGCTTTTAAGATTCTCAATGATTTGGTGCTGCCCTACTTAACGTAACCTTTCCAGCTCTACACTCCTACCAGAGCCCTGAGGTTTGCAAACCACCTACTCTTAGAGGTTCAAAGATCCAGGCTCAAAAGCAGAGGCGACCGAGCATTTTCGGTGACAGCGCCTAAATCTTTCCAATCACTCAGTCACTTTAAATCACTGTTAAATCCTGCTTATTCTCATTTTGTTTACATTGTGGTTGAGCAGGTATCCTGGTTTTCATCAATCAAATAGTCTCATTTATTTCTATTATTGTTTAATTGATGATGTTTTATTGAGGTTCATTGTGTATTTTAGAGTATTTATTAGTGATTTAGTAAATGTTAATTATATGTATATTTAGCAAACATCAAATAGCAGTTAATGGGCCATCTGGCCCATTTACTGCTATTCAACAAGAACTATCTTGTAAGCTCTCTCTGTATCCATCCATCCATCCATCCATCCATCCATCCATCCATCCACCCACCCCGCCTCTCTCTGCATCAATTGGAGCCAATTCCGGTGCAAATATGAAATAAAGAGGCTCTGGAGATGCTCTTAAATGATGTTCTCAAGCGTTTCATGCAGTTGCTTTTGATAAAACACAGTCATGAAGAAACCCTTCTGTTTATCTACTGTGTCAACATTCAGTAACCACAATGACAGGACAAAGCCGTGTCTGGAGAGACCAACATGGGTGTAACACATTAATTCTCGGCACAGGGTTATTCTCAGCAAAGCTGATGTATAGGAAAAAAACATATAAGGCTGAATTTAAATGCATACATTCTTTGGGGCAATACCATTTAAGACTTTCGGAGGCAGAGGCTCTCTGCTTGACTAGACCAGAGGACATCCTGTCTGCATACTCTACGGCTGTCATCTGGGGCTGTGTGCAGTGCTTCTCATTCTTACTTCCTCTTTCTATACTCATTTTTCTCTAACTTCCACTCAGCAAACCGAATGTTTCTGGGAAATTATTCATATGTTCTGTTAATTTTAAAAGCGCCAATATGTGCTCACATGTGTAAATCAGGAAGCACCAACTGGGCACTTCTGTAACAGCCATAACTGAAAACAGCTTCTGCTCAGTGGACGCGGCGTCATTTAGAAACTCGAAGGTCACGGCACCATGGACAAGGAACAATGTAATAAAATATCTGTAGGAACTGCTATTTAGGAAGTTAAAAGAAGAGATGAAAGAACTACTTCTTCTCTAAACTATCACGCACGTTTCGCTTGTTTTCTGCAAATCTGAGAGGAGAAACTTACATTGTCCTCCAGGGAGAGCTCCTTGTCTGACGCAACAGGAGAGGTAGGTTTGGGCTTCATGAAATCCTTGAAGCTGCTGGACCTCTGCAGGGTGAGCTGCAAACAAAATGCGAATCGCAGTTAAAGGTTATGAACCGCAAAGGTCGCACAGTTTGCTCTGTGGTTTTTTTTTTTGTGGAAAACTGACAACGCTGAACTTGCTGCTGCACACACAAGCAACGTGATCTTATCTCCTCAAATGTGCGAACAGAGGGATTTCTTAGAAGGAATGACTGCCTGCGCTCCTCTTCGCACAGTTATCGAAGCCGAAGTCACGGCTGTGACTGCATCTGATGTTCTTAGTAGGAAACGCAGAGGAAACGTGCGGTGAAATTCACGAGAGCTTCTGCAAAAAATTGCTTATATTCTTAAGAATGACCCTGAAATGTACACAAGACATGAGCGGGGCGGGGTGGGGGTGGGGGCTTGAAGACCAAACATGCATGGCAACTTGATGTTTTTCTAGTCTGAACACGAGAAAGGCAAAGTGGAAATAAAGTCTTTAACCTCTACTAATTTTGACCAAAAGAGGTAAAGTTGACTTTTTTTTTTTTTTTTTGCATATTTTCCAGAACTGGATATTTTTTGTAGCTCTTGTGGAAATTCTCTGTCTAATTTTCCATTTAATCTCGCCACTGTGTGAAAAATCTTATTGCAGCTCATCCTTCTCTCTCTGCTCAAACCACAGGAAACTGGCAAAGCTTTAGCAACTGCTGGCAGCCAATCATTGCAGACATTCAGCCAGCGCCGGTGGCTTATTGTCTACCCTGTAAAGTTTAACCACTAGCTTCAGCAGTGCTGGGGACAAGTGACATTTACTGTGAAACATTTTGATGGTAAATGTCGCTTTTTCCACCTCAGTTTTCATTTAATAACCTCAGCGCTATCAGTTAAATCCATTTTCCACTAACGCTGATAACTGCAGCAGTAACACCGAGGTTCTTAGGAGATGCCTGCAGAGAACAAACACGAGTGAGTTGTGTAATGACATGGCATGAACCAGGCCACAGGAGGAGAGCTGGATGGAAAATAAGAGCACTGGTGTCAAGTGTGGGAGGCTTGCTGTCATGGTGGCAGCTGGAGACGAAGTGAGCAGAAGCCACAAAGTCTTTTCTGACTCAAACTACATCTGCAGCAATGATTCACCCTGCCAAATTAGAGGAACTTTACTTTTCTAAAAAAGCACAAGGGCTGCAGCCAAAAGATTCGTTCGAAAATTTAGGAAACGTTCTGTTTTAGGCAAAAAAGTTCTTGTTGAGCCTGAAGTTTTGTGTGCATCTGTGTGCGCTCGGCTTAACCGCAAAGGTTTGCACTAACTTGAGCTGACATCCTGTGTTGAAAAGATTTGCACACAAAGACGACAGCTGATGGTGCAGTGAAGCTTGAAGTGTGTGTAACAAAGTGTCATCACAGCGTACGTCTATAATAAATAACAAATACAAAAGCTCAATTTCTAACTGTAGCTGGACAAAAAAGGACAAAAACAAAGAATTACAGTAACCAAGAAAACTCGGCTCACCTTCTTCTTCTGCGCCTGCGCCTGCTCCTTCTCCGAGGCATTTGAAGGCCTTCGCCTCAACATCTTCTCCCTCGGTGATCCTCAGATCTCCCTGGACAGAAAGCTGTGAGAAAGCCACACCGGCTTTAGTCACCTGAGGGTTTCTGTGACTGCGCGGTCGCAGCCTGAGTCGGACTGAAAAAGTGAGGAAGGCTGATGTGTGCGCTGCTGCTGCAGCCAAATGAAGTGCAGGAGCCAGCAGGAAGTCACATGGCCACGCTGAACTGAAGAGGCAAACCCTGTTTTTAGTGACTGCACGGAGACTCGTGGTTTCGTTACATGTATTGCTCATGAGTGCGTGCTGTGAGCTCTCTGTGGCTCAAACTAAAGTGACATGCAATCTTCATGAGTATTTCATTACGGCTCTGGTGACTGTCACAACAGGTCAAGTGGAAAGTGTCAAATCACCTGTTTCTCATCTTTTTAATGTTCCGTCAAGTAAGAGCTCGCTGAAGGAACATTAATCAGCAGATGTTGATGATCTTTTGCTGTAATGACGTCCTGCAGCCGCTGTGACACAACATTTCTACCCCTGCACAGTTTTATTACCGCAGAAAGCTGAAGTTAATTTACAGGCAGCAGAAAAAAAAAAATCTGTTGTGTATCTTAACACATCTTGTCATCTTCCTTTGTGCGCTCACAATGTTGAGGACAAATAAAAGGTTTTGATTTTGCATGCTGTTGTTTAGCTTGAGTTATAGCGAGCTGAAGTGTGGAAGTGAAAGGCAGTTACAGATGACATATTTAGAAACTCACAGTCACAGCTTTGCAGCTGCAGCTACAACTGCAGCAGGCTGTAAAAAAAAAATCACAAACTGCTGATGAGACTGGCCAAAAAGCTCATCCATCCATACTTATACTAAAGTGGCTTATGAGAAGAGATAAAAAAAAAGCTAGCCACACCCTGGCACCATAAAAACATCCAAAATGGACAATTAAGACAAAAACAGCTTGAGTGACTCAGAAATGTGCGTGCTGTTGGCTGCTCACTCAGCTGGCAGGACAAGGCAAAGACTAGCAGTAAACGTAAAGAGGGAAGTACGATGCAAGACAAGTTTAGGTTGTTATTTAGTAAAAAGTGGGGGAGGTGGGCAACCACATGATCAGAGGATGCCCTATTTTAGTTTCCTGTCACTTGACTGAAGGTTGGCAAGCAACTGCTCTCTCTAAAGATCTCAAATGGACGGAAACAACAGGCAACAGCTGATTCGGGGGTCTGAAAACTACGAAGAAAGATTCAGACCTTTGAAAGAACACAACACTGCAGAAATAATAAAATACGAAGAAAAATACAAGAAAAAGTCCAGAGGAACATGATTAAAGTATGGAAAAAGTAAAAAAAAAAAAAAAATACTCACTCATAATGAAGATTAAAAAAATCTGACTGACAAACCGAGGGGCACGACGGCCTCATTTGGTCGCAGCATATCCTGATTTATCATCTAATTTACCCCACAGGAGGCGATCATTTACAAAATGAACACCATGCCCTGTTAAATAAGACGTGAAACTAAATATTAAGACCAAAAAATGGATGGGGGAAGTGTTTGATGAAGTCATAAATCAAGTGAGCAGTAGGGTTGTTTCCTCATAGACTCCTCATAGTGTTTGCCCCCCTGCTGGATATTAGAAAAAAAAAAGCGAGTTTAATGCACTGGCTGCACTTTTCAGACTCTGTGGCTCATCCATCTTTTAAGTAGAGCCCTTGTTTTTTTTTTTTTATGTCTCTGTTTTCCTCATTGTTGGGTTTCTTTTCAAACACAGAAACATCCAAAATCGCTCCACTAAAAATTACCTGCAAATATTCACGTCACTTATTGGTGAGATGTGTCCACGGAGGGCTCCAGTTTGCATGCTCTGCTGCATCCCAGACAAAGATGGTACGAGAGATGGACACAGCTTCCGGGTTTGAAAAGTGAGGCCAACATGGACGTGGCTTAAACCTGCATTCTTTTAAATGGACATCAGAGGGCGACCCCTACGGATGCAAAAAGACCTCTGGTTCCACAGAAGTTTAGGGGGAAAATGACCCTTGGATTTGACTCCTATAAACACTTTTGCAGTTAGTTTCTGGGCTCAGTCACTCGTTTTGGATTGTTCTGAATAAAACATTGAAACCATTTTTTAAATGTGGATCATTTGAAGTTTCAGAAAGCAGCATTTTCCAGGGTATGCTCATTTGCTAAAAACAGGTTGTTGGAGGTCATCTGCTGTGACTGACTGGGGTTGGGAAGAGAGCCAGCGATTAATAATAACTAATGAATAAATACAGAGTGGTGTTTAAACAGAGTGAAAAGAGGTGAATGAAAAAGAAATACTCAGTGCATCACAGGAACCCCCCAGCAGCCTAGGCCTATTGCAGCATAACTAAAGGGTGGTTCAGCTGGTCACCTGATCCAGCCCTAAGTATAAGCTTGATCAAAAATAAAGTTTTAAGCTTAATTTTAAAAATAATGAGAGCCTGTCTCCCAAATCCAAACTGGGAGCTGCTTCCACAGAAGAGAGGCCTGAAAGCTGAAGGATCTGTCTCCCATTCTACTTTTAAATACCCTAGGAACCACAAGTAGGACCTCATACGGTACTATGAGGAAGCAAATATGGGAGAAATCTGCTCTCTCTTTCTAGTCCCTGTCAGTGCTCTACTGTAGCTGCAGCATTTTGGATCAGCTGAAGGCTTTTCAGGGAGTTTTTTTTACAACAGCCTGATAATAATAAATGCATGAACTAGATTTTCAGCATCTCAGTGAGATAGAATGTTTCTAATTTTAGAAATATTGCACAATTGCAAAAAATAAACAAACAAACAAAAAAAAAAATCAATCTGCCCAGACAGCTCACAGTGAAGGTGGGAAATAACTCAGATTTAATCAGACCACAAAATCCACAGATGTGACATTACTCAGAGTATACCAGTAACTGGAAGCAGGAGATTTCTTTTAAGATAACGTTGGAGCTTCTAACAGTAAATACACGATGAAAGCGATAACGGTGATCTCATATTTCTCGTTCCTCTTTTCTTCTGTTCACCACAGCCTCACCAGAGTGGATGAGGCTGAACCCGAGAGCTGAGAGCTGTCAGACTCGCTCTTTGAAAGGCTCCTTCAAGTGCTCAGAATGGTACACTTGTTTGACCAGAGTGTGCAGATGCAGGGCGTGAAGTGTCGGCGCTTACGTTCACACCTTCGACATGTGCTGACAGAACTGTTGCCCGGCAACCGGCCATCAGCTAGCGGGAGTGGCTTGAAGCTGTTGACTGATGAGTACAATTATGTGAAACTGCAGGTTGAGTTTAGTTACGAATTGTTTTTAGATGTTTTTATCGAAGAGCTTCATGTCCTGCATTGTGAAGTATTTGTGCCATAATTAGAGCCTTTTCAGCATCAATTTAAATAGATAAAAATTTCTCATTCAATATAATCCCTGCATATTTACAGGCACTTTTCCTGTTCCTCTGTCTGGAGAAGTAACCTCTTCCTAATTTCACCAATTTTGGCAAGAGCTCCAAGACCACCGGCTGGTATTGGAGATCTTGTCACGACAGAGCCTCCACTGTGTTTTACCTGTACACGCTCACTGTTGTACTTCTCTCCTGAACTCCTCCAAACATACTGACAACGATTTGAACCAAAAATTCAAGATTTGGATTCATCACTCCTTAGGACCTGTTGACTTGTTGCCAGTCCAGTTTTCATGGGCTCGTTTTCAGTCCAGTTCTTGTGTAATTTGGCATACCTCAGCCTGTTTCTCTTAAGAATGGCTTCATGACAGCCACCCTTCCACTGAGACCATTTCCGATGAGGCTTCAGTGAACAATACTTTGATCAACTGAAGGGTCGGATGCATCGCTCAGGTTCCGTGTCAGGTCTTTGCTGGATTTCCCTTAATTTCTTAAAGACAAAAAAAAAAAACTGTGCATACCTCACCAGGTAAATAGATGCTCAGATGTCATGCTTCTTCAAAATAAAAGCCGTCTTTTATGTCTTTATTCAGTCGATGCACCTGTTCTAAATATTCGGGGGGCACATGCCTTCTAGTTAGCAAATTTGAGTTGCTTATTTCACTTTCAGCTCAGTTTTGGCTCTGAAAAACATTGTGTGGCACAGATACATGCACACCTGAAATTTGGGTCATAAAAGGTTGACCTGTGGCTGAGTTGGTGAACACACTCTGAGTGGGCTGAAATCAAGGCCAAATGTTGCCGTAACTACAAATATAGGCTACTTTTTGTTATTTATTGTCCTGGGTACCACTCAGCAGCCTGTATTACGAAGCAGGATTTAGTCTTTACGGTTAACTGTGGGTCCCAAGTGGATTGCTTCTTATGTGGGTGTATCACCCTGGAAACCTATGCTGCAGGGAAGGTTCTGTTCTAGATTAGAGATCAACAGGTATGAAATCACCACTTACTGACCAATGAATTCTTTGGAAAACAGCGATTTCCAGGATTAGGGTAAGTGAATCCAGATTGCAGAAAGATACCCTGAAAATGTTGAACTCGCTTCGTAGTACGGGGCACACATTGCCAGTGTTTGCCAGCAGCTGGTGAAAGAACTTCAAAATAGCCTCAACAAATTTAGAAGTTGCCAAGTCTGCACCTGCATTGCTTCAGCAGCCCTGTTTTAAATGAAGCCTCCGGTTATCTTGGTGTTTGTTGGTCAAGTTAATCTATAAGAATTCATTCAATAAACTGTTTGCATGTAAAACATGTGCAAGATGGGCCATTACTGCTGTGAAATAAAAGTAGTGGAGTAAAAAGCAACTAGACTTCAACACCCAGTGGTGTCTATCAGGCTTTGGCAAACTTGTCTTTTGGAAGTTTCAGACTCATCCTTTTGGAATTCATCAGTGGTGACCATGAGGGGTCAGCATCAGCACTCAATTACTCATTTTGCTTGGACCAGAAGACTGCTGATGCCAGCATCCTTCCCCAGAGCTTTGCCTTGACACAAACACGTCTCTCAGGTCTACAGAAAAATTTCTTATCCTCAAGGCTCACTTTTTACTTTGGCACAAACCCTTTGAGACTTTACTCTGAGTTTAATTAGACACTGGAGGTCATAAAAGCATATCAGTGACCTTTGATGGATGTAGGCTGCACCAGAGCTCAGTGTCATAGCAAAGGGTCTGAATACTTACAGTATATAAATATGATATTTCAGAGCACCATTTTAATACAAGAACACTGCATGTTTTTGCTTCCTCATTGTGGGGCATTTTCTGTAGAGTAGTGAGAAAAAAAATTTAAGTTGAGTGAAATTGCAAAGCCTTCAGCAAGACTGTTTTAAAGAGTGTTCCTTTAATAAAATAGAAATGACATTAGCTGGTCATTCAAATGTCCAGTTTAAAAACTCAAAATGTTAAAAATTAAGAAAAAAAAATCACACAAAATTTAAAACTCCATATCAGACAATTACCAGCACAATTAAGTTATTAAATATATCAATTAAAAAATCGCTAAATTGCATCCCTCAACCTGGTATAGCTGCTCAACTGAGACTGCATAGGAGGAACAATAGTGTGCAAGTCTGCTGTGAATGGAGTGACTGCAGGAGAGATGGAGATGCTCAGACGATATCGTGGAGAAGAGCGATTGCCAGAGCGATGAGGGTCAGCGAGGAGGAAGAGACGGACGCAGAAGATCCAAGCTCAGCAAAAGGCTCCGTGTTTCTAAGCATCCAGTCCTTCTCCTCATGAAGGCCCTGACTGTCCAGCTCAGGACCCACCAGCATCCGGATCGTCTCGTAGTATTTATTCAGCCACTGAAGCTGGCGAGAGAAGAACACTTAATGAAACTCAAGTGTGGGCTGTAAAAGTTATTGTTTGATATTCCAGCTAGATTTAATTTCTCCATTCCTAATCAGAGTAAAGAAAATTACCAAATAATTATGAAACCGAATTTCCCTTTGGTTTTAGTGAAGAAATGAATGTACATTATGAAAGTGTTCCCATGTAATAGGTCATCCATTTACACAACTTATGAAGAACATCCTGTGGTTTCTTAAGAACATGTGAAATTTCATCAATAGGTCTCAGTTTTTCCTCCACATTCAGTCAGTCTATTGTTATGACGCAGAAATGCATGTTGGCGTGGCTGCTTTAATTCAGTTTGGTATGGAGGACTCCAGGAAAGGGTTGACTTAGGAAATAGATGACTTAGACTTCCGGCTCTGATGAAATTCAGTTTGCACAACCAGTCCAATGACGTGATCCATTCTTAAAACACAAAACAGTACTTCCTGTGGCAAAATGCACAATCATGCCCTCCTTTTTGGCAAATGTTAGAACCTGCAAAACCACCTACTGGGCCAGACTGGATCCTTTAGCAAGCTCTCTGTCTGATAACCCTGTTTTAAGGTGTTCCACAGGAAACAGTACTTGAAACCTTTTTTTACTCGAAAGCCCACAGCCGTGCTAGCTGCCAAGCATGGCTGTGCCAAACACATAACAGCAGGACAACATGTTAAAGCGTCGAGTGTATAAAGTTTGAGACATGTTGGCCTAAACTGACATGAATGAGTCACACAGTTGCTGACGATTTAAAACTACAAGAAATACACATTAACTGGGGGGGGGGGGGGGGGGGGCGGGGGTGTTGTGTGAAACGGAGAAATTTTAATAAAACAGGATTTAAACGGTCACATACACTGCAAAAGTTTCAATAGAAGAAGTCTTGATCCCCTACGAAGAGCCAAAAACAGAGGTTGATTTCACACGTGGTTTTGTTTTCTTAAAAGAATGTTTTGATCACTGAGTCGCAGAGACGGCAGCTTAAAAATGTAGAAGGGGATTTTAAGAGGAAACCAGCACTGGCATTGCAGGAAAAAGAAAATACTCAGTTGATATCACAGGTTTTTATACCAAAACGGTAATTACAAGTTAAAACAGGAAATCAAGCTTAGCTTTGGGGAAGTAAACCCACAAGGTGTTGCTGGGCATTCATTTCATTCTGTCGGGTCAGCATATTTTTGTATCTTGTTTTCAGAATTTCTTGTAATTGATACGATTTCTTACCTGTTTTGAGCTGAGCAGTGACGTGTCAATCAGCTTTCTGTCATATGGAACCAGTGATACAGTGTCAAAGGTCAGGTAGTTGTTTCCATACTAAGGGACAGAAAAGGAAATTCACAAAAACTTACCTTCATATTACTTTAATTCATTTATATAGTGCCAGATCACAACAAAGTCACTCCAAGGCACATTGCATTATAAAGTAAAGACTTCACAATAATTACAGAGAAAAGCCAACAGTCAAAACGACCCCCCATGAGCAAGTACTTGGCAACAATGGGAAGGAAAAACTCCCTTTTAAAACAGGAAAGTCTATAGCGGTATAACCAAGGAATGGTTCAGGGTCACCTGATCCAGCCCTAACTATAATCTTGATCAAAAAGGAAAGTTTTAAGCTTAATCTGAAAAAATAGAGAGGGTGTCTCCCGAATCCAAACGGGGAGCTGGTTCCACAGAAGAGGGGCCTAAAAGCTGAAGCCTCTGCCTCCCATTCTACTCTTAAATACCCCTAGGAACCGCAAGTAAACCAGCAGTCTGAGAGCAAAGTGCTCTATTGGGGTGATACAGTACTTTGAGGTCTTTAAGATAAGATGGGACCTGATTATTCAAGACCATGTATGTGAGAAGAATGATTTTAAATTCAGTTCTGGATTTAATAGAGCCAATGAAGAGAAGCCAATATGGGAGAAATGTGCTCTCTCTTTCTAGTCCTTGTCAGTACTCTAGCTGCAGCATTTTGGATCAGCTGAAGGCTTTTCAGATATATTTTAAAAATATTGCACAAATGCAAAAAACAAAAACACATTTGTTTAATATGTGCATTGAAGGTCATATCCTGGTCAACAATGATTCCTCACAGTGTTACTGGAGGCCAAGGTAATGCCATCCAGAATAAGTATCTGGTTAGACACCATGTCTTTATCTTGCAATAAAAAAAAATTTAAAAAAAGGCAAGAAGAATATTGGTATGATTATGGAGTATCAAAAATGCACCACTGAGTTTTTACCTTTGTCTGAGCTGGTACAGTCACAGCAACATCTTCAATTCGGATCCCAAAGTCATTCTCCTTATAATATCCAGGCTCTAAGAGAAAAACAATATCAGTTAGGGATTTTTGACATTTGAGGCACAGACTGGTGGATGCGGATTTCTTTTGAAAAGAAAGAAAGAAAACAAAACAAAAAAAAACCTCCTCACCGATAGATGTGAACATGCCAGATCTGAAGGGAACGTTATTGCTCTGAAAGCCAACAGGCCCTGGGGGAATATTACAATAAGTCACAATTAAAATGCAGGTTATATCACAGAAAAAGACATACAAACTGCCATGATTTATTTCACAACCAACACATTTTAAATGTGTGATTTACATGATAAAATAAAGCTCACGGAACCTTAAATATATAGTTTCATGATCATACTGCTCAGAGTACATCAAGTATCAAAGAGGACCCATCACACCTTTCCTCATTTTCCATAATCATACATGATGTTATAATTATGGATGCTCACACTAAATAATGAGGTCACTGTTCATACTAATCTATGTGAACCAAAATCTCAGGCTTCAGGCTGCTCAAAATGCTGTTTAAGCTTTTTTGCTGCAACCAGTGTGGGGGGGGGGGGGGGGCCGCGTGGGTCCGGCGAA
>JAVDPK010000857.1:779066-790790 GCA_034780415.1 Cichlasoma orientale | reverse complement strand
GGCAGGGTACACCCTGGACAGGCCGCCAGTCTGTCGCAGGGCTAACACTGAGAGACAGACAAGCATTCGCACTCACACTCTCATTCACACATTAGCCAATTAACCTAACCCCAGTAAGCGCATGTTTTTGGACTGTGGGAGGAAACCTGAGTGCCCAGAGGAAACCCACGCAGACACGTGGAGAACATGCAAACTCCACACAGAGAGAGAGGCCAAGGTGGAATCGAACCCAGGCCTTCCAGATGGTATTCTAACTGTGCGCCACCGTGCTGCTAGCAGGTTAAAAAAAAACTAGTAGGTTAAAAAAAAATGCCTTCATGCAAAAACAAACAGCAATGCTATTTTTAGACAAAAATGTAGCTGCATGGCTCAGAAAGATATCCAAGCAGTAAGTCAGCATTGGCTTTGTTTTAGTCCTTTTTATTTGGTATAAAAAGTTCTCAAAAGGAAAACATACTCAGTTACTCATCTTTTTACAGTTTTTCCTCGATTGCTTTTATGCAATTCTCACATCAGGAACGTGATTCTCACTCTTAGTTCCCAAAACAATTAAGGCATTTCTCAGTGCAAAAAAAGCTAAAGCAATCAAGCGCTTCAGCTCTGACCAATGAACGACACTCCTTTCACCACCTGTTTAATACTTAGACACCAAATGGTTTTTAATCGCTTATCAAAACCTGACTTTGGAAAGAGTACTGCAAAAAAATGTGGGCCTAATGTGGAGTAAAAAGCATCAAGACAAAATGAAATGTGAATGATTTATTTGAAACTTTAGACAATATAAGTGCTGAAACTGAGAAAAGTAAAATTATGCATGTGAAACTATCTTCTTCTGGCTGCAGGTCTCACTACCATCGTAAACCTTCCCTTTCACTCTTGCTGCTATCCTGTCACAAATCACTCCTGACACTCGTCTCCATCCGCTCCACCCTGCATGCACTCTCTTCATTTCTTGTGCGTTGTCTGTTGCTTTGGATGGCTGACCCCAGGCATTTAAACTCATCGGCCTTCATTAAGTCTACTCCTTGCATTTTCCCCTCTAGCTCTCACCACAGTCTTATAAATCTTCCCTTTGAGTCTCCTATCCTTCTGTTGCAAATCACCCCTGACATTAAATGCATCAGAAAATAGATAAACTTAGAACCAACTGCTGTGTAGTACAGCAAAGTCACGCGTCATACATGCACAGTATACCCCAGACAGTATTTAGGTGAAGCAGCTGCAGTTCTGACAAAAGTACAAACTGTTTTGATAAATTATGAGATTCAGTTGAGAAAAATGTCTTTAATTGTGACGTATGCATGGAAACAATAGCAGTGTGAGAATGACGTTCCTGATGTGAGAATTACGTCAAAGCAAATCAAGAAGACCTGTAACAGTCTGAATGCAACATCTAGCAATTAGTTTAAAAGTGAAAGAACTCCACAGCACTCCCTTTTACTAATATTTGAAATTCTTTCATTATCGCGGTATTGTTATGTTTAGGCTAAACAGTCCAACATGTTTCTGCATGCAAGCCTTCAATCAGGGGCTGATTAGTTTTGATCTTGTTCCAGTCAGATTACTGAGCCATAGTGTGGTTACTCATACTGTACTTGCCCATTATTAATAATATTAGATTTCCATATAAACTGAAAAGGGCTACAATTAGTCCCTTGCAGTATCAATTTTAACAAACAAGAATTTTTAGTGTAACACGTGGGCAGTCAGATACCATCTGTTTCAGCAGAGCAGCGTGCTCCTCTGACACCTGTTCTATTTATGATCGCCAAAACTATTCATCTTGCATGATTTGTAAACAGCCCTTAAGACTATGCATGCACATATACAATACAGACAAAAGTATTGGGCCACACCTCCTAATGTTTTGAGTCCTATTGCCACAGGCGTATAAAGACATGGTGCAGCCACGCAGTCTGCTTTTACAAATGTGAAAGAATGGGTCATTCTAAAGAGGTCAGTGAGTTCAAGTGTGATACTATAAGAGGATGCCACTGTTGCAACAATGTGTGAAATTTTTTTTCCCCCTCCCAGATATTGCGAGATCAACCGTGAGGAGGCGTCATCACAAAGTGGAAGCGTTAAGGAACCACAACAACTCAGCCACAAAGTGGTGGACCACAAAGTTACAGAGCTGGGTTGCAGCTGAGGCACATGGTGGGTAAAAGTCACTAACTCGATGATGACTCAATACCAGAGAAGGTTTAAAACGATGCAGTTACTAAGAACTGTGTGAGCTTCATGGCATGGATTTCTACGCCTGAGCAGCTGCATGCAAGCCTTACATCACAGAGCACAGGTGCTGGATGGAGTAATGTAAAGCACATCGCCACTGGACACGGGAACAGAGGAAACCTGTTTTGTGGAGTGTTGAATCACGCTTCTCTACGTGGCAGTCTGATGGACAGGAGTGACCAGCTCCTTATTAATGCCTATGGACTTCAAATGGGAGGTCATAAAAAGCTCCTGTGGCTGTAATGTGTAGGCAGCCCAATCCTTGTGTCCATATATTGCACTCATTCACTCATCTTTTAATGTCAGTCTAAATGCGACATCTAGCAACTGGTTTAAACACAAAAACAAAAAACAAAGGACTCCATAGCACTCGCTTTTAAATAATATTGGGGGGAAACAAAATACGCCTTATTCTCATGACATGGTCATGTTCAACCTAAACACTCCAACCTGTTTCTGCATGCAAGCCTTCATCAGGTACTACCCGTTATCTTTGATCTTGTTCCAGTAAGATTTGAAACAGTTTTCTTGTGTACTAATTACTCATTCACATGTACTCTTACTATAGATTTTCACAGAAACTGAAAAGCACTCAAATCACTTTTTAAGAATCAATACAAATCGGACATTGGCAATTACAGAGCAGTATCAATTTTTAAAAAAAAAAAACAAGACTTTTCAGTGCGTAATGGTTGAGCAGGCTGACGAGTACTAAGATACCATCTGTCGTTTGGTTTCAGTCTTGTTTTACTCCTCCAACACCTGTTTTATTTACGATTAACAAAACCACACATCTTGCTTGACTTGCAAACAGCCTTTAACACTACGACTCAATCGCCACCACCATCAGAGGACTGCCCACAGTACAGTGCATCCGACGCAGCTTCTTTAACCGTCAGTGAATTTTATGTACTCGTCCCTTACAAATAAACTACTAAATTAAAATAAATTATACTGCTGTTAAAGCTACAGTCCTACTGTAAAAGGTTTTCCCTCTTATCTTAGAGTGACAGCTCAAGTTTTTCATATCATCTGACTGTAGAAGTCTCCCTCTGTGATATTGTATTCTCAGATGCCTTGAGATGATTGTTATTGTAGACTGGCACTTTATAAAACTGAATGGAATCCTATCAGAACCCAAGTATGCGACATGTGAAGTATATAAATGGATTTGCAGAAGCTGTAAAATGTAATTTCAATACATTCGGTAAAACTAAAGTCATTCTTTTAGAGAAGTAAAACAATGCTGTTAAGAGTTTGAAGTGGATTTAGGATGTTCTATCAGATGTTCTGTATATCAGCAAAAACAAGTTCCTGTTTTGGCTTTTTGACTTTCTATTTTAAGTTTCCAGTATAGCTGTTCTGCCTGTTACAGCTTTAACAACTACATTTAACATAATGCAAAAATGATAATGCGCAACATTTATTTAATAAAACGCCTTTAAAAGTCACGCTGTTGGTGAAATATTTAGGAAGGTTAGGGCTGCTGCCGGTACACCAATTACTGACAAAAGCTGCATCAAGTTAATGATAGAACTAAAAATGGTACAATGCTGCCTTGTTGTGGAACAACCTACAATTATAAATCCAGACGTAATGTGGGGCTTATAGCAGTCAATCAAATAAGGTCCCAAAGCGACCTATAACTATATCTTCAGTTACTTTTGTTGAGCCTAATAATTTTCTGTTGACTTTGTTCTTTAGCTTGTATTTTTCCATTTGAACATATTGGGTTATGCTGGAAACAACTTCTCTGGATTCTGATTGATCTAAAATTTTGTAATCATTGGAAAAAAAATAATAAAATAAAATCTATTGTCAGCACTGAATTCTTGAATATCAGAGCACCTCAGCAGCCATTTGGAAGGTAAATACTGGCATTCCAGCCTGATCGAGTATTGTATACAAGTGTCCTCAAAAAGGCAGAAATCTGTAGAAAATGTAAAAAATAAGTCTCACCTGTAATGGGCAAGAGCAGCATTAGGTCCACTAGCAGAAATGGTTTCAAAGCTTGGGCCTCTGCTGTCCTTTTGTTTGCTGAAATGACGGTCGTATTAACCTTTAATTATACCGTTATTATAATTTTGAGCTTGAGGTTCATAATTTCTAAATCTTTCATCAGGTCTGTAACAAGTCTTTAATACTTTTCAAGCAAAATAGTTGGATTCAAATACTTCCTGTCAGCAGTCCCTCTCCTTGTGTATGTACTGTTTGCACTCACCTGCGGCAATCATTGACGTATTCTACAGCGCTCAGTTCAGTCTGATTCCCCTCCGGCACGGCCTTTTCCAGCCACATCAGGAGCTGGATGACAGCGACAGCGTCCCTCACCTGCACAGAGTCACAGTGACATGCTGACAAGGTGAGTCTTAGAATCAATCACAACACTAAAAACACCCCATGCAGATTAAAAAGCAATGCAGCATGTTGGAAGGCTGTTCTGATCTTTGGATGGGGTAATAAATATATCAAGATGTGTGTGTTTACTGAGTGTTTTCTTTAGAGGCATTGTGTGCGTGTATGACATACATGAGCATCCCTTAAAATTCGCTGCTCAGTCTCATCTTTTATGGCTTTTGTCGTCAACACAGGAGAGTAGGAACTTGTCAGTAGTTTGTCCTACACGATGCAAAAAACAAACCATTAATTACACATTCTGTAAATTATACATATTTATTGATGGAAAGGCCTTGTCTCTGCTTAGAGCATGACCCAGACAAGAGGCAAAAATGAAAAAAATAAATAAATATGGATCTGTGAAGGCCTGATTATCGCTGAACATCATATGCTCCCATTTGGATATCCATTTAAGGGAAGGTCTTGCACATTTCAGCCAAACCAAATTAGCTGTTCGTAAAACTGCCCTCCTGGCAGCCCAGATCATTCGCCCATTAAAAACATTTAGTGCATCTTGGAAGGAAAATCACTTTGGTTGGGGGGCAGCTGAAGTCCTATATCAAAAAAAAAAGAATGGATAAAGCTTATTTTCACGAGAACAGCAGTTGGTACTGCAACAGTGATAAAAATGCTCCTTTTTTGAAGTCTGTGGGCATCAAATTAACAATGAGCACATAATCTTGATAAAACAGTAAACATTCTCAGTTTTTAACATTTTATAGGTTGTCTAGTATTTTCATACAAATACAGACTTTAAATGATTTTGCATGAGCCCCGTGACAGACTATGGCCCCGTCTTAGTAGATAAGCAGATAAGAAAATGGATGGAATTTACAGAAGTCCTGGAAAAAAGGGTAGGGTTAATTATTCACCCAAATCACATTTGACAGGGAAAATCTGTTAAGGATGAGTCCGTGGGCTCTTCAGCGCATTATACATCACACAGTCATTTGATCCAAGTATTGATTAGTGCAGCTTTAAATATCTCTCCCAGCACTTGCAGACAACTGCTGTTATTACTGTACAAAGCACAGCAACAGAACAGCAATGCAGACAGATTGTTACACATAAAAAAAACATCACAAGGGACATAATTATGCTGTACATAAAAGGAAATAAAATTTCTGCATACCTGTGGTGTAATGACCTCATAAAGGGCATAGTTTGTGTACTCTGTACCGATCCACACTTTAACCCCAGGCCCAGCCACATAGGCCTTCAGATGATCAAGGATGGTGTCATAACCTTTTAGCTGCACGCAGAGGGGCCCTTCACAGCTGGCATTCAGGTACGCCTTCAAATCATCAGTAACTCGCTCCGTGTGGACAAAGAGCCTGTTACGTGATGTGAAGGGAAAGAAATGCTGCATGTCCTTTTACATACTGACAATAGGTTTGTCTCTGGTATTTGTGACGGGAGTTACAGGGAAGGAAATTTAAAAGGATTTCCATATGCTTAAATGAGGTCTCTAAATATAGACCTACCAGATCTCAGTCACTGTGAGAAGGGTGTAGGAGTAGAAGAAAGGATTGTATGGGATGTCATTGCCACGCATATTGAAAAGCCCTACAAAAACAAACAGAGAGAACACCTGACTGTCAGCAGCAGCTTGCACGTTCATTTATTTCCTCAGCAAGATCTGTTTGGGGCATGAAGCACTGTTTGCATCCATTGTCTGACTTGTGTGACTCTCTCTGTGTTGCTGTTATTTAAAAGCAGACTCGCTAATTCTGAAATCACACGTCAGAGTCATGAACAGCCTGAAGAATGGAACTCGCCCTGTGTTGGTTTGGAGATAGACTGCTTTTGAATAATTCTGTGTGCATTGAAAAGCTGCTAAACTGATAGCCCGCAGAAATCCTGTTTATTAGTAGTTCAATCTCATCAGTTAAGCTGCCACTGATAATAATGGAGCAGTGATTTCAGGTTGCAGTGAACAGTAATCTCTTAAAAACCACCAAACTAAAATGTTCATTTCTAGGGGGCAGCTTTTTAAAACCAGTGGTAGTGTTGAGATTGTAGACACTATATTATTTAAAAAAAAAAAAAAAAAAAAAAAAAAAAAGTATGGCTTCCAGATCTGACAATGGAAAGCAATGTTGACAGTGTTGGGACAGTGTGTGTTGGACGGTGGCCAAGGGCAGAGGCCCTGGTGCACTGATCCCTGGCTGTCAAGGCTGGCGACTGGGTCATGGAACATCACCTTTCTGGTGGAGAAGGAGCCTGAGCTAGTGTGTGAGGTTGAGAGATACTAGCTAGATATATTTGGGCTCACTTCAACACACAGCTTGAGCTCTAGAACCAGTCTCCTGGACAGGGCCTGGACTCTGTTCCAGTCTGTTCCAGGGAACCCGGCAGGCCAAGCGGAGCACGGCTCGAGTGGTGGCTGAAGCAAAAACTTGGGTGTGAGAGGAGTTTGGTGAGGCCATGGAAAAAGACTTTCAAACTGCCTCAAAGCAATTCTGGCAAACCATCAGGTGACTCAGGAGGGGAAAGTGGTGCTCTCCTCATACGGTGTATAATGTGGGTGAGGCACTGCTGAGTTCAATGGAGGATATAGGCAGGCGGTGGAAAGAATACTTCCAGGACCTCCTTAATCCCACTGACATGCCTTCTGTAGAGGACGCAGAGTCTGGAGACAACTCACCCATCACTGGGGGTGAGATCGCAGAGGTAGTTAAACAACCCCTTGGTGGCAGGGCCCCTGGGGTGGATGAGTTATCCTGAGTTCCTGAAGGCTCTGGATATTGCAGAACTGTCTTGGATGATAGGCCACTGCAACATAGCGTGGATCTCTGGGGCAGTGCCTCTGGATTGGCAAAATGGGGTAGTGGTTCCCATCTTCAAGAAGGGGGACCAGAGGGTGTGTTCCAACAATAGGGGGATCACACTCCTCAGCTTCCCTGGGTCTATGCTAGGATGCTGGAGAGGAGAGTTTGCATTTTAGTCGAACCTCAGATTCAGGAGGAACAATAGGCTTTTTGTCCTAGTCATGGAACACTGGACCAGCTCTTTATTCTCTCAAGGATATTCGTGTGTGCGTGGGAGTTTGCCCAGCCAATCTACATGCGTTTCATGGAATTGGAAAAGGCATTCGACCACATCCTGCAGGGTATGGGATATCTGACCCGCTGTTATGGCCCATTCCGTCACTGTACAACTGCAGCGAGAGCCCTGGCCCTAGTTTAACCTCAAGCAATATCTCATCAAACCAATACACAGGCATTTTAGGGATTAAGTCATAGCTTCTTCAGCTTTAGTTCAATCTGAAAGAATAAAACACTAAAAAAAACCCACAAAAAACACACACATATGCAGTACAGCTGCATGTCAGTGGCACTGAACAGACCACAAAAACATCTAAAACATATCTGTGACATTTGCAGGTTAATTTATTTGCTGCAGCTGAGCAGCTTATCAGCACAGGACATTGGGCAAATAAAAGAGCAATAAGAAAAGCCCTTTAATTTCAGGGGGACTTTAAAATATAAATCTTGCTAAGTCAGCAACATGATTTATTGAAGCATGTTTGAACAGCTTTACGGATAAGATTGTAGTCACTTACAGGCCGTTTCATCCAGTGCTGAAAGCAGCAGAGCTGTGGGCTTGTATGGATTGTCCCTCATCTGAATCCGTATGTGTTCCACTTTTTCCTGCCAGGACCTTTCTGCAAAGACACACATTTAACTTTTATTTACATCCAGTGACAACAAATCTGTCCTTCCTCATTTTTTTTGATCATTTCCCTCCGTGTTTTGGCTTCACCAGTATCTGATTTCTCTCCTTTGGGATTGGCTGTGCAGTCATCAGTGTCACATGTGTCTAGTAAGCCTTGAGAGTGTATATATAGTCCTGTCTTTCCCCTTATTTGTTGTCATTTTGTTGGCCCTTTCAACACCTGAGAGGCATACTACGAAGTTCAACATAGCCAGGTTTTTGGTATGATTGAAAACTAGGCTCAGTGTATCTCACTAACCCACTGACCTTGCAGGGCATTGTTCATGTCCTCCTTATGCTTGTTACGCCTCTTTTTGATGTTGACTTTGTATAACTTTAAAAAAGGTGATTAAAGGCTCCACTGGGTTTACTTGGCAATTGATAACTTTGCTAGCCATTTGGTGCTACAAGTGTAAACTGGGCTTGCCTGAGTCTCTGCTGAAAGTGAGTCTGAAAAAAGTAATGTCAGTGAAGGGAAAAAAAAAAAAAAGAAGTTATTTTTAGCAAATGATTAATCTCAAAGTAGGTGGGACAGAGGGTCTATAACCATAACTTGATTAGCACATTATCCCCATTTCATTTTTAGATTACATCATCAATACATGACTGCTGTCACACTGCTAGTTGAGACAGTAGTTCCCAAGGAATTTGTTACTAAGAATTTGAACCTCTGTTCACATATTAATAATAATTAGTGTAGCTTTAAAGGTGTGCATTGTGTTTCCTTCTTTATAATAGAATATGAGCACGAGTGGCTGTCTGTCTCTACGTGTTAGCCCTCTAATAGGCTGGTGATGGTGATCTGTCCAGAGTGTACCCCGCCTCTCACCCTGTGACAGCTGGGAATGGCTCCAGCCCAACCACAACGCTGAGCTGGATAAGCGGAAGAAAATGGATTGATGGATCTTTATAATATAATGCTTCTAAGCTCAGACACACGTCAATGCCTTTCCAGTAAATAAGTCCTTTACTTTGACGTGCAAACTTCTCATTACTTTATGGACTTCTTCCAGAATTTCAGCCAAGCAGAAGAACAAGCTTTCATATCTGAACTATAAAAATATTTAGAAGCAATATGGATTGTTTTTTTTTTTCCAGCTCTTAGTCACATACAGACCATTAGGTTTATGGTGCTCTCCATTTACCTATTCTCCTATCATAAACCAAACAACATCCTCATCCAGTTTGTCAGAGGTGGTATGGGATCCATCAGCCAGCTGTAAAACCCATTCACAGGCTGTTTATAGCTCTGTTTGCAGAGCTGCTTATTGCTCTCTGTCCAGTTTGCAGGTATTTATCAGCACACAGGAAAAAACCAGGTAGAGTGACAGACTGAAAGATGTTTGCACAATACACACACACACACAGAGGAAACCCACGTATGACTCTATCAGGCAGGCGGGTGAGCTCATCAGACAGGACGGGCGGCCTTTCCTTCCACACTTTGTCGACCAGGTTCACGGTGATGGACTTGAGGCTGCGATCGCTTGACTCCAGATTGATGCTGTAGCTTTCCTGCGTTTCTAATGGAAGAAATTGCAGATGATTACACATGCTGAACTGAATCAATCACAAGCAAACAGTCTGTATGGTGTCTGGAGGCTCCATCAATAATTTTCCCATCTACTTTTATTGATGTTAAGTCAGACTGACAGGTGGGGAAGAGAAGTGAGACTCACTGAGGGAGAAGAGGAAAGGATCAAAGCCGATCTGGCCACCTTGTGACACTTCTAAGATCAGCCACTCTGCCACGCTGCTGATGGACACTGGAGAACATCACAAATTACAGAGTGTAGTGAAGTTATTACAGAAAGTTGCACAATAACTGGAAAAGATCACAGCAATTTAAAAAAAAAAAAAAAAAAAAAAAAAAAAAAAAAAAAACAAAATGGGGCCATCTAAATGTATTAACTCAAACGAGCACAAACAAAGATGAATTTAAAAAAAAAAGTTTTACACAACTGCAGTAAAATCTCAGAAAATATAATTTCTATTAGTGGGGTGATCATAATACTGAAAACAAATACACTGACAAACTGAACTGGTTCATTATCAGTGTTATGGGGGGGCCTTGGGGGTCTAGGCCCATCCGAAAAGCTCACTCTGCCTCCTCGGATGAATTCTGACACACTTTTACAGCTATAAGTAAAATTACGTCATGCTTATGTTATTGCAGCTCAAGATCAAGTTAATTACCCAGTTAAGTAGCTTTGTGCTTCTACAGAAATTGAATGACTGAGGAGGACACTGACTTTGGAGTGGATGGGCTAAAAAGTGATCATTCAGCTCGTGCAGCTTTCAAAACATGAGCTCACTCCAAAAATCGCAAAACAAATGGAAGCGTACTGCAGATATTCTGCACCCACACTGCGGTGTGGTGACTTGGATGAAGCGGTTTAAAGTAATTTTATCCTTAAGCCTGTAATCCTGTTAAGCCTGTAAAGGTGGCCCAATTTATCGATTATAAAATGATTGCCTCTTGCAGTACTCTTAAATAAAAGTCCAACGTGTCTTACAGGGCATTTTAGTTCATAACCTCAGTTTTTGTGGACAGAGCTTGTTTGATTGTGCAAGTGCAACTGCACCTATGTGTCTGTATGAATGCACCTTTTCAACAAAATAAAGTGAGTTGAACCAAATCGATTATGGTGAAACCAATGAAACTTAGATTTTAAAACAATAGTAGATATGTATTGGATATATATTTTGGCGCTCTCTCTCCTATAGTTTGCCTTTTGTCTCTCGCTGCTCTCTTCTCTTTCCCTTCACCCCCAACCAGTCGTGGCGGATGGCTGCCCCTCCCTGAGCCTTGTCCTGCTGGAGGTTTCTTCCTGTTAAAGGGAGTTTTTCCTTCCTTCTGTTGCCAAGTGCTTGCTCATAGGGGGGGGGGGGTTGTGTGATTGTTGGAGTTTCATTCTAATATTGTAGGACTTTACAATATAAAGTGTGTTGTTATGAATTGGCGCTATATAAATAAAACTGAATTGAATATATTTGACACTTATCCTTGAACTTCAACTAAAATTTTTAAATAAATAAAAGTCACTGTGAACTCAGCATTTCCAGTGTTGTGGCAGATAATGAGTTTGAGCTTGTATGGAGGGACAGACAAAGGAAATATGCGCTGAAAGGCAAAATTGAATGTGGCACAATAATGATTGCAATTTTGAAATTATACTTGCAGGAGGACTCTTTTATGCTGCACATTTTCTTCTTGTTCAATAAGCCAACAACAGCTTTGTGCAATAAAAAAAAAAAAAAAAAATTCCAGGAAGTCTTGCTTTTTACAGGTACATGCAGTGTTGTAGTACTCAAGACCGGTCTTGGTCTCGAGACCGCTTTTTGATGGTCTTGGTCTTGTCATGGACTCGACCT